>CM076570.1:1662135-2262135 GCA_034641835.2 Pinus albicaulis | reverse complement strand
TATATAAGGAAGTTATTGAGCTCCTCACTATATCATGTACTCATCAAAAAATCATTCGACGTACTAAGCTAAGCTCTGCTGGAATATATTTTAATAAAAAGTCTTTTGGGTTTCAATTCAAGGTGTATTCTCGCTTGATGATTCATGGTATGTGTTGAATTAATTTTAATGCTCTACTTATTTTAACTGAGGATTATTGTTCCATAGCCAGTGGTTGGATTATCCATTAGCACAGGTATCTTGCTTTAGGTACTGGGTTAGAGTAAGCACATTGAACCTAGCAGATCTAGCAGGTATCTCTAGATCTCTAGACTTCTTGTGTGAATCGAGCCACTCTGGAACAAATAATCTATCTTATGTGTAGAGATCTTCAGATATTCAGCCCTTGGATATAACCCAAGTACATGGACTTCAAGGTGATAGCGTCTTGTTTGGACTCTCAGTTTATGTAACGATTAGTGGTGCAGAGTTTGGCCAATATATTTAATTAAAAATTATTTCCATCAATAATTCTCAGATTTTTATTTGGGCTAAAATGAAGTTATTTGCTAATTAGAGCTTGAAAATTCTATTGTGGATATTGTAAATAATTTGTAGATAAATTTTATTTTGTAAATAATTTTTTTTTATTACTAACCCTTTTTGATATTTTGATTTTCTTGTGTATGTATATATTTGTTTCCTAACGTGGTTCTTGCAAATCCGAAGATTACAGGCTAGCGTTTCTTCATGTAATTGTTTTTGCAGGTTGAAGTTCAAGATATCAAAGAAGAAATTGAATCTCAGAAGCTTTCAGCCCTTAAAAACCCAAGGCAGCTTAATCTCAAATCAAAAAATTTGGTTTTTGGGCAGCAATTTGAGCTTGAAATGACTTGTGAATAAATTTTCTATAATCATTCCAATATTTTCCTCATCAAAATCTAAGCTTGGATTATTGCCGCAGGGGTTATTGACTAATTCTGGCCTGGCCGCAGGCCTATTAGGCCTTGGTCAGCCTAGCCGCATGCATCATAAGGCCAGTCCTATATTTTCTTTGATTTAAAAGACCAACTTTCTGTGATTGCAGAGGTAACGCTCCAGCATTGAAAGGTTATACCGCCATTCTGTGGCTTGGTCTTTTATACCAGCCTTTTGAAAGGAGGCTGCAAAGCCTACAAAACCTCTTTTACCCCAGCCACAGCCCTATAAGGGTTAATTCCACTGCAAATCTGGGTCTACATTGGGGTTTGCTATTCAATTTTTTGCAAATACAATTTCTGGGCTATTAATCACATTTTTGGGCATATCTACACCTTTTTTTTTGTTTCAGGATTGTAGAAGAACTTCTGAGGCCCAAAAAGATCAGTTACAAGCCTATTTGAGTTTGATAGAACAATTTTTTAGCCCTAAAACACTGATCTGAAGCTTTTTTGGGGCAGCCGCAGGCCTAAAAAGGCTAGAAGCCCTAGCCCAAGCCATTGGAGATACTCAAGTTCACTGCAATTTTTTTATGCTAATTTCCTTGTTTTGCAGGCCTAGCAAAGAAAAAAGTTGTGAGGGTTTGGATACTCGCTCTCCATCACTCTTTTCCTCTAGAGCTCTCTCTAGCCCAGGCAGCAAGCAATTGTGGCACAAATTCCTTTCATATGTCAATTCTGGGCTAAGCTTTGTCATTACAGGCCTAGCGTGAGGACTTCAAAGCTTGTTTGTGGTACGTACATTGTGGTTTTGGGCCTGCATTCTGGTCTATTTACTGTTGAGCAATAGGCGGTATGCTTTCAAGGCCCTACTCCTCTCCAGCTCTAGCCTGTTGTTTGACTGTTTGACATTACAGATATCAAGTAGTTGTGGCAGACTCTAACCTCAAGAGAATGCCTCATAATCAGCCCTAAAAAAACACTCTAAATACATCACACAACGACACATAATAACCATAAGTATTTTGGGTCTTGGTTCCATGCATTTTTTATGAACAAGTCTTGCCACAAGGTGGCTGATCTCATTTTCTACAGCGACTGATCCTAATTGACAGTGGGCTGATCTCTTTAACAGTGGCATCTTTTGATGTGCGCTTAGCATTAGACTTATCTCTGTGGTTGCAGGTGTTTGAAAGACCCATCTTGGCATCTCTTAACTTTACCCACAGCATTTTTGGTACCTCAATTTCTCAAACTTGGCTTGGAAGAAGGCCTAAAGGGTTTGATTCTCCTGCCTTTACTCTTTTCATTTGACTGTTATAAGTGCAATCAGGATTCAGATCTGAAGAATGTCATGACAGTGATATAATCATCTCAGATTTAAGCCTAAGAACTAATCCTCATAAGCCTAAATACTTGAAAGAATTTCACACACTGACTTAAGGGATAAATAATCAATTGTTTGGGTTGATGTGCAAGTAATCTCACAATTGATTTCATAAGTAACTTTGGGATTGTTCTATTATAGCAGTATGGAGCATCTTCTAAGTCGTCGTCGTCATTGAATATTGAGGATAGCTAGCTTGTTTACTAACTTGTCTCTTGCATCTTTGCATCATTGCATATGCCCTCATCCCTAGCATCTCATAATTATTCAATTGCATTTGTTGATCTCATTCGTAAAATTGCACATCACTGTTAGCAATCTTATCTCTTCTTGTGCTTTGCTCTATTTGCTATTGTGCTTAAGAGAAAAATTGCAAATCTCTATTTGTGTCTAATTGACACATGAACAAGATCTAATAAGTACCTTGGATAATTGCTAACTTACCAGGATTCGGATACAGATACAGATACGGATCCGGATTTTCTAGTTTTTTGAAAATTCTGGATCCAGATACGGCAAGGGTATATCAAGTACAAAAAATATAGTAATATTAATAATAGACATGAAATATATACTTCTTAATATATTTTTGTCTTTACATAGCAAAATGTTAAAATGCATACCATATGCCATCATAAACTAATAAATTATAGAAAGGTCGACTAGAGTTTTAAAGGTTCAAAGATAAAAAAGGGAAAAATACTATAATCTTAATTTTAAACCTAATTCTAACATCAATTAAATTACAATTTAACTTCTTAAGTTCTTATTTTAGACAAAAATCCAATATTTTAAATAATTACATATTTTGAAATACTACACTTAATATAATATTTCATTTCTTAAATACCTTTCCCAAAAAACACATAAGATTATTCACACCCTATCACGTTACTATAAATGTTATTACATACATTAACCATATATCATTATCAATATTCCACTTACAATTATAAATGTTATTACATACATTAACCATATATATCATATCATTATCAATATTTCACTTACAATTATAAATGTTATGCATACCACAACCATATATCATTATCAAAATTCCCCGTGGCATTATTGCAACCTTTAACTTTATTGACCATAATTGTTTTCATTGTGCATCCCCATCACATAATTTTTTCATAATCTTTTCATGGGCTCCCAGATGAAGCGGATTATAAAAATAGAATGCCGCTGGAATAAGTGCTGAAGCGCTGCAGTAGACAACCTCCAACTAATTTCACTTGGCTAGTTACGCTAACTGTCCATACGCTTATTGTGGAAGAGGGGATAACGTTTTCTTTTTCAAACTTCAAAATATTTCAGGAACCAAATTCAGAATGCAGAAATTTAAGATACCTTAAACACGTAAGAAATTCCTGCTGCCAAATTATTAAGGTATGTTTTATTTCTGTATTCTGAAGTTTGATCTCATCCATACAGCACGATCAAATTTATTAAGGTATGTTTTATGTTTGATGCCAAATTTATTAAGGCACAATGACGGGAACTGTAAGGTGTATGTCGTTCTGTCGAAAGCAGTGCTCCAGCGACTACTACGGTATGCTTGGTTCCTGCTGCCAAATTTATTAAGAAATTTAAGATACCTTAAACACATAAGAAATTCAAGATTAGGGCGATTTTAGCAGGATCCGTTTAGGACAAGCGTGATCCGTTTCCGGCAAAAACTATATGCCACCTGCTGTTTCTGATCTATATTTCCAGTGGATCCGGATCTGTTCCGAATCAGATCCGAAGATCCGAGGGATCTTGGCCCTCCCCCGCCAGATCCAGTAACGTTGGATAATAGGTATTGCTAATCTTCTTTTAATGGGATTGCTCTTTAAGTGCTTCAATCATTCGCTATTGCCATCTTGTTTTTGGGAAGCAACATTATGAACATGACTTCAAGTGGTTTATTATTGACATATTGGAGGATTAATATCTTGTAAATGATTAAATCTCATTGAATCAATCTAATCTTAGCATCATATTGCATCTTCATTCTAAGTCAGAAGTGCATTTCTAAAATTTGCCTCCAAGCATAAGCTTGGTTGTAAGAAAGATAGGACCACCTTCTTCACACAATTTGCGAAGTCTAGACCCTCATTCATAGTTAAAACAGTGACCTTGCAATTCTCCCTCGGGAAATCCCTTATAGGAATGGAGGCACATGGGTTGTTAAAACTCCACAGGAGGTATCGTTAATGAAGCCTTCACCTCCTTCCTGTGGACTTCTCAGTGTTGCAGGAAGCATCCCACCCCCCCCCCGGCCCCCCCCGCAGCTCCAACCCCCGATCCATGTTCAATACGGAAACGCGGGCGATCCACCGTACGAACCATGTTTCCAAAAAACAGAAATGTGGTTCGGGCTTGACAGTATGGTTCCTGCCATTTCGGAAATGTTTAGCCCGATCTGCGTTTCTGTACGCCAGAACCGCATTTCGTATGGCGAATCAGCATACGAAAACATGATGTTTCCAGGTCAGATGCATATGGATCGCGACCGTTTTTGTACGCCCGCCAGACGGTTCCGATTTGCGGCCCACTAAAATCGGTTCTTTTTTTTTTTGCTTAAGTTCGGTTGGGTGGGTGGGTTAGTGTTGAGTTAGGGATGGAATGAAAAGGTTATAAGCTCACTTTCACCTCTCATTTTCTCACTTGTGTTTTTGGAGAGCTTGGAGAAGAGAGGAGAAAGAGAGGAGAAGAGAGCTTGGAGAAGAGAGAGTTGAGGAGAGCTTGGAGGAGTCAAGGACGAGGAGCTTGGAGGACTAAAGAAGGGCTTCCATCTATAAGAGCTAAAGAGGTAAGTGCAAACCAAGGTTACTTGGGAGCAGGAGCGCCATTTTTAGAAGCTTCCGGTCCGGAGCGTTTCCGGGAGCGTTTATATATATATATATATATATATATTGATGCATATATGTCAACAAAAGCATGTAGAATGATGAATTAGACATTAAAAACATAAAAACATAGATTGAATCATATAACATCAATCATCTTGAACTTATAATCTTCATCAACCACGCCCACAAGTTGGAATTATACAACACATTGACTCTTGAGTCTCACGAATCATCAATCTGAAGGTTTCAAGCTTTCAAATTCAATATATAACATTTATTATCATTGATATATAACATTTATCATCATTGATTCATTGATTTCAAATTTCAATATATAACATTTATCATCATTGATATATATCATTAAATCATTTATCATCATTGATTCATTGATTTCAAAATTCAATATATAACATTTATCATCATTGATTCATTGATTTCAAAATTCAATATGCATTTTATCATCATTGATATATAACATTTATCATCATTGATATATATCGTTTATCATCATTGATTCATTGATTTCAAAATTCAATATATAACATTTATCATCATTGATATTATATAACATTTATCATCATTGATTCATTGATCACCATATAACTTTCATGAAGCATCATATTCATAATTCATAATGACTTGTAAGCAGTAAACTTATAAATGCCAACTTCAAAGTTTCACCTTTCAAATTCAAACTTCAAACTTAAATTGTCATTAAATATATGAAAGAGTCAAGTTTCAACTGTTCAACTGTCAACAACAAATAGAAAAGACTAGTAAACAACAAATCTATTTTATCTACTGGCTGGCCCCTTGCCACGCCCACGAGAAATGTCTAATTTTTGTGAGCCACAAGGAAATGTTGGTCTTCTAGTACTCTCAGGAGTACCACCACCGTGACTAGAAGGTGGAGGCTGGATTTGCAAAGGAACAATAGTGTGATATCGAGAACTGGCACTGGCACTGGCACTGGCACCCGCACTGCTACCAGTAGATGGTGGGACTGGCCTTGTGTGTGGCGGTGTTGCTGATGCTTCGTCATCATCCCTAAAAATTTTTGCTTCCAATTCTTCTAGATGTAATGTGTCGTCCTCCACATTATCATCCTCTGGGTTGTTGTCCCAGACTCTGTATGATTGATCCTCATTTGCCCGATCACAGTAATGGCTCAACAACCTCAGGTTGTAATGCACATAAACCAAGCTTTCAGCTCGGTTTTCATTCAGCCTGTTTCTTCTCACATTGTGTATGAAGTTGTAGGTGCTCCAACACCTCTTTGCAGAAGAAGTGTTCACAACCTGTGAGAGAACCTTTTTAGCCAACTTTGGCAAAAGTCCCATGCCGCCATATGCTTCCCACCATGTGAGAGCATCAAATCTGTCCCTGTCTTCCATTGCATGGAAAGAACCAAAGTTAGCAGTGCAACTAAAGTATTTGCCTAATTCAAGGCGCAATCTAGCACACTCTTCCCTGTCGGGTACCAACTTGTCCAATGCCTTCATGTACCCCATCTTGTACCTCTAGATCTGTGTGAGGTTTCATCCTAACCCCACCTCCAGGTGCAGGTTGGCCCAACCAAGATGGAGAGTAATATTTTAGCGTAAGGATATATGCCAAAGCATGTAGTGGAACATTGAGTTTATTCCACCGTGCACACACACAGTCATGAATCATAGCATACAAGTTGGGATCATTATCCTTAACAATATCTTTTATTTGCCCCAAAATGCTATCCATCTGCTCATAAACCTCTCCAATCATTGGTTTATCAGTATCTGCAAACCGAATCATGTTATAAATGGGCTTGGTAAAATTCAAAATTTCCCTCACACGTGCCCAAAACAGAGGGTCAAGGGCGGTCTCCTCCACATGTTCGAAACCTTGCCTGTCAACTATTGTTGCTGCCCTGTCTTTTAATAGCTGCCAGTGTGGGCTTGATACCATTGCAGCCAATGACTCTCTTACCTTCAGAAGGCGCTTGAAGGTGAGGTAATAACTAGCAAATCTAGTTTTTGCTATCTTCAACAACTCCAATTTGGAGTGAGTACGGAAAATCCCATGGGTATTGCTATGATTTGTAATAAATTTTATCATTTTTTTACCTCTTTTGTACAAATCACCAAGCCATTTGAATTGAGGTTGTTTGTTTTTGATGATATCATGCATCAAAAGGTTCATTGTGTGAACCAAACACCCAAACCAAAAAATGTTGGGGTATTTATCCTCAATAATTGCTCCTACTGCCTTACAGTTAGCAGCATTATCAATGATGACCTATATGACATTGTATGGGCCAGTCTTTTCAATTATATCAAGTAATGGTTCTGCAATGTTAATGCTGGTTTTGAATTTGTCTGAATAATCATATGCTGCCAGGAAGATTGCACCACTAACCGACACAGCCAAAACACTTATCAATGGTTTTCCTTTTATATTGATCCATCCATCAGAGACAATGGACACCCCATGCTCATTCCACGAACTTGTCATTCTAGCCAAAGAATGGTTTATTTTAGCTTTTTCATGATCAAGACCCACAGTTCTAGCCTTGTCATACCCAGGGCTTTTGTATCCTTTGGAGGCATCATTGATGCAAGAAACCATTTCATGCCAATAAGGTGAACGAAGAACATTGAATGGCACCCCACATGCATATAGAAACCGGTAAACTTTTGAATCCACATCATTCCTACACCCTTCATCCAGGAAATCGGATATGGTTCTACGCCTTAATCCAGGTGTGTCATTGCCTCCAAAACCACTAGCATGGGTGGAAGTTGAACTTGTTTGTCCATGACGGGTTGGGGCTGAATAAGAATCAATGAAACCCCTAGATCTTTTAGATGATCTTTGTAGGGCAGCCTCCTCTTCCTTCCTATATTTCTCACTCTGTGTTGCTGGCACATTAGTACAAATTTTGATTCCAATATTTTTAGTTCCATCCCCTGGCATTTTCCCACAAAGGTGCCTTCTCGCACGGGTGTATGAACCATGGTATTGTTTATTGCAATGGGGGCAAATAAATTTAGTGGTTCCACCACCTTTCCCTCCTTCTTGTTTCTGAACATATTTCCACAAAGGTGTCTGAGTTTGGTCTTGTCTAGTTGGGGAATCTGTGTCCTCATGTTCTCCACTCCCCACTTCCTCCTCAACATAATCCTCCTCTTCAGGATTTTCTTCAAATCCACCATAACCCTCCTCTTCATCCTCCTCTTCTCTGATTTGCCTCTTTCTTCTACTACTCTCCAACACCATTATCACAAAGAAAGGAACCAACATGAGGAAAATCCCTAGCCATATAGCCATGATGGAAACAAGTTTCAAGTTACAAGTTTCTAGCCTGCAAAACAAATGGAAAAATGCCAAATGGGAATAGGAAATGCAACATAGGGAAAAAAAACAATTCATTTTTTAAGTTTTAAATCCAATAAAATGCAACATTCAAGAAAAATCAAGTTTTCATTTTTAAACAACCTACAAATTCATCCAAGAAAATACAAAATTGGATTAGAAGGCCTACCTCTTTCTTGCAATCCTCCTGTTGCCTTGCAATTTGCTCCTTGCTCTCCTTGTCACTTCTGCAGCTCAACTCTCCAGTTCTCTCCTCAAGCTCTTCTTGCTCTCTCTCACTCACTCAACAAACAATGAAAACAAAATGCCCTCCCCCCCACCCCTTTATAAACAAAACAAAAAAATTCATTGAAAAAAATTTCTGCCCGACGGGAAATGTTTTTTTTTCCGAGGAGCGCTCGGGAGCGAATGCTCCCCGATCGCTTCCGGCATTTAAAAAACGCTCCCGAAGCGTTTTTTAAACGCCGGAAGCGCTTAGGGAGCGTTCGCTCCCGAGCGCTTCCTGAAACGCTCCCGAAAAGGCAGGGAGGGTTTTAACAGGTTCGGAAACGCGCTCCTGAAAACGCTCCCCTCAGGAAGCGTTTTCGGGAGCGCGTTTCCAAACGCTCCCGCACGGAGCGCGTTTTGAAAACAGGAACGAGGGGGGGTTGAAGCTTCCCCGCAACCCTGGTGCAAACCCCAAACTCCCTCATTTTTTTGTCATTTTTTTTGTATTTTCTCTCCTCCCTCTCCTACACTTTCCCATTCTTTCTTCTTGCTCATTTATTTGCAGATTGTCCACCACCTATATTCATATTCAAAGATGGTGTTTTTTTGGCTTCTATGTATCATTCCATTCTTGGTTTTCGTGATGGCAAGGGGGAGTAGGAATAGAAGAGAACAACAACAACAACAACAAAATAGTAGCCCCCATATGAGTGACCCAATATCTGATGAGGAGGAAGGGTTTGAAGAGGAAGGGGATGAACCTAATGAGAACATTGAAACACTAGAGGGGAAAGTCGCATTGACACCCTTGTGGAACTATGTGACCAAACTTGAAGGGGGAAAAGGTGGTGGAAGCTACAAGTTTTTGCGCCCTCATGATTGTCATGGAGGAAAACCATATAGTGGTTCATATACCCGTGTGAGGAGGCATCTTTGTGGGTGATGGACATGGATGACAAAAAGGGTGTCGTGGGGATATAAATTTGCCCAAAGGTTCCAACTGAACAAAGAAGAAAATACATCCAAATAGAGGAGGTTGCTCAACAACAAAAACAAGAAACCAAAAACTCAATCTGAATCAAGTGCAATCTCTAGATTTGGTAGCTCATTTCCTCATGGTACTTCTGCAAGCTCTGGAGGTAAAAGAAAAATAAAGGATTTCCAAAATGTTGTTGCGAGAGATGATGTGGATGGAAAGATAGTCTGATTTCTTTGTGCTTGCGGTGTACCATTCAATGTGCTTCGCTCTCCCTATTAGCATGAAATGGTAAAGGCCATCAATGAAGCCCCAAAAGGATACAAGGCCCCTAACTATGAGAAAGCTAGAACAGTGTTATTAGAAAGAGAAAAAGGAAAGGTTCAAAGAGCTTTGACATGTTTTACAAATGAGTGGTGGATTGTGGGGTATCCATTGTATCAGATGGGTGGACAAATATCAGAAACCAACATTTGATAAATGTCCTTGGTGTTTCTGCTAGTGGTGCAGTATTTATTACATGTCATGACTCCTCCATCAATGCAACTTCCCAAAACATTGCAGATCTCCTATTGCAATCAATCAAAGATGTTGGTCCTAGTAAAGTGGTTCAAGTCATCACAGATAATACAGCAAATTGTAAGGCAGCGAGAAAAATTATTGAACGTACTCATCCACACATCTTTTGGGCTGGGTGTTTGGTGCACACATTGAACTTTTTGATTCATGTTATTGAGAAACATAAGGAATGTGGGTGGATTAATGAGCTTTACAAGAGAGGGAAGCAACTCGTTAAATTTATCATAGGGCATAAAAGGGTAAACTACTTCTATGGCACTTACTCCAAGTTGCAGTTGCTTAAACTTGCAAAAACAAGATTTGCAACTTAATAACTCACTTTTAGGCAGCTAGTGAAGGTGAGACAAGCTTTAACTAATATGGTGACCATTGAATCATGGGAGGAAATTAACACTGATAGAGATGGTGATAATGTAGCCAAGGACACTATTCTTGACATGTTCTTTTGGTCACAACTTAAATATGTTTTGTAATTCACCAAACCAATTTATTACATGCTCAAGTTTGCAGATTCAAATCAGCCAATAATTAGGGACGTGTATGAGAAAACGGATAGCATGTTGGAGCAGATTAAAGACATTGTTGAGCCTAGAGATATCACCTTGTACAATTATATTCATGCAGAGGTGGAAAAACGATGGGATATGCTAAATGTTCCATTGCATGATTTAGCATATGTTTTGACACCTAAATACTATCATCCATCATGGCTTTCAATAGCAACACCTGGGGGGGGGCCGAAGAAAACCACACCTAGATCCAGAGGTTCTTGAAAAATATATGATTGCATTGGCTAGATTAGTCCCTGATGAGGAAGAGGTTGCCTTGGCACGAAAACAAGTGAGCAACTAAACACTTTTCACTGGTCCATTTGGGAGCATGCATGCAATTAAAGATCGAGATACTTTTTCTTCTCTTGAGCAGTGGAATATGCATGGAGGTGCTACTCCAATTCTACAAACTTTGGCATTGTGGGTGCTATCACAAGTGCTAAACACATCTTCTACAGAGAGGTGTTAGAGCTCTTATTCTTTCATCCACAGTGTTAAAAGGAACTAGTTGAGTTTAGACCGGGCAAAGAGTTTGGTTTATGTTCATTACAACTTGCGATTGTTGTCCCACTACTGTGATGGTGCAAAGAGTAATAAAGACCTTAAGGTTTGGGACAGGTATCTAGAGGAGCCCAATTTGGAGGATGGAGTGTTGCGATTAGAGAAACTAGAGGATGCTCTTATCCAAGATGATGATGACCGAGTTGATATGCCACCCCCATCTGGTCCCTCGGTTCCCAATTCCCATGGTTCAACACCAAGAGCAGGGGCTTCGGCTTCATCAGTTGCAGTGCCACAACTTCCACAGCCACCATCTTCTTCATTGCCACCACGTGGAGGCCCACCACCATGTACTTTTCGTGGTGGAACGAGGAGAGATTAGTAGATATATTCACAATTTACTACTTTTGTCATAGATTAGACTTGTATGTTTGTTGTGAATTTGAACTTTTTGTCTTCGTGGTGGCCAAGTGGCCTATTTTGTAAACATTATTATTTGAATTTTGGACATGACTAATGTTGACAGTTGCTCACTTGCTAGATAATATCCTTTATGATTTATGATTTATAATATGCTTAAATGTTTTATGTTTTATAATATGCTTACAAATTTGATATATGTTTGTAATTGCTAGAATCTGGAATTGGAATCATGGATGCCATATCTATCTTGATTTATGTAAAAATGTGCATGTTTTCATGTCTTCTACAACTAATTTGGTATTTGGGATGTCTATTTTGAATATAAATGCAAAAAAAATATAAAATATATATATAGTAGATGCTTCGCTTCCTAGATTTTTGGGAAATGACGCTTTCGCGTCCCCGCTTCCAAAAAACGTCCCCGCTTCGTGCAACGTTGGGACTTCTCTCTACAACTTGTGCTCGAGACTAGCTTCAAAAGAATGTTAAATTTGGCAACTAGGGCCAAACTCCATGTTGCACTGCTCATATGATGGAGATGATATTTTTGTTGGATTCCTCTTTCGGAGAGGTGCAAGGTTGATCTAAATATCATCTTATTTGGATGAGAAAAAGTTGTATTTTGAATTTATTTTCCTCACATGTGCAATTTGTCAAGGTCAGCGAAATTTGTAATGTAGACTCACAAGCCCCAAAAGATGTGTCACACACCCTCAGTGATGGATATAAAAAGGAGAGACACAAACCTCATTTCATCATCATCTCAAACACACATCTCTCCCTCCTTTTGATTGGTTCGTACAAGCCTAAGACGCTTTCTCTCTCCTCCACACGTGTGGAACAGCAGCTGGAAATTTCGAATTGTTTTAGGGATTTCCTGGATAGCGTTGACTTTGGATCAACCTTTGCTGTTTGACTTCGTTTTTGGGGTCATAATTTCGATTTTAAGAGGACGCACCTGGATGCACAAAAATCGAGAAATGTTGGCTTTGACTATTGTTGACCGCAGATTTGATTGCTGATTTGACAGCAGACTTTGACCAGTGCATTGACCCAATTTCAGGATTGTTTTGGGCTAAGTTTGACTGTGATTACAGGCCGAGTTTGACTGGGTTGACCAAGCTTAATTGGAGGTCGATTTGTTGGTTTGACCAGCATTGACTTTGTTGGCTAGGGCATCCTGTTGATTGCTATAAATTGTACTTTTTCTCTCTGCTGAATTTGAAGAATAATAAGAAGATTTGATCAAAGGATTTTCCCTGCATTGGGGCTTTTCCCTATCATCAGCCAAATTATTGTGTCTCTTGTCATGGCTTGTATTTTGTCGATTTATTTATGTTCTATCAGCATTTACTATCAATGTTAATGTGATTGCATAACAAGAAATTGAATTGGGCTTAATAAGAAAGATTGAAGTAAATTGCTCTAAGCATAGAACATACCATGGTTAACTAAAATTAACAAGAATTGAGGGGAAGGATTCACCTAGAAAGGGCATATAATGAAAATTTGCCAAGATTTGGCATCACACACAAATTTAGGTCCTGCACTTCATATAAGATAGAATTTGCATCTTGTAGCCATTGTTCATTTAGTAACTTGATGTCCTAATCTATTGTGCAACTAGTTGATTCTAAGGCACTGGTCTCACACTCATATCTTAATAAATCTAATCTAATTGTACTTAAAAATCTTACATGCCTCTTAACTTTCAATAAAGTTGTTAGGCCATTCAGTTGTGTCTCCTAAACTTGTTGGTTTCCAACAAGTTTCTTAGCATTTCATCCATAGGGACAACCCCCCTTAGCCTGTGTTTCAGAGATAGCTTAAACGGAGAGGGCAAGGATCAGAGTGACAGCCCATGTCCTAAGCATTATCGCTTTTCAGTGTACAATTTGAGCAACAACACTCCTAATCTTTTGTTTTTCAGCCTCTAATCCAATGTTGCACGGAGCGGGACGTTTTTTGGAAGCAAGGACGCGGAAGCATCATTTCCCAAAAATCTAGGAAGCGAAGCGTCTACTATCTATATATATATATATATATATATATATATTGCATTTATATTCAAAAGAAACATCCAAAATACCAAATTAGTAGTAGAACACATGAAAACATGTATATTTTTACATAAATCAATATAGATATGGCATCCATTGTACATCAATCATTAAATTATTCCAACATGAACCATCTAGAATCTAGATTCCTCTTCTCTTGTCAGCCTTTGCCTCTACTTTGATTATCTAGGGATTAGTCAACATTGCCCAATTTTGATCAAACAACCTAATCCAAACCTTATAATATTGCTCAGAAAGCTTAACATGCCTGATCAATGATTGACTTGAGTGAAGGGTACATTTTTGCTAAGGCCATGACAAAGGAGTTCAACAATTAAAAACACAACCATTGCATTACATATAGGGCTCAGTACTCTTGATTAAATGCTAATCATATGCCCTTATACATGATATAATCCAATGAAACGCCACAATCCCATTGATCCTGAAAACTGTTAAGTCTGTTGAATTTTGAATGGGATATGAAATTCTATTTTCTCCATATGAAGTCTAATGAGGTTGGAACCACTCTCAAACATCCTGAGTCATTTCATGGTAATGTTAAAAATTTAAGTATAAGGATGGAAATGAAAGATAAAGGAGAATGTCACTTTTACTTTAAGAATTTAACATTACCATTAGAGAGCATTTAGGAAGCGTCTAGGGAGCATCAAGGGGCGCCTTGGGAGTATTCGGAAAGCGTAGTTCCTCACATAACAGTTCGAAATTTCCAAAAGAAAAGAAAAGAAGAGAAAAAAAAAACCCTGCGAAACAAGTGAACCGTCCACCTTCTCGTGGATCCGCAACAAATATACACCCAAACCTCCACAGATCCGCACCGATCATTTCTAGATCCGCAGATCGGCAACTAGAACCGCGAATCCAATTTTCGGATCCGCAATTCCACCAAAGGATAGGTGGCGGATCCGCAAGGGACGCGATTCCACCTCCTGATCCTTTGGGGGGGGGCAGTTCCTGCAACACTGCTCTGATCTGATCTTCAATGCTCGGATACCATGTGAAACTTCCTTGACTGCAATTACTGGATATTATTCTCTTAGCTATTAGCAGTTTAATTGTTTACGGCAATTAACGAACAATTCACAATTGAAATCTTAACCATAAAATATGTTGCAGAAAATAAAATCAGGAATTGAGATATAGATGGACACAATAAAAATCGACACCAATATTTTTGGACTTAAAAATCCCCGAAAAAGCCCCAAAGGGAAAATCGATGTAGCAGATGACTGTTTATTTTATTATTATGCAGCAAATTCTGAGAGTACAATAATTTGGATGCCAAACTAGCAATCCTCTGGCAAATATACAAGCAAAATATCTAGGAGATATTTTTTTCCCTCTGCAAATCAACTAGGCCTCCTACTGGCCTACTCGCACTAATCACTATAATTGTGAACTACTGGCCTGGAACAATTCGCACTGCCTGCTCGCTGGCTCCACATGAGTTGTCCTGCCTCCCTCTGCCTTTGGGAAAATTTGCTCTTCCTCCTAGATGATCTTTCCGGCCTTCAACAATTGAAATGACCTCTCTTTAGCACTCGCACTAAGGTTTCTGGCTGCTCACACTGGTTGCATGGCCTCTCTGGAAAATCAATATAGTCTCACTTTTCCTTTCTCTCCGGCACTAGAAAACCACTGGGAAATTCTTTGGAACCTTCATCCTGAATTATATTTTGTTCCTGTTAATTAGAAACACAGAAATATTTTATTATGTTGATAATTACTTGCGATATTCTTGTAGTCTTATTAACTTTCATTATGTTCTTTTATCTTGTTTTCATCAAGCAATTATCAAATCAAAACATGAAGATCAATGACACAAGATATAGGCACTCAACCAGAGCTAAAACCCCTCTCTAGGGGAAACCCAGTCAAATTCTTCCACTAGCAAATTCAAATTGCGATAGACCAGCCCAAATGACCTTCCTCTTTCACCAAGTCAGCCCTCAAACTATCCTTCCAGACTCCAAAGATCAACTGCAACAATAGTAAATACTACATCAAACACAAAATTTCGGCCCAGCTACTTCAAAATTTTAGCCAAGCTTCAGTTCTACAATTCCGGCCCTTCTACAGCTTCAGCTCCTTCGCACGTGTGAGACAAAGAGAGAAAATTCGACTTATTTTGGTTGACAAAGACTTTCTTCTCCTTTGCGAGGTTTTCCTCTTTCTTCCTTGAATTTCACACCCTTTTACTGCTTCCAGCTACCGCAGATCAAACTTCTTGAATTTGTCTCCAAATGAGGTCATGTTGTTGCCTTTATATAGTGAATCTGTGAGGTAATTCCCTCAAGGAGGGTGACTTGACCAGGTTGAGGCCGACTTGGTGCAGGTGGCCTAAAAGACCTAATATACATCAAAATAAATTTCTTTCTTGACTCAATAAGTTGAAGAAGGGTCTATTACATTATGACAAGGATTAGGACTTTTGACACAAACCCTAGAAGCCTACAATGGAGGCTTTGAAGTTTGACCTATTAATCATTGACCCAAGCATGAAACCCATGCTTTAATAAGTCAATTTCTTTAACAATAAGAAAAAAATCCTTTCTTTTGACAAATACAATTATTAAGACCGACACTAGTTACATTTTTCAACAGCTCCCTCTTGTGAAAATTTCTAAATCGAAATCTAGCTACAGTGACTGATATTATTTCTTCTACTTATTATTCCAATAACAAGTTATTTATAAAAATTACTTCAGTAAATATCGAAATAAATTCTACTGCAACAAGTATGGCCTGTTGTGAAGTTGTTTGGTTGAGAAAGCTCTTCAGTGAGATGTCTGGGCATGTGTTGGATACCACCGTGATCCTTTGTGACAACCAAATTGGGATTCGACTTTCAGAGAATCTCGTGTTCCACGACCACTCCAAGCATATTGATATTAGGTACCACTTTGTCCGAGACATGTTACAACGAGGCGCCATAAGGCTCCATCACATTGGGATTGATGAGCAGGTCGCAGATATTCTCACGAAGCCTCTGGGGAAGGTCAAATTATTAGCCTTCCGTGAGAAGCTTAGTATCATGGACAAACCCTATTATGACAGTCCCGCTTGAGTTGGACTATGAGCTCTAGGAGCTCCAAGGGGCTTGGGGATAGTTGCTTGGAGCTAGAAGCAACCACAGGGCTAGGTTCGCCTTACCTTGTTGGTGTGCTATTTCCCCGCCGTTATGATATTGAGTTGGTTCACCCTCTTTTTTATCTATGCCCCACATGCATCCTACCCATGTAGTCCAAGACTCATGGGAAGTACCTCTCATCTGGCCAATGAGTTGAGAAATGAGGATAGAGACCATAGCATTACTGATGAACGCATCATGTATTGTAGTACTCTCTATGTCTAGGATGGGATGTGTCCAATAACTTGATCTAGGATCAAGTCTGGTTGATGTTTTTACCTCTGAACTGACTTCGAGTCAGGGGAGGGTGGCAAGGTGTCTGTGACTCACTCTCAATCATATATTCTTATTATTCTATAGCAGAGCAGAGCCAGCAAAGTACAAAGACAACAGGATGACACAGGATTGCGAGATAATATATGATAGTACATGATGGTACTGGATGACAGGATTGCACAGGTTGACAGATGGATGGACAGGTGGAGTTCTCCCTAGTTGAGAGGGAGTGTTAAATTTGGCAAGTAGGGCCAAACTCCATGTTGCACTGCTCATATGATGGATATGATATTTTTGTTGGATTCCTCTTTTATAGAGGTGCAAGATTGATCTAAAGATCATCTTGTTTGGATGAGCAGAAGTTAGATTTTGAATTTATTTTCCACACATGTGCAATTTGTCAAGGTCGGCCAGAATTGTAATGTAGGCTCACAAGCCCCAAAAGATGTGACACACACCCTTAGAGATAGATATAAAAAGGAGAGGCATGATCCTCATTTCATCATTCACTCATTTCACACATCTCTCTCTCATCCGATTGGTTCGTACCTAAGTCGCCCGACACGGGGACACGATGGACACGCGGATTCGAGACACGATGACCCCTCGAACAGGACACGTCTCGACACGTTATATATTATTTTATTAAAAAAACAAATATATATATATATATATATATATATATATATATTAAAAATTAGATATTTCTTACACATTCATATAAATTCATTGATTCAAACATAGATTTAAGATATTCATACATGATACATTGATACATTGATACATCATACAATCATACATATTACAAAGTATTAGTAATAGACATGTTCATCAATGATCCAATAGGAGAAAGACAAGATATTGTAGTTTTCTCATTAAGTCATCAAAATCAAAATGTGTTACATAAGTACTGGCCTCTAGGCTCTATGTAGTACACTGCCAATGGCAAATAGAAATAGAAAATACAAAACAACTACAGTCTAAAAGACTAAAAGCCTCAATGATTCATCAATCCTCATCATCATAATCAGCATCACTGTCCTCATCCTGATCATCATGCTCACCACTGCTCTAAACTGTTGCATCCTCCTCCTCTGTCATCTCTGCATCTGTTGGTGTGGAGGATGATGCCTCTATTGTATCGCCATCATCAAATGTGACAGGCTCTACCGCTGGCGCATTGAGATCCAAGTTGGCCAATGCCAACTCCACACTGTTGTCCAGACCCATATATCAAGAAAGACATCCCACATCTTTGTCTTTCACTTCAACCAATCCTCCCTCACTGTAGATGAGACGAAGGTTGGTGTGCACATACACCATTGTCTTTGCCATGGACTACTCAAGACTGCTCTTCTTCAAACTATACAAATTCCCATATGTGCTCCAATTCCTCTCGCAACAAGAGGATGAAGTCACCTGAGAGAGGAACCTCATGGCTAACTGTTGTAGAGGAGGGCTTCCTCTCGCAACAAGAGGATGAAGTCACCTGAGAGAGGAGCCCATGGCTAACTGTTGTAGAGGAGGGCTTGTTGCCCACCAAGAATAGGGCTTCTTAGCCCCCCTGTCTCGAATCACATCATAGCCCGCAAATCGCCCAGTGCCACTAGAAAACTCTGCAAAGGCATCCTCCACCTCATCAAGGGATGCCCTATCCTGAAATATCCTCCTGAATGCATCTTTCCTCCCCTCTGAGATTTCACCATCCCTGTGAGGAGGGAATCTTCGAGAAGGTCCACCATTCAGCCACTCATGGTTGTAGTATTTTGGGTTCAACGAGTGAGCCAAACAATGTAAAGGTGTGTAATTCTCGTCCCATCTACTGACAAGAATATCCTGTGTGATGGAGAAGAAGGCCTCTGGTGATGTCTCATACTCTAGGCACTGACTCTGTAAAAAATGGTTCTCACAGACTCAATCATGGAATCCCATCCCTCATAAACCTCTCCTAGGATGGGTTGGTCTGTATTTGCAAATCGAAGCAAGGAAATGATAGGGTCCATGATCTGAATAAGTAGATCTACCTTCTCCCACCAGACATCATCCAACATTGTGTCCTTCACTTTCTTTGAGGCTGCTTGATCTGTCTTTCTCCAAAAAGACCAAAACTCTGAAATAACCATGGCCCCAAAAGTGGTCTTAACCTCCCTCAACCTCTTCAACATGATGAATGAAGAGGCAAACTGTGTATCCGCAATCTTCAACAATGATACATTTGTGTACTCCTTGTAGATAGTGAGGGCATTTGTATGGTTTTGTACAAAGTTGCGGATATGTTGTGCATCCTCAATAATGCCTCCAATCCAAAGCACATCAGAGGCAATAGATTTCAGTGCTAAGTTCGATGAATGGACAATGCAAGGTGTCCAAAATATTTGTGGATATTTTGCTTCCACAATCATGCCAACAGCCTTGCAAACAGGTGCATTATCTATAATGATTTGCACACAAGAATCGACACCTACATCTTCAATAATTTTAATAAATAACTCACCCATATATTGTGCATCCTTGTACTGTCCAAGTGCATCCACTAATTTCAAGAAAATTGGACCATTCAAGGATGACACCATGAAGTTGATGAGTGGGTGGCGTGCTGGATCTGTCCATCCATCAGAAACAATGCCAACCCCAGATGTTGGCCATGCTGATTTAATAAGCTCAAGCATTTTGTCCACCTCTTTCTTTGCCTTTGTCAACAATGTGGTTCTGAGCTTCTCTGACCTAGGAGGCAGATACCCTGATGGAGCACCATGACTAAGAGCTCGACACATCTCAATAAATAGAGGTGACCGTGCAACATTAAAGGATATGAAGTTTTGATAGAAAAAAAATGCAATGGTGAGATCAAGCACTTCCCGCTTCTCTTTTTGGAAAATCTTGTTCATTGGACCAAGTGCAATTGCCTTTCTTTTTGCTGATTGTCCCCCACTAAAACCCTCAAAAGGGAACTTGTTGCTGCTTTTCCTTAAGAATGGAAGGGGGTCATTACTCTTGTTTTGTTTTGATTTTGATGCCACAATTGTCGCACCAACAAATACCTCTTTCTCCAATTCCTTCCTCTGTGGCAATTCAATTATTGTACAAGCTGAAATGCCACAACTTGGCAAAGAAAACAAATGAGCTTTCACACGGTAATATGTGCTCATGAAATGGTTGTGGCAAAAATTGAATTTCCATGCAACATTGGCTCCTCCCTTTGCCTTGTTGTCTGGCCCTGCCTCTCTTGTCACATATTTCCACAATGGGCATTTGGGGTCTTGAGTTTGTTTTCCCTAAACATTTGAAGCTGTTGTTGCAGCCCCACTTCCAATAGATGGAATACTTGCAGACCCTAATGAAATAGGGACAGGAGGGGCATCTCCAATGGGGACATTCTTCCCCCTTTCTTTGCCCCTGCCTTGCTGCTGTCGTTGATTGAGCCATGAATACTGTAAAAAATAAACAAAAATGACCAAATATATAAAACATATGCACATGTAAACGCTAATAGAAAACTAAATGTAAAAACATAGAGAGAGTGCACTTACCGAATGCTCGAATCTCTTTGAAAACACTCTCTTTCTCCTTGTTAATCCTTGCTCTATGCTCAGTTCACAAACAAACAACGGTGAGAAAGAATGAGAGAAACCCCACTTTTATAACTTCAGCAATGCACTTTTTCGGTTTTCATGTCCAGCTGTACAAGATTCGATTGTGTCCATACAAGACACGATTGGGATTCGATGTGTCCTGTACGGACACGACGATCGAATCCGGCAAAATGGATTTGAATCCGTACGTGTCGTGTCGAACACGACGAATTCGGGACACGTGGACCCCTAGGGACGAATCTGGTATCTTAGGTTCGTATAAGCCTAAGAGGCTCTCTCTCCTTCACACATGTGGAACAATAGCAAAAGATTTCAAACTGTTTAGGGCTTTTATGGACCGCGTTGACTTTGGGTCAACACTTGTCATTTGACTTTGATTTTGGGTCAGAATTCAGATTTTGAGAGGCCGCAACTACAGGCACAGAAACTGAGGAGAAGCGTTGACTTTGACTGCTGTTGACCACTGTGTTGACCGGATTTTAGGACTGTTTTGGGTTGTTTCTTACTATCATTGGAAGCTGAGTTTGACTGAGTTTGACTGAGCTTCATTGGAGGCTGATTTGTTGGTTTGACCAGCGTTGACCATGCTGGCTAGGGCATCCTGTTGACTGCTATAAATTGTATTTTCTCTCTCTACTGAATTTGAAGAATAATAAGAAGATTTGATCAAAGGGTTTACCCTGCATTGGGGTTTTTCCCTGGCATCCACCAAATTATTGTCTCTTGTCTTGGCTTGTCTTCTATCGATTTATTTATGTTCTATCAGCATTTACTGTAAATTTTTATGTGATTGAATATCTGGAAATTGAATTGGACACGATCGAGATTCGATGTGTCCTGTACGGACACGACGATCGAATCTGGCAATGGATTTGAATCCGTACGTGTCGTGTCGGACACGACAGATTCGGGACATCTGGGCCCCTAGGGACGAATCCGATACTTAGGTTCATACAAGCCTAAGAGTCTTTCTCTCTCCTTCACACGTGTGGAACAATAGCAGAAGATTTCGGACTGTTTAGGGCTTTTCTGGACCGCATTGACTTTGAGTCAACACTTGTCGTTTAACTTTGATTTTGGGTCAGAATTCAGATTTTGAGAGACCACAGCTGCAAGCATAGAAACTGAGGAGAAGCATTGACTTTGACTGTTGTTGACCACTGCATTGACTAGATTTCAGCACTGTTTTGGGCTGTGTTTGACTATGATTGGAAGCCGAGTTTGACTGAGTTTGACCGAGCTTCATTGGAGGCTGATTTGTTGGTTTGACCAGCGTTGACCATGCTGGCTAGGGCATCCTGTTGCCTGCTGTAAATTGTACTTTCTCTCTCTGCTGAATTTGAAGAATAATAAGAAGATTTGATCAAAGGGTTTACCCCGCATTGGGGTTTTTCCCTGGTATCCACCAAATTATTGTCTCTTGTCTTGGCTTGTCTTCTTGTAATATTCCCAATTAGTCAAGCTAATGGGAATATACAATTTTGTTTTACTTTTCTGTCTCATGAATAAAATTGTGAAGGAGGATCAATAAAACTCCTAAACAGCAAAATAAATCAATGCTCAATGTGAACAAAGCTAAATCTGAGCTATTTTCATAAACACACTTAAGTGGAAAAGAGGCTGGATCAATTGACTGGGTCAACAAGACCAAATCAACAGCGATGTCTAGATGCAATGTATCTCCTAGAAGCACAACGCAGTTCATGTTAGAAGCCACTCATGTGAATGAAGCTAAATCATCAAAATGGTTTAGGGTTTGACAAGATTTCCACATTATAAAAGAAAGAGGAAGACACCAAGGAGGGGGTTGATCATTTGATATTTCTGAAGGTATTGTCTGTTTAGACATCCCTCATTCTCTGGCTGTTTAGCTGAGAATAGTGTTGTTTAGCACTAGGGTGTTCCCGGTCGGGAATCCCACCTCTTCCATTGAGAAGCTCTTGGAGGAGTCTTGTTACATCTTGTCCACTATCAAGCAGTTGGCCAAGCTTCATCTTTCAACTGCAACACAGATCCTGTTGAGGATTTGGTTGTCTTTGTAAGTTGCAGCAAGTGGAGGCTAGAGCTACTCAAATCTAGGCCAATCTAGAGGCCCTTTTCAGTGGGGAAGTCTTCTGTCCCATTGGCAAGAGGATTCTGGATCTTTGGAGTTGCATTTTCAGATCTTGGCATTAGGCCAAACCAGTGCTAGAGCCTACAGCGCAGTTTCCCTTCCATAACTGCGTTATTTGCAAGTATTTAGTTGCAGGGTATTTTGACTACATTTTGGAGGAGAGATCTCTGGTGATAGGATTATCCCTTTCATTGTGGTGATCCATGGATTAGATATCTCATCCATGTTCCATTCAGATCTAATTTACTTATGATTCTATTTACTGTAGAATTCCTGAATATTGCTACAGATCTGTGATTCTAAATCTCAGATCTATTCTTGTACTTTCATGTTTTGCTCAAAACCCCAAAGGGAATCTGTAGAGGAACTCATCTAGTGCACAGATCTGATATAGATCTAACCTTTTGTACACAGATTTGTTCTAGATCTGAAATGTAATATACAGCTGCTTCAGCCCATAAAATAACGCTGTCAAGCTTTGCAGTCTCAATATGTTGTTGCAGCACCTTAATCTTGAGGGTTTCTTCATGTAAATCTTCTATTTTTCTCTTGTACATTGTATGGGCCACATTATAGATCTGTTTTACTGATGTACATGTAATTATGGAGCCTCCATATTGATCTCCTACTTTAACTCAGTGGAACTGCGTTATTTCTGAAGCAGTATTGTTGTGCATGACTGCAGCCACATTCTTTGGGTGATTTTCAGCCATACTAGGTGGTGGGAGGTCTGTTTACCTCACCTAGTTTGATTTGTTTTTGCTCTCCTTTCGGATTTAGACACTAGATCCACTGATCTAAGGGATCCACGAGTTGCAAACTCATTCCAGTGCACCAATTAGTGAAGAGTGCGTTATTCCAGCAGGCTTTGCTGTGCATTCCCATTTTGGAATATTACACTTCTATCAATTTAATTATGTTCTATCAGCATTTACTGTAGATGTTTATGTGATTGAATATCTGGAAATTGGATTGGACTAATAAGAAAGATTAAAGTAAATTTCTCTAAGCATAAAACATATCATGGTTAACTAAAATTAACACAAATTCTGTCTGTCCATTTAGTAACATCTCAGGACCCCCTTAACCCATGATTGATAGGCACTGTTTTCCTTTCATCTCTTTTCATTCCTTGTTTGTTGTCCTTCATTTTTCTATCTTGTCCTTATCCCATTTCCATTTTCATCCCATTTTATATACTGAAACAACCTTACCTTTTGCTAAGGCTTATTCTTCCTATATCACCTATGACCCCCACTCCATAGTCTTAGCAATCCTATTTAGGGATACACCCCTTGAGTTGGAGAAGAGCCAACCTAAAATGAGGGAGGTAGTTACTATGGTGCAGCGAGTAGCCCCTGTTGCCCATAGGCTAGTACCAATCTTTTCGGCTTTAATCTAAAGGTGCTAGTTCATGATGTCACATTTTGAATATTATTAAATATTTAGGAAAAGAATTATGTAACTTCTTAATAAATCGTGCATCGAGAAACTTCTGCATTTTCTGCCATTTCTTATTGCTGTAATTTATTTCCATGATCTGTTTTTTGAACTTTCACTTCTCATTTACATTAGTATACTCGCTCAACTCCTTAAACTCACGTGCAAATCTGAAACAATATTACACTAGGACATCTCTAAATTTCAGATTTGAAACAAACCTTGTAAACCTCAATAAAGTAATCATAAAAGACATGTAGTCTGATTTGGAACCTTCCATTACACCTACATATAAAAAGAACAAGTACTGCAACAAGATTCAAAATCAACACAACTGTCCAATTATCAATAAACCCCCAAGTCATGTCAACCTATTTAGACATTGGTTATTTTCCACAGGGGCACCCCTTTCAGTTGAAGAGGAACCAACCTAGAGAATGAAGAAGTGCTACTGTGGTGGCAATGAGTAGTTTTTTGTTGTTACACAAACTAATGCTTTGTGCTTGGGATTTTCACACATTGGGGATGATAGATTTTGTAGTAACACTGGCGACTATCAAAAAGTTGCATCAAAAGGGACAGACACCACCTTGATGCCCATATGCAAAGTTGGACGTGAACTGATTAATATAAGGTGTTACCAATCCCATCATTACCAGTAAATAATAAAGGTTATAAAAACTAATATAAAATAGCACTTCCAGTTAATAGTATAGGCACGTCTAAGCATAAGATACTAGAAGCCCCAGCTCTCAGCAGCCCAGTTCATATACAAAAGTTTACCAATGTAAAAAATACAACAACAGATACATACGAGTCTAACAAACAGTGCAAAAACACAACACTCGTTGTGCTAAAATTTTAAATTTTAACCCAAGTACTAAACTCACCCGTCATGGATCCAAGCATCAACATGATCTCCCACAGACCATATGTGATTATTCATAGCTTCTCTTTGCCGCTTTCGTGTACCTTGAAATTTCATGGCAATCATGTGATGAGCCATACGAATTCGAGGGGCTTTCCCAGAATCCCCCTTGAGAGGTATCCACTGCTGAAGATGGATAGAACCTGCACGACTTAAATTATAATAAGCTTTGGATTCCATCAGTAGCATGTGCAATAACATGCTTCAATGCTTATTTTACAATATCTGGATTTCTAAGAGAGCTCCCCTATGTCCTGGATATTGCAAATCAATATATGACCCATAATTAGATTGTATCCCTTAACATACGTATTAATATCTCTCGTGCCTAGATCAATGTATTAAAAGTTTGTAATCAAGAGAATATTTTTCAATTTTTCTATCTTAAACAAAAAGCAAGAATGTCATTACAGTAGTTATTCGCCATTGATGTGTTCTATTCTCCTTAGCCAGTATCAACTTAATGATATCAACAATAACTGTATGTAAAATTACCTTCATCTGAAAGAAGTTCATCATAACAGACCAAAGCTTTCCCTGCCTGTAGGCTTAGTACTTTAGCTGAACGCCAGACCACCTGAAGGCCCTTCTCATCAGAGACAACCTGTACAGGATCAATCTATAAGAAACAACCTAAAATAATACCTTGGTGAAATAGAACAGAAAATAAACAGCTTATATTCCATTATATTTCAACCACATTCCCCAGTCCCAATGTTCATAAAAGGGAAAAGGTTGCCATGCAACATAAATAATTGTTATATTAAAATTACATGTTGCTTTTAGAAGTTAAACAAAACAGCAAAATTAATCATATAACAAAATGCCATGACAAAAGTGAAATGAAAGCCAGACCCCATGAAGATCTTCCTCGTCAGAGACAATCTGGACATGATAAGTTTATAGGAAGCAACCTATAAATAATATCTTAGTGAAGTGCATTCAAACAAAAAAAATGAACTGCTTGGACTCAATTAAGCCTCAACTGCATGATTCAGTCCTAAGGTTTACGAAAAGGCAGAAAGTGGGCAATGTGACATTAATCCCAAAGACTTATTTGGTTCTCCTAAAACTGCACGTTGCTTTAAGTACCCAAAGCAGAAAAAGCAAATCATAGAACAGACTCCCATTGCAAAAACTGAACATTGACTACAAGAAAAGCAATCGAGAAGAAAAATCCAAACTCAGTGGCCCACCTCTACAAGAGATCCACCCCTTATTTGATTAGATTTTACACCCAATGAATCTTCCTGCATATTGGTAGTGGGTTCATCTTCAGGTCTCACAACCTTAGTTCTTGTACCAGCCTGCAGATTAACAACAGACATGCCAGTCTGTATTGAATCAGGCACACAATTCTCTTTCTGAGCTTCAGAATCCTTTCCAATGGGACAATTATCAAATTGTAAATCATCCAACAACCATTTAGAAGAAGCTATTCTACTGTCCTGTACACCCCCTTGAACTTCCTTCAGTGTCTCCTTTCTCAACAACTCCTTGTTCTCATTTTCCTTCAGCAGTCTCAAAAAAATTTCAGAATTTTCAATGCCATCTTTTTTAATCAACTGAACTCCAGCCTGGAGACCATCATGTCTTTCAAAGACTCTTGCTCCATGAGTCCCAAGTTTCCGATAGCCATCTGGACCAGCTTTTAAAAGAGTATTTAAGGATAACAGAAGAGGATCACCCATTGTTATAACAGCTCCTGCTTGTGATACTGCTTCGGAGGCTAGTCCAGCAGCTCTTTCAACTGCATCCAAATTCTGTGCCCGTTTTGTAGCAACTGTAACAGCTTCAGAATTCCTGTCTATGGAATGACAAGCATTTGACATAAGCAAGCAGGGACTAGTATCCTTTTCTCTCGCTTTTGTGATCGATGAAATCTTATGGATTGCTTGCCCTTGATGCCCTGGGTTACCACCTTTAGCTACATCAGACAGAATATCATGCAATGCACTGTCGCTATTCAATGCCTCTGCAGCCACAAGTTTTGCTTGAAGAGCAGCTTCATGTGCAACCTTTGCTGCTGCTGCTGCTGCTTCTGCAACAGAAGCAGCTACAGATGCTGCAGCAGCAGAGGATGCAAGCTTTGCTTCACAGTCAGGACTTGCTCCAGACTCTGATTGAACAACTAACTGGCTCCAAATGAACTGACTGTGCTTGACCGCAGTTGCTGCGAAAGAAGAAGCCTCTTCAGAATACAATCTAGCCTGCTCTATACAGCTTGCTGTTTCCTCAGAAAAATTGACTCTGTGCTCTCCCTCTCCTCTTGATATGATCTGATAATAAGAAGGGGAAGGTACAAATGGAATACTTGAACCTGTGGTCAAGAAATAATTTGAAATTTCAGCATCATGACTATCCCGGACAACAACCGATGACCCCTGAGACACTACAACCTGAGACATAGGCAAAGGTATAGAACCACTAGAGGCAGGCATTGTCAACATTGCAGTAGTTAACCTGCTAGTTTCAGCAATCCCTTCTAATAAACGGATCTTCCTCTTCTTTTTGGGTATCTGCTCAATGCTCAACTGTTCTTCAATTCCCATGCCACGTTTTTGAGCATCCATCTTATCATTAGTACCAACCCAAGGAATAGCAGCTCCAATCATAGTAGAAGAAACAGAAGGAGCCATAGGTCTGGTCATTTTATAAGGCATAAAAAGTGGTACCGAACTCCCATCATTAAGGGTTTCACGAATAGGTTCAGGCACAACAAAGGGAGAAAATGACAATTCAGACTCAGATTTTGCTTGAGGAGTTACCCAGGGTAAAGATGGACTGCAGGAAGTCCAATAAGCTGTGCTTCCCATTACATAATTTCCAGCTTGTGGGGTTAGAGAAATATGCCTTGATGGAGTGATTTTAGGAGAATCCAGGTAAAGGTTCTTTGCAACATTGGTTAGTTGAAATCCGTCATGAATGGGAGTTGACATACTCCATACAGGAGATGGTGAACTAAATGGAGATGGTAAACCCATAAAGGCTGATGGATTGTCGATGTGCCCAACCCTCTCCATACTAGGAGAGCTTTCCAAACTAATACTTGACAAATAACCTTTTGCAGCAGCCAAGTGAACTGACCTCATGCCTGTAACTCCTGAATCAGATAAACTCATGGCAGGGCTCACAGTCTTCATACCACCTTCAAACATAGTGCTAGCTAAAACTGATGACATATTCAATAGTGATGTTTCGGGAGTGTGCACCTCACAAACATTACTAAATATTTTCCCTTGAACTTTTGCTGCAGCCAAACGCCAAGATTGTTCCCACAACTTCTCCCTTTGATTAGATGAAACACTACCACTACAAGTTGCTGAAAAACCACATTGACGACATTATCAGATAGCTAGGACCACACATAGTTAAAAATTTCAAGTGATATGAAGAGATTCTTCAAAGTTCAGACCAAATACATTTCAATAAGAAATGTAAGCAGAATTGAAAATGATAATAAACATTTAAGTAGAAAAAGTATACCTATAATATCACCGAAAGCTGCTTTCATCAGAGATTCTTCTGGCAGCGATCCCTGGCTGAGAAAAAAAATTCATTATAGCATTAGCATTGATCTCTTTGAAGAGCATGACACATTCTTATTGTCTTCAATATCATCAAATACTAGCTATTATTGATGTTATTATACATGCCAATTTGCTAACTGATTCTTGTCAAAACAAGGTCAGAGCTCAACTGTTCCGTAATTTGTGAACCTTCAAGGTCCAGGTGAAGCAGCTCTGATTTCAAATACAGGCGATGCCTAGTGGACTTCAAGCATAATTAGTCATATAGAAAGCATGCTCAGACAATCGGCATCACCAGCTACAAAAACATGTCAGTTAAAGGTGTAACGAAGGTTGAGATGATTCAGAGAAATTAAAAATAACTCACATAAGAGATCCATACACAAGAATCTGTGCACGCAATTGAAGTTGCTGCGAATCACTGAAAATTTGTTGAATCGAGGCTGGTACTGGTACTTCTGTGGTATTCAAATTTGATAAAGTCATTGCTGAAACAGTACTTAATAATGGGCATTGTGTGCTAATATCAGGATGACATGCACATAATGGCAAAGTGATACTAGGTGAATGATTTTCTGAGCTCACTGGTGCACCTTTCACATCCACTGCACTACAGAAACATGTTTCTGGTCTTTCACTGGAGCTCCCGTCCAGCTCATTAGAAGATATGACAATATGAATTTTCTCTTTATTTTCCTCACAAGCGGTTTGATAATAGTTTCCTTCTTGAGGCATTAAACGCATTTCACAAACAACAGAGTTTTGAGTACCAGCGTTCTCTTCCTCATTTTGGAAGGTTATGGTCATATTAGAACCTTCAGGTTGGTCTCTTCTACATTCAGTTAAGTCTTCTGAGACAGACTTCTGCACAGCAGATTCAAACAAGCTTAAAACAATTATAGGAGTGGCAAGGAAATCCAAGTTTATAATTCCAAGAAATAATACATCCACTTCCAAGAGAACCATGGAATAATAACACCATATCCACATAATTATTTTGAGTTTGATACTGGACACAAATTTTACAATCGCACCTGAAATATTTCATTAGGCTGCCTAGCTTTCATAGGTTTCCCATGTTCAGAGTTAGGAATAATAGCAGGAAATTTCCCACTCCCTTCAGAGAAGGGCTTCCCTGAATGAACTCTAGGTGCAGATATACCATCACTTAGGGACATACTGTTACAGGCCATCATTTCTTTTGTTTGTTGGATTCCAGCTTCAAATTTTTTGGATTCAATCTCTGCATCCTTGCTTCTTAAACATCCTAAAGGCTGAATTCTTGTTTTAAGTCTTTCTGCCCCAACTTGTTCATCCTTATGTTTGCATGAACATTGCACCAAAGGAATATCACACTCCTTCACAGACTCTTTACCATCATCTGGGAACACACCACCTGGTGAGAGCTCACATTCTCCAATTGTATATGAAACAGAATCAAGACCAATCTCTGAAGTCTTGACCTTGAACTTTTCTTTCTCAATCTCTTCTTCATCTTTGTCAGCAACTTTCCTCATCATGCATGGCACATCTGACCCTGTTATTGTTGCTCCCTTGACATCCTTTCCAAGGTTTTCAAGATGATGCAGTTTTCCTCCACCTTGGGTGCTAGGATTCCCTACAATAAAACGGCCTAATATATCACATTGGGTTAGTCTGCAGCACCTACAATGGTATTAAGTGTTCAGTAAACTATTTTAAATTTTAATTTTTAGCTCAATGCCATTTTCAATATATAGGGATAACCGTTCCTTCAGAAATATTTTTTTCAGGAATTGCAGTTTCACTTTGAATTTCAAAATCTAGATAAACCGCCAAAAAATCAAATTATATTGCTTCATACTTTCCAGGTCATTAAGAAAAGAGTTAAAGCCTGTTCTCCCTTAAGATAAGGTAAAATGCCACTGAACAAAATATTTTCAGAAAGGCTGGAACATAACAGAAACATATATGTACCCCCAAGATGGGCATATCAAACCTGAACTTTAATGCCTGTTAACTATGCAACTTCAAGTGACAATGAAAACCAATTTTACAATTACCTGAAACTGAAGTCAAGATGCATTGCTCATTACACAACTTTGGCTGCCTTCCATCTTGTGCTGTTGCTTCAAATGCTGTGCAATCTACATTAACAGTGATTTTAGATTCCTGGTTAATAAGACAAGCTCTCTCATATTTATCACTCTCTAATTTCATGCTGGTTCTAGCTGTTCTAAAACTATGTTCAGATTCCAAGTTCATAAGATCATCTTTAGTAAGACTATCTTTTATTTCTATGCTAGTTCTGGTTACTTCAACATTCTCTCCAGATTCTGGATTCATATGAGCACTCTGCTGAGAGAAATCATCCTCCATTTCTGTGGTAGTCCCCACTGCTTTACCACTCTCTTCAAATTCCCCGTTCATAAGACCAGTCTGCCTAGTATGATCACTCTCCATATCCATGCTAATGAGAACAGCTTCACCACTCTTTTGAAATTCTAGGTTTGACTGTTCAGTTTTCTTGGCACACCTATCCACTATCTTCATGCTAAACTGAGCAATTTGCATTGCTTGCTGACAACCATCAGTCACAAATTTTTCCATAGGAAATGTTGGGTCATTAAGGTTCTGATGATAGGCGGCTTCTGGTATAAACTGTGCTGATTTCTCAATCTTTTCAGGTTCCTCTGCCAATGGACTTCTCTTGTCAATATCTCCATTCTCTGCTGCAATACCCATTTGGGCTATCTGCATAGCGTGTCTACAAGCATCAATTGTAATTTCCTGCAGATTCAATATTAATTCACTAGAATGTTTAAGAGGTGCCTTCTAATCTATGCTGATCTGTGGAGTGCCCGATAAAAGAAGAAAGAGAGATGCTTTCCCTCATTATACTTTTAGACTCGATTATGAAACTAAATAAATTGCAGAGCTAAAATTCATTTTCCAGCAGAGTTCTAATATACTTGGGCATTAGCTATTTAGTGATCAGATTATTAAGACTTGAAATAGTTCACCTTGTGGAAAGGTAAAGGTTCTATTGAAGTAGAAATTTTTTTAGTCTCTGAACTTTTCACTGCATCACTTTCACTCAAATTAGCAAAGACAGATTTATCAAATTTCTTCAATTCTGTCAATAATGAAACATTCAGATCCTGGACATTTTGGAGGGTAACAATATCAGTGCCAAGTACTTTCACAATTTGTGATCCACTATTATGATAGTGGGTGGTTTGTTCACATGCAGATTCAGCGTGTAAGTTGGCATGAGGCAAAACCTGCAGTGTCTGCATTGCCAGTTCTTCACAACCTGGGGAATTAGAATTACATGTTATTACAGAGCCTGCACGTCCAACAGACAAATGCTTTACAAGTGACGTATTTCGTTTGTGTGGAGAAGCATGACCATCTTCTTGTACTTCATGTCCTTGTATTGCAGATAGTGCTTTTCTGTGTGCACAGTTAGCTTTACTTGGCTCAGTAATGTCTTTATTGTATAACACAGTATCTACAGAATTTGTCCTGGGGGAAACAAAAGCACGACCACCAACATGTAGCCTTGAAATATCCTCTGGTTCTTGAACTTCAGAGGCCATAAATCCACTTGTTCCACCACCCATGTAAATCATCTCAGCTTTCTCCATCGAAGAAGCTGGTTTATCATTATATGTATGTACCATATTTTCACTAGTCTGCAGTAGCAGAGAAGATGACCCCTCTTCTCTCTGACTCAAGCTTGCTGGTGACACCTTTGTAACACTTACCTGAGCATATTCAGGGGTTTTTCTTTTCCAAACACACTCACCATTGTTCTCCATTTCCACATCCATGACTGGAAACTCCTCTTCCATGAAATTTTTATGTGCAGATCCTGAATCTTTCAACAATGCATTATTTTCATTGTGCCTGTTAACTTGAATTTTGGTCAGAGATTTTCCTTTGGTAAGCACATGAGCAGTCTGAGACCTTTGTAAAATCCATGGAGAGTTGACTAATGACAGTTCATTGTCACTGCCTAACAATTGCACTCCATCCAGATGACTCTCCTGTAAACCCTCAAATTCCTGCTTGGGAGGATTCTCATTGATGTGAACCAAAGGTTTTGAAACCTCTTGCAATCCAACCATTGTGATGTCTGCTTCAGCAGTCTCCATGGCATGCTTCTGTTGAATAGCTTGACTACTTTCATACAAAATTGAACTGAACATTCCTTGCATTTGATTCTCTAAGACAGCATCCTGACAAGCACCTATGAAATTCTTCCCTGCTTTGTATTTCTCTGATAATCGAACAGCCATTTCTTCCATTTCCTCCACAGAAGTTTCTGAATGTTTCACTGAATTTTTTTCATTACCGGCACACAACGGCAATCTTTCCAAATGCACTGTTGCAGCAGCATCATCCATGGCATATGTGGTATGCATTCTTACATCATTACCACTGGTTTCATCCAGTGACAAATCCAAAGCTATTCTCTTTTCCACCAACACAGTGTTTCTCACAATGCTTTTGCAGGGTGAGAAATCCAAAACTCCTTGTTTGTCCACCAAAGCAGCATTTTCCTGTAATGCCGCTGTGCTATGCTTCCCTGCATTATCGATGTCAGTTGCACTGACTAATGACGTCCCCTGGGTTTCTTCAGATGCAAAAAGAGCATTTTTTTCTTGAGAGGATCTACCCATATCACAAATTCTTAATTCCACATTCATAAAATCCCCAGTTCTTGAATATTTAGTAATATTCTTGTTCCCTTCATCCCCTGGCTCACACAAATCATGTCCACCTTTCATTTCTTTTTCTTCATCCAACATAAAATCTGACACTGAACAAACTGCCTCAGTTACTGCATTCTTATAGTCAACCTGTGTAACATGCATCTCTACATCAGTTTCATCATTTACATCAATCACAAACTCCAACTCACAGTGCACATTTGCAAATGCAATATCTTCATGTGTAGTTAGTCCAGCACATTCACTTCTTTCATCTAGAAAATAATTTAAATATCCTGTCATTTCTGTCTTCTGAATATTCTCAAGGGACTCCTCTTTGACATGCTTCACTGCAGAGCCCGACACCCAATGGCTTTCTCTCTGTCCCAAAACATCCATCACTTCATAAGAAGATCCATTCACAGTGCTAATCTCTCTTGCCTCCTCAATTGATATATCCCTCTTTCTTGAAAACTCACACACTTCACCTTCTGCATTATCACTTGCATCCAGATTATTAACACAACCTACAGAGGTACACTGTTTATCCCCATCCACAAATCGGTCTAGCACTCCTTCCATTTTGGCAGCTAAATGATCCCGCTGAGAAGACTCCTTGGCCTGCATTGTTGTCTGATCTTCCTTCCTTACATCAAATATCAAATCTGATATTTCCTCGATGTCTGCCGGAACAGCATCCTCAGGTGAAACAATTGAACATGTCTGATTACTCTCATCTAACAAAGATTCTGGTATTCCTTTCATTGTAACTTTTACAACAGCCTCCTTGGCACATTTTTCTGAGACTCCACTTAATTCCTCCACAGCAACACAATCCCCATAAGACTCATTGAATCGTTCCTCCACATTTTCTTTCTTATTTTCATCTAATAAAGAATCCAGCATCCCTTGAATATGTGCGTGTTTAAAATCAGTTCTCACCTGATGAGAAGAAACATCCAGGGTGGCATTGTCCAAACTTTTTTCAATCCTCATGAATGGAGACGAATCTTCTCCTTGTTCATTCCCTCCCTCCATCCAGTTCTTGTTGCCTATACATTCTTTTCCGTCCTCCTCATCTGATGTACAATTTTCTATTCTTTGCATGTCAAATATTATAAAGCCATACTGGGAAGCCTCTCGTATACTGTTCTCATATTTTTTATATGAACATAATTCCAATAGTCCTTGCATTTCTGAAGAAAGGATATCTTCCTGTGAAACCCTGTCCAGCTTCCTCTCTTGGTTGACACCATCACCTTCATCCCATACAGAATCGGACAATTGAATGTCTGCTTGACCAAAGGCATTCGTTGCTTCATGCTGAGATTGAACAAGAGAATCAAAGTCTCTTCTTTCAGGGGGCATTATCTCTGTGCTTTGAAGCTTGCCTCTTTTCCCTTCTCTTCTACCCCGGGACTCTAAAAACTTGCTGTAGCCCATCCCTTCTGTCTCCTCTGCCCACACAGAGTTCAAAAGTTCTTCATCCTCAGCATTATCTGCTCCTTCAGTTTGAAATCCAAAATCTTCATTTCCACCATTCTTGTTTTCAGCATTTACTTGTGTTGAATCTGCATTTGGTGCTAGGTTATGAGTATTTTGTTTGAACTTATTCACTTCAGAAAAGAAACCAATCATAGGAATATTGTTGTTTTTTGCAGGCCTGCAATCCACGACTGAGGAGGAATCAACAGCAAACAAGGAACCACATTGCTCAGAGCCATTCAACAAAATTGGAAGATCTTTGGTGTCTTTTCTCAAATCCATCCCTGACTGTTCAGACGCTGGCTGATTCTTCTTACCTGTATTCTCCAACTCATCTCCCAAAATATCTGGCAATCTAGAAGGTAATGACTCTCTCTTTGAGCCCTTTGAAACACTCCACATATTAATCTCTGCCTGATTGTCTGAGCTGCTTATCAACTCACCAATGTCTGGTCCAAACAAGTTTCCTTCAGTGGTCAAATTGATTTCATCTTGTCGAATAGAGTTTAGAAGCATTTGCGCAGATTCTGGAGATGTTGCTTCTGACCATACATTTATAGGTCTTAAAAGGCTGCCTGATTTATATGTATTTGCACCATTCGAACTGAAAGAAATATTGTGCAAAGTTGTCTCAAGCTCAAAAGAATTATCCAGCCTACGGAAGCGTGAACCCCAATGATCCTCGCAGTGGCCACTTTCACCAGGTAGAATGTGTGCTTCATCAAGACCATCAAACCTCAACTGCACTTCCAAGTTTTCCTCTATAAAAAAATTTGTGAGTCCTATTTGCCGGACCTCTGTATCTGAGTGGAAGTTGACCTTGTTGACTTCATGAACATCATCATTCATAAATTTAAAATCTTCATAATCCATCAACGCATTCCTAGAAACATAAAGATATCCAGTATCTTATGACTTGGAAAACAACAAGTTTAACAAGAGCATCTCCCAACACGGTTTCACATTTAACTGTTAAACCAAACAAAGCAAAATAAAATGAATAAAATCTAAATGACTTTCGCAAAGGACAGCTCAAGCAAGAAAAACACATTTCACTAATTAGAGCAATCTAAATGTCAGTTACAATGACCAATGAATGAAATAAAAAACTAGTTGCCTGGTGAAACATTTATGATTACATATTTTATAGCCTCAAGAGGCAATTATGACTTCATTTTATAGCCACACTTTGCTTTACAGTTTAACAGAAACTGACTCAAAATGGTTTTGCATTTGAGGATCCAGGAAAAAGAAAGAAAATCATATAACTACCATCAGCTTCCATGAACAACAGCTGAAGCAAGAACAACCATCCATTATAAGAATGTTAGAATAATTATAGGTCTATGTGAATCATTTCATCCATTAAATAAGCAATGAATAAATTAAAGTTTCATCCAATTTTATATTTGTTGAAGTTTGCAACAAGAAACAGTGAAATTGGCATCTGGAAACAACATCCTTGATCCTAGTGAAAATTAAGCACCTACACTAGGTGGGGCCCACACAGGCTATTTTTAGGTAGATGTCTATTTATAGATGCAAAAGCAAATTCTATTTATAGATGAGGTCTGTTGGCGTGAGTTAGACTTTAGGTTATTTTGGTTAGGATTTAAATTCTTTTAACTTAGTTTAATCATAGTTTTAGCCTAGTTTAATTTTTATTTTTTTTTAATTTATTTTTTTGACATTCTAATTTTTAGTTTGAGTTTAACTCCTAGCTTTAATTTAGTTTGTTTAGATTTGATTTAGTCTAATTTTAGATTTTAAATTTTAATTTGACCGTAGTTTAGTTTCAATTTAGATTAATCATAGTTTGGTTTAATTTTAACTTTAGCATTTTAACTTTTTAGAGTTTTGTTTAGATTTAATTTGTAGCCTAGATTTAGATTTTAGATTTAAAAATAATAATAAAAAAAATAAAAAATAAAAAATTTTCAAAATCCAAAAATAATAAAAAATTCTCAAAAATATTTTTTATGGTCAAATGAGCTTTTGAAATTTTATCTTAAGAGTGACTATATAAAATCGAAATATTTTCTGATCGAAGTTAATTGAAGCATCATAAATCTGGAAATATTGCGAATATATGGCATTTTCATCTTACTGTTTCATGGTTGTGTTTTTCAATTGAATATCATTGATCAATCGTGTTTTAATAAGCAGCAGTTAGTCATCACTTACTGGTTTATAATTGCATAATGGGATTTTGTATGACTCCATAAGGCACTGATCATCAAACGTGAAATCTAATCTAGATCTGTGAAATCCTGTTAATTTTATCAAGTATTTGATGTTTTAGCTGTGTCTCCTGGATTTATCCTTCATTTCTAATAGGGTCTACCTCCCTTAGCCTGCAAGGAGACAGCTTAAAGAGAGAGATTGGGGATAAAGGTGACAGCCCCCAGTCTGAGCCGTTGTCGCGGTGCCCTGAACAATCTGTGCGACAACAAGGTCTATTTATAGATGTATGTGCAAGTTCTATTTATATATTTCATGTCTATTTATAGATGCATGTCAACTATTACTATCCATTAATATTATTTGGAAAATAAACAATAATCTATTTTCAATGAGCACTTGGAAATAGTTAACTGAAGTGGCAAATCAGTCAGCTAAAGGAATTTCGAGTTAAGAGGTTGATTGGTGGGACATGCAAGTGGACTTAGTTACAACTGAGTGATTTGAATTTGTAACAGAGTTGGAAGTGCAGTTATGAAAGTTGTAAAGTATTTTAACTCGATTAAGTGAGTTAAACCCAGTTGTGCTAGTTTTAACTAAAGATACACCAGTGAGAGATTAAGTGAATTAATTATTAATTAATTCACAATTAGCAGCCTCACATGAAACTGAAGATTTACTACTATTAACTGCATGCATGTCAGATCCAGTGGAGACCAGTTGAGTTCTAGGTGAAAGGGCAAATAACTATCAGTTGTGACATTATCCGGTTGCACACATGCAACCAGACACACATTGGATATTTTATGAGAGTTAACGCGGTGAAGGCGAGGCAACAATCATTCATTCGGGGGTTCTTGACCATCACGACCATCGGGGTTTGCGCGGTGGAGGCGGGGTTGTGTTTGGAGATAGTAAGTTGGCTAAGGAACTTGCCAATTTTTGTATGACAGTGTGAGACAATTAGCTCATGTACTGAGGGCTCTTGGATTGGAGCTTTGTATATAATTGTTTCATGATCCATGATATAATACATAATAAAAGATAGTGGGGTTTTTAGCTTTATGCTTTCCCGGTAAATTATTTGTGTTATGTGTGATTGATATTTCTTCATGATATTATGATTGGCGATTTTGTTTCAAATTCCACAAAGATTTTGTAGAAGCGATTATGTATTTAACAGTGGCATAAAATTGTTAGATTACGAGAATCCATGACATACATGTATTTTGTATAATTTCTACATGGTATCGGAGCACAGGAAATTGCAATTTTGAAGCAGGAGCTGAGTTTGTTGGTGGAAAGAATTTGAATTTGCAGAAAGACTTTCTTGGCGCTACAGTGGATTCAAGATCGAAATGGCTTTCAATGGCTTGAGGTTAGAGTATGCACTCGAGGGCAGCTCGAACTATATTGCTTGGGAGGACAGAATGGAGGCAGTACTCGAAGAAAATGGCTTGAAGGAATTCATTGAAAAGGATGTTCCTAAGCCAAATGCTGCAAATCTTGATGCATGGCGAAAAAAAGTGGCAAAGGCGAGAAGGATTCTGTTGGAGGGAGTACGAGACCACATTCTCTCAAGCCTCCATGGGAAAGCCACACCATATGCTATGTGGAAGGCTTTGACAGATCTATTTCAAAGCAGCAGCGACCATAGGAAATTGGCGCTCAAAGATAAAATCAGGAAGATCAAGATGGAATAGAACGACACTATTCTAGTATACTTAACAAAGTTTGTCCAATGTCGGGATGAACTTGGGAGTGTAGGAATAAATGTTGTTGATGATGATTTGGTGAGTTTGGCTCTCCTAGGACTTCCTAAGAGTTGGCACAGTTATGAAGGCTCTGTCAACAGACGGGAAAGATTGTCGGATTAGGAACGACTATGGTCGAATTAAGGCGGAACACTGGAGATGGCTCTTCATCAAAGCATGATGATGAAGAGGATTGTGCTTTGGCTGCTAAGGCGAAGAAGGGGAAGGGGAAGAAATTCCATTCTAAATCTGAGGCCGGTGAAGATGGCAAGGAGCACAACATGTCCAAAGTGAAGTGTTTTCACTGTCACAAGCATGGACATATTGCCACAAATTGTCCACAAAAGAAGAAGAACAAGATGGCTGCTGGAGCTGCAGCTGGTGAGGCTATTGCCTCGCAATTTGAGCTTGACTTCTCACTTTTTGCATGCATGGTGTCAAGTGCAATGAGTTCGATGTGGTACTTCGATAGTGGTGCATCTTTCCACATGACGGGAGACAGAAAAATTTTCAGTAGCTTGGAGGAGAAGGACCTCCAGATGCATTTCGAAATGGATGATGACAAAAGGTATAGTGCTACCGGGATTGGTATTGTTGCTTTACAAAGGAAATCGGGTAAACCCTTCTTTTTAAAAGATGTAATGCATGTACCAGGCTTAATGAAAAATTTAGTTTCAGTTGCAATGTTGGAAGATAAAGGCTATGATGTGGTCTTTAGTGAAGGTAAAGCCTTCCTTCGGCATAAAGCCACAAAGCAAGTCAAGAAGATTGGGATTTGTGTGAAAAATCTCTAGACTTGATGTAGATGTGATTTCTACAGAGCTTCCAACCATGGGGAAGCGTGAGAAAGCCATGCAATTGACCCTTGAGAGGGAGCTGGATTTGCACACAGGTAAGAATGAACCTCAGGATGTGGAGCTGCCACAAGAGGAGGATCATGGAGTGGGAGCAACCACTCATGCAAAAAATTTCGAGCCAGATGGGTAGAGGGAGTGCATGCAGTTATACCACCAGGTGAGAGGTGGGGCGACATGCATGGATAATCCCAAGAAGAAATTTTTGGGCAGGATTCATTGAGATGGTGTGGATCTCATGAATCGAACCTGGCTATGAGGAGCCCACAAAGCAGCAGTAGTAGGATCAGTTGGATTGATGCAGTCAGATGTTGTGAGGACATGAAATCAAAGTGACAGTGTTGAATACTGGAGCGCAAATCAGAGTTGGCAACAAGTGCAGAGTGCACGGATGCAGGTGTCAGCAGCGCAGCGGTTCCTGAAGACATGTGCAGTAGCTAAGCAGAGGTCAGAAGATTTTGATGAAAGATGCATTATACTGATTCAGTTGTTTGGAGGCTATTCAATTTCGAAAGTATTGCATGCAAAGGTTGCATGTGCGAGAAACACTAGAGAAGTGTTGCATGCAAAGGTTGCATGGAGTTGCATGTCACATGCAAACACATTCCTTTCTTGTTGAGAGGGAGTGTTGAAGTTTGCAACAAGAAACAGTAAAATTGGCATCCGAAAACATCATCCTTGATCCTAGTGAAAATCAAGTTCCACCAAGACTCCGGTGCGGGGAGACGTGGGTGCGGGGAGACGCACAGGGGGGACGTGTGGGAGTACCCTGAAATTTTAGGGAAATTTCGGGGGTGCGGGGAGTCGTCGGGGTATATATATATATATAATTCAAGTTCATATTCATTGTTATATATATATATATATAATAATAATAATAATACCAATAGTAAATACATTGAAAATTGAAATTTGATCTACACATGATAAAATTTAAATTCATAATCGAATTGAATAATGACATACATTGATCCATCCTCATCTTTCATTTTGATGCATACATCATTCATATGACATACTCATTATTCTAATATTCTTCCATAATCATTGATCATTCAATAAATAAATTCAATAATGAAATCTTCAAATACATTGATCCATGATTCCATATCATTCATCATTCATCATTCTACAATCATCAATGTACATTGATTTAAAAATTAATTTCATCATTCATCATTCTAGAATCGAAATTGAAAGCAAAACATACTAGAAGTAGATAGTAGATACTAAGTTTGAACTTTGAACACTAAATAGTAAATAGTAAATAGTAAATTTATATAACTCAAAGTTTCAAACTCAAAAATAGTTAAGAGTCAAGAGTTAGGAATCAGTGTGAGGTCAACAACTGAAAAGTAAAAATCTAAGTCACCTGATACGGGGATACGGGGATACCAGGATTCGAAGTATCGGATACGGGTACGGTGACCCCGGAACAGGATACTTCTGGGATACGTTACGTTATATATTATTTTATTAAATATATATATATTAAAAATTAGATATTTTTTGCACAAATTCATACAAAATTCATTGATTCAAACATAGATATTAGATACTCATGAGTCATACATCATCATTGATACTATAATACAAATTACAATGATACATTGATACACCATACATGATACAATCGTTAAATTTACTCAGAAAGACAAGATTGAAGATAGTAAGATACTGTAGTTTTTTCATTAAGTCATCAGAATCAAAATGTGTTACATAAGAACACTGCCAAGTGGATTGGTGCTCTTGATTAAATACGAGTTCCATACCCTAATACATGACAAAATTCGATGGAAACATTGTAATAGCCCAATCCTGAAATCCTGAAAAACTGATAAGTCTGCTGGATTTTGAATGAGATCTAAAATTCTACTTTCTCCATATGAAATCCAATGAGGTCGGAACCACTCTCAAACATCCTGAGTCATTTCATGGTAATGTTAAAAATTTAAGTAAAAGTGACATTCTCCTTAATCTTCATTTTCATCCTTTTCATCCTTTTACTTTAAGAATTTAACATTACCATGAATCATATATAAATACTAGGGCCATAGGCTTGATGCCCTCTCTTGAAAAATCCTCCTCAATTGGTGAAAAACAATGAGCAAAAGCCCCCCTTTATAATAAAAAAACAACGCTTTTTTGAACCCGCGGGCGTATCCGACGCCCAGAGGCTCATTTTTTAGGGGGGGGACGCCCAGAAGCTCATTTTTTGGGGAGTCGCGACTCCCACACTGGGGAAACGCACCCCCTTGCGACTCCCCAAGACTCCCCAAAAAGGGTGCGTGGGGAAACGTTTCCCCTTGAGACTCCCCGTCCGGGGGGCGAGGGGTGCGAGGGGTGCGCGCACCATTTTGAAATGCATGACTTCAGGTAGAATTCTTAGTGAAAATTAAGCACCTACACTAGGTGGGGCCCACATAGTGCATTTTTAGGTGGATGTCTATTTATAGATGCATGAGCAAATTCTATTTATAGATGAGGTCTATTTATAGATATATGTGCAAGTTCTATTTATAGATTGCATGTTTATTTATAGATGCATGTCAGCTATTATTATCCCTTAATATTAGTTGGACAATAAACAATAATCTATTCTCAATGAGCACTTGAAAATAGTTAACTGAAGTGGCAAATCAGTTAGCTAAGTGAATTTCAAATTAAGAGGTTGGTTGGTGGCACATGCAGGTTGACTTGAGTTGTAACAAAGTGATTCTAGTTATAACAGAGTTGGAAGTGTAGTGGTGCATTAGTTAATGCAAGTTGTAAATCAGTGTAACTCAGTTAAGTGAGTTAAGGTCAGTTGTGCTAGTTGTAACTAAAGATACACTAGTGAGAGATCAAGTGAATTAAATATTAATTAATTCACATGCAGTGATCTCGCATGCAACTGATGTTTTTACTATTATTAGTTGCATGCATGTCAGATCCAGTGGAGACCCAGTTGATTTCTAGGTGAAAGGGCAGATAACTATCAGTTGTGACATTATTAGGTTGCACACATGCAACCACACACACATTGGATGTGCCTATGAGGATTGTGCAGTCAAGGCAGGCAACAATCATTCATTCAGGGGTTCTTGACCATCAGGGATTGCGCAGTGGAGGCATGTTGTCTGGAGACAGTAAATTGGCTAAGGAACTTGCCAATTTTTGTATGACAGTATGAGACAATTACCTCATGTATTGAGGGCTCTTGGATTGGAGCTTTGTATGTAATTGTTTCATGATCCATGATATAATACATAATAGAAGATAGTGGGGTTTTTAGCTTTATGCCTTCCCGGTAAATTATCTATGTTATGTGTGATTGATCTTTCTTCATGATATTGTGATTGGCGATTGTGTTTCAAATTCCGCAAACATTTTGTAGAAGCTATTCTGTACTTAACAGTGGCATAAAATTGTTAGATCAGGAGAATCCAAGACATACATGTATTTTGTATAATTTCTACAATATTTTCCTGGTAAATAACAGGTTTAACAAGAAAAACATACACAATACTTCCAGACTATATAATCTTAACATGATAAAAGAAAAGCAAAATAACTAACATCAAAATGCCATCTACAAAAGAGTTCTAGGAAAAAAAGGTCCTGAATAAGAGATATTTTATGAGTTATTCCAATTTATGCAATGTGTGATAAATGAAATGAAACTTGGTTCCCTGTAGAGACAAATTCTACCTATACATTTATGTCTGCAATAATGACTAAATGCTAATATAGATGGTATTAAAAAATATTTCAACTAAACTTCATTCCACGTACTATTTTTGCACAAACAAAGAGAAGAAATCAAAACTGGCAATACAATTTCAAAGCTCATGCAAGTCTCTAAAACCAATTTTCTAATCTAGGATTCGATCTTGGAATCTCGTGCAAAGCATTTTTCTCCAAGATATATTTTAAACATGTTTGAATGGCATCCTTAAGGAGATAAAACTAGAACAGCCATATAAATTAAATGGTTGGTATGTCATGTCCTCTTCCAATTGATTGGCTAAGGGAGGACGGAAGAGCCTATCCAACCCCGTAAGCTATATTCTTGAGAAACGGGGAAAACCCAATTTTTCCATTGTTTCAGGCAACATTGAGTAAATTTTGGGTCTGATAGGGCAGCAAAAGCCCAAATTGGGGGTTGCATTCACAAGCCCTCACATTTGAACAATGTTGCGAACATCAGCATCGGGATAAAATCGGCAATGGTCCAGAAAACCAAAAAAACGTAAAAATCAAAAAAATATCAGTAAAAAATCGACAAACATCGACAAAATTAAGTTACCATAAAAATATCTTTAAAAATCGGAAAACATCGTCTAGGCCAAAAAATCGTGATTTCGAGATAAATCGTGATGTTATCGAGATGTTTGCAACACTGCATTTGAGGACCCATGAAGGAATCTATAAATAGAGAAGAGTCGCAATCAATTTGGCATCCTCAATTTGGATCAAAACATATCACTTCTTGAGTTGTGGTTTTGTGGGTTTTAAGACCCCTATTCCTCTACTAATTTCAATGGTGAAAGATTCCACCCTAGTTAGTCATTTTCCCTTTTTATCAACTGTTATTTTGTTTGGAAAAATCGTGGGATCTAGCCATTGTCTGGTCTAGCAACAATTCAGTGGTATTTCCTTCCAGTTGAAGGTGACCCAAACTATGGGATGAATTGATGTTTGGGGACAACACAAGCATAGTTGGGTTTCTGCACTAACACCAGGAGCACTAGTCTATAGTTTCGGCCCTCCTAGGGCTGCAAAATAATTCTAAGGTAGTAAAACATGGGACCGAACCCTTCTGAATGCAACAGACTAGTGTACGGCCCTCTTAGGGTTGCGGATCATTATAGGAGGACATTCGAGTTTCCCATAGCAGCATCTAATCCACTGCGAGTAGATTACGGACATGATCAAGGCTACATATCTGGGTTGCAGGCACCCTCGAGAAGGCAACCAAGCTTATGGTAATTGTTCTTCCAGGTCTATGGATTAACACAAGGTAGTCCAAGTCACTATTGTAGGAAACTAAATTAAATTTGCAATTAGTAGAAATCTTTTAATTTTGGTTTGATATTGGAGCTAGTTTGACAAATCATTGATAGTTGTGAACAACATTGTACTCAATGCATCCCCAAGGGTTAGCTCAATTGGTCGAGTTCTCTTCGTTAAAACACCTTGCCAATGGGAGGTCGTGAGGTCAATTCTCCTCGACGCTCTTGAGGTTAGGCTCTGTTAACGAACCAGTGGAAAGTGATCCCTTCAAATGGATCTACCCGGATAGTTTATGTGGACGTAGCGAATACTAATCTCCGGTGTCTGTGAACCACACATAAAAAAATATTGTACTTGGTGGAATATTGTATTCCTTGTTTACTCAAAAGTCAGCCCTAGTTATGGTGGATTTGAGAAGAATCGTATTGCTTAGATTATTCATGTATGATTACTGTTATTGTTGACTAAATTGTTTATTACATCAAGGAGTACCCACTGTTGAATACCTGAATGAATTCTGTTGAAAATACTAAGTTGAATAAGAAACCCTAAGGACAAAATTTACCCATGACATTACAGTGGTATTAGAGTTGACTAAATTGTTTATTACATTAAGGAGTATTGCTTAGATTATTCATGTATGATTACTGTTATTGTTGACTAAATTGTTTATTACATTAAGGAGTACCCACTGTTGAATACCTGAATGAATTCTGTTGAAAATACTAAGTTGAATGAGAAACCCTAAGGACAAAATTTACCCATGACATTACAGTGGTATTAGAGTTGAGCATCTTGCCAACTTGTGAGTGTATGAGCCTTGTATGCTTCCAACAAATACAAACAATATTATAGTATGAAAGAAAAGGATTACCCACAGTAAATCTATGGAGGAAAGAAGAGGGCAAGGAGAACAATATCCCAATATCCCATTGAACACAATACTCCAAGAACAGCAACAAAGGACCAACATGTTAATGAAAGGAATGCTTGGAAAGAAATGCAAAGATGTCGCAAAAGATAAATGCCTTCAAAATAAAATGGCAAATAATAATAACTAGTAGGTACAATATGTTAGTTTTTTGAGGTAGCAATGGACAGGTGTTCTAGTCTCTATGGTGTCTAAGAGGCTTAAGAACACGAGATCTCCAAAACCCATAAAAGGTTTTGCGAAAAAAGCCTTAAAGACACCTCAGTTAGATTGATTAGCCATAATTAAATATTTTCCCAAGTCTAACTTAGGAAAAATGGTTAAATAAATTAGAATAACTGAGAGAGGTTGATTTTGCTCGAGACTTCCGGAAAAGTCATTTGATAGAGTCAAGATAATCATACCCATCGATTGAGATGTGATCATGGTCCTTGGTTTCCCAACAGAAGATTATATGAGAAGGGTTGATGGAGTTGGAGAGTGCATTCGAGAGAGTTCAAGCAATTGGACTTACCTAGTTGCAGTGATTCAACAAGGGCACAGTTGAAGTTAGGGAGACATTAGCAACGAGGTATTTAACAAAGATTTGGGAGGAATTTTTCAAAAAAAAATTCCACAGTGATTTCTAGTTTCCAGAGCCAAGAAGGGGATCAATTTATTTGCAAAGAAGGAGGCCACATTAATTAGTGCGAGTAGTCAATTTTCCCAATGCAAGTTGTCGCACAAACCATGTTTCAATTGCCAGTGGCAGGATCTATTTTCCAAAGGCAGAACGAGTGTGTCTAAGAGACAGAGAAGTAGTATGACTTGCTAGGAAGTGATCCCGATGGATGATCAAATTTTCAAAGCCAGTAGTGTGCATTTATGGGCAAGAGTGCCAGTGTCGGGAAGGAGTGCATATTGGCTAGAGGCCAAATCAGTTGCAGAGTGAGACAAAGTCTCTAGTTCTTTTTGTCAGTGGAGATTATCATTTGCCAGAGGTTTTCCAATGAAAGGCAACCAATTGTAATATTTCTCAAATTGTTGAATAATAATAAAACGGTCATCTGCTATATTAGTTTTCCCTTCGGAATTTTTCATTTTTCTAGGGACATTTGTCCAAAAATAATGGTGTCAAAATAATTGTGTGTGCATATTTCTCAGTTCCAGTATTTTATCTTCCGCAACGTTTTTATTTGTGAAGGTTACAATAGTGATTTAAACGTTATTTCTTGTAAATAAATTTACAGAAGACAAATAATCTCCGATAGATAGAAGATTCAATTCTAGTTATTACAATCGTGGAAATTTCACACAATAACTTGAAAATACTTGAAAATGTAATAAAGTGTTCAACAAAGATACTTGAAATAATAATGATTGCTCAAAATAAATAATACTTGCTAAATCAAAAAGTAATGAAGCACAAACCCAAATATCAATCGTGCTTTGTAATGTAGTGAATTAATCTTAGTAAATTTTAGCTTAGTTTGGTGAGTTAGCCATAGGATCTAAAACAAATTCCACAGTAACCCACTTCCCCAAACCTTACTCTCCCCAGGGCCCTGATCTTAGAGTAATGAGACAAAAGGGGATGGGGGATCCCTATTTACTACTTCAACCAACCTAAGTTGGAGGTAAATTATTATTGCCAAAAGCCCAAAATTGCTACTGAAAGATTGCTTGCAAAATAGAAAATGCTTGAGAAGTGAAAGCAAAGCAAATCCAATCAGAGATTAGTGGAATGAGAGATGCACAAGTCTTACAAGTTAAACCAATTACATGGAAATGGAAAAAATGGAATATAAAGTGAAATTAACAAGTAAGAAACTAAACAAACGAGACCATTGAATGGATATGTTGCATAGGTAAAGAAGAGCACATTAGATTAAATTTCATGAGATAAATGGCATAAATTCTAGAAAGAAATTAGATGCGCTAGATTGTTAATCTACTCTAATTTGGTTAAAATAGAACCACTAAAGCAACACAAACAAAGGTCTTCCCCAAATGGGGAAGGGGATGCCTAAGGGGAAAAAACACCTTAACTCCCAGAAAAAATTACTCTTTATTAGATTAGGTCCCCCTTATTAAAACAAGGGATAGAGAGTGGTCTTTCGAAAGAACTTACAACTGAGTCCCTCAAAATGGGAATGATGTTCTTCCCAAATTGTTACAAATGAACCCTTTTTTTGGAAAAGGATTTAAAAGAAAATGTCAAAAGAAAGTTGAAGTAACATCCCTTCCAGGGATCAAAACATCTTCTTCCAAGACTAAAGCTAGCAAAACATCATCCAAAGGATGTTACAAGTAATTTCCTCTTAAAGATGAATTGAAATAATTAATGAACCAAAGTTACAATAAATCTCTTTTTAAGAAAAGAGATGGAAACTATTTGCAGCTTAGAGGTGAACTCTTGATCAAAATAGGTTGAGGAAAGACTTTTAATGAAGGTGAACAAGGAAAATGTTGATGGCCTTCAAGAATTGGTTTCAAAGTCTTTTTTGAATGCTCCAATCCTCCCAAATTAGTGAACCAACTAGCCTTCTTCGTCCCTCCAAAGTCTATCCCAAGGGAGCAGCGACGTGATGGATCCTTGTTGCTCAAAAAATCCATCCCAAAAGACAATCAAGAAGACAATCCTAGTTGTCATATTAATCTGCCCAAAAGACAGTGATTAGCATGTGAATCATATTACAGCAACTGGAAATTATTCTCCAAATTGTTAATTTAATTTAACAATTTATTTGTTATTTGCTACAACAAATACTGAATAAATCACATCGCTACACAAATAAAACTCGGAAGAACAAACGTTGGAAGAAATGCTAGCACATCCACATAAAATTAACACAATTATTTTTGGACAAAAGTCCCCGGAAAAACCCAACTAGGGAAAACCGGTGCAGCAGCTGAGGTTTTTATTATTATGCAGCAGTGAGAAAATCTGAGTACAACTGGATGCCGAAATACTAGCAATCCTACAAAGAAAAAATACTAACAGAAATCTAGTGAAAAATTTTCCTCACCCCACAGGCAATCTCTCAACACGACTAGCCTTTAGAAATACGGCCCTCTGACCCTTTGCGTCAGCCTCTGCGCTGCTCTGCATAGCTGGCTAGACTTCTAGCTTCAGACTGATCTCTGATGAAGTCGTTTTGCCTTCTACTGGCTAGAAAGATGCCTCTCCGACTCTCTAGGCCTCTTCCCAGCCTCTGGAAATGAAAACATCTCTCCTTCTCAGCGAATCATTTTTGCCTCTAGAGACTTCTATGTTGCCCCACCGTCAACCTCTTTATGGCTCTTCTACCTCTCTGCAAATGCACTCACTAGATCTGGAATGCCTCCTCCAGTCTCACTGTCTTTGCCCCTCTCTCACTGCTTCGATTTCTCTGGCTCTCTCTCTAGCAACTAACTGTTGCTACTCTAGAAATCAATCTTCCAATGAAATTGAACTCTACAAATGATTTCTCCATCACCACATCTACGGTTCTACCTCCTCTTATAATCCTTTGTTGGAGCACCAACGGCGAAGATTAAAACATAATCGATGGCTAGGATCATCTTTGGATCGATTTGTGTAAGTTTCTAGACTAATATCGCCTTATGTCAATTAATAATGGTTAATTAACCATATTCCCTAAAGTTTAGACCTAGGAAATATTTTAAAAATCGGTTAATAATCTAATTGAGACACTTCTAGGCAGAATTTCTAGAAACGATTTCTAGGTTCTGGAGATCTCATGTATTCTAGCCTTTCCACAAAGTTTTGTGGCTAGAAAACATCCGATGCTACAAAAACTAACATAGAAAAGTTAGTAAGTAAGTAAATGGAGCTTGGAAATACCCAAGGTAACTACTGTATAACAAGTAAAATTGATAAGTCAAACGAATTCTAATCTCTCTTTCATACAACAAAGAGAAAGCCAAGTTTCCTTGGTTTTTTCTAGGTAAGTCTACTGTTGTGTGGAAAGCAGTAGATGTTTTAGCCTTTGCACTAGATAATCATCGAAGTTGCTCAAGGAAAGGTAACATGAGAATTTGGACTTTGATTGAAGGAAGGAAAAAATATCTCGGGAATTGTAAAGCCCTCTCAAAGCCCAGTTTTCAACCGATATTTGGCATCCCTTTGGAGATGTTTGGATGAATGAGATAAGCCTGCCTTGGTGTCTTGAAAGTGGTTGATCCAACAGAGGATTTCGCTAGCTTCAAGATGAAGAGCAACCTGTGACCAAAACGAAAGGATCTTGTCAACAAAGTGTTGGAAAATAGGTGTTGTTGTCGCACACAATGTCTAGGCACCACGACAACAGCTCAGATCGGGGGCTGTCACCTTGATCCCCAATCTCTCTATTTAAGTTGTCTCCTTATAGCAGACTATGGGGGGTAGACCCTATTGCAATGGAATGAAGGAGAACTCGTTCGGAACCAACCAGTTCGGGAGACACAGTTAAACGACCAAATACTAGTAAAAGATCTAGCAAGATTAAATGATTCGATTGAATTGGAAAGATTGATATAGTGCCTTATGGAGTCAACTATCCTGCTAAGGAAATTACAACCAAGTACTTGATGAGAAACTACTGCTATGCAATGTTAATTTAGAATTCAGAATGCAAGGAAAACGATTTGAAGAAAGAGCGAGATGAAGCAAGCTTCGAAGATGAGCGTTAATGTTAAAAAGCCAAAAGCACTTAGATTATAAATAATCTGATCTAACCACTAAGTACTTAAGCGAGAGTGTCAATTATGAAGATGCCCAAAAGATTACTCGATTAAAAGATATACAAATCCACAATAGAGCTCTCAAAATCAGATATCGATCACACTTATTTGAAAATATTTCCCAAACATTAGTATTCAATAAACATCGAATATTCAAGTAAATGAAACAAGACTTAATTACACATTTTAATCGATAGATAACGTTCAAAAAACTTAGATGCCAATGATTATTAAAACCAACTGAAACATATGAAATTTATTAGCACTTAAATCTTAGTAATTATTCATCCAAATATACCATGAAAGTATAATGCTAATAAAACCACTTCATCAAGCAATTTATGGATTAAATGATGTTCTTAAAAATGCAAATCCAAAAATTAAATTTTCTCCTATTGTCAAACTTAGAATATATTTTTTAGCAAGATTTCAGATCTAAAATATAAATTGCAGCAGTAATTTAAACCATAGATCAGCAAACAAACGACAGCCCCTGATCTGAGTCGTTGTCGCAGTGCCTAGACATTCTGTGCGACAACAGGTGTAAATCTTGCAAAAGAAATAAATTGAAATGTGTTATTAACAAGTACACACAATGATTAAGTCTAGTTGAAAAACTAACAAGAGAAGTAGCAAATACTTGCTACTCTCTCCCTAAGACAATATCGTCCCTTCAAGGGCCTATGCATAACAAGACGAGAGCGAGCAATTAAACATATAAAATATACAAGGGATTTTTTTTCAAGAGACATAAAATATACAAGGTTACCTCGACCATAGACAATAAGATGAAACCAAAACTTAACTTCCAAGGACTTTTTCGTTATTGATAGCAAAAGTATTTCAAGAGCATGTACCCAAGCATAGAACTTCCTACCTTGGGCAATAGTGAACTGAATGGGCTTATTTATACAAAAAATGGAGCAAATCCCAATGTTAATTCAATCAACAAGTGGCATGGATTGATAATCTCAAGGCAATCAAATGGCCCAAATGGCCTCTTGACTAGCTGTAGTTGGCAACGCAATTCTGTTAGCTGGCTTGCGAGTATCTACTCCAATCTGTGTGTTCCTCTTGATGCCTGCGTTGTAGATCATGATGTGCCATGTGACACATCCCCACATAACTCAAGCTCCAACTCTAACAAATTGTCGACCAAATATCAAATGAATCCTCAATTGATAGACAACTCTCCATGGAAGTTTCATAGATTGCATACATGCTGGAGTGAACTGTGTGTGGAGTTCGCATAGTCTTCCATCAAACTCTTGTGTTAGCCAGCAGTCAATCAAGTGGAGATGAATGGTGATGGAAGTGGAGACGCACTCCACTAATTGCTGAGATAACTCAAACCATAAACAGCCCCTCAAATTTGCGTGATCTTCTTGGCAAGTTGAGCTACTGACTATGAAACTTGTGGGCCTCAAGGGACAGTTAAACTCGGCCTTATTAAGAACCAAAACTCGATGATGACTTGGCTCCCCAATCAGCCTTCCAACTGCTCCTTGACTTTACTTCAATGCCACGTGATTTTTATTATCTTTTTTACTTGGAAGACATAGTAAATTTGTCTACACTTGTTAATTTTTTTGAATTTTCTTCTCTTTTATGCCACTAACATTAGAGAAAGTGTGTTTTGTCTGGATAACAGTCATTTTTTGATGCCCAAAGTTGGTCTTAAGATAATGTTGGGGTTGAGAGGACAAATTTTGAATACCCACATACCACTAACATATCCTAGAGCCACTTATTTATAATTTTACATAAGGAATTAATTAAAAATCTCGTCTTGTGGGAAATTTTAATTAATTAAAAAATCCTATGAAGACCTAGTCAAATTTCGTGAGACTCTGGAGATGACTTAGCATGGAAATATACATCGACACTAGGCATTAGGACCAACACAAGGCCTACTTATCAAGCTGCAATCTAGCTTTGGAGGTATGTGAGTGGAAAAACTCGGCTAGTTATTTAACGCTTGAAAAGCGAATATAATTAGCCAAGTGAAAAAAAAACACTCTAGAGTGGACTCACTTAATAACCGGGTCCCAAGTCGCCTAAGTTGCCTAAGCCTATAACAAAAATTCATCATGTTAGCGACATTATTCCACTTCCCCCGCAGGGGTGTAGAATTTGAGAGAGAGAAAGAGACATATGTGCTCTGTTGACTTCTAGTATTCTGAAAAAATTGTCAGTTCCCATATTCATTTGGCAATGGGGTTTAGTTCCCTGTTAAATACAAATTAGTAGGTAACATTTGGCTCCACATGGAGATGTGTGCTTGATCTTAGAAAGTAGAGAGAGGAGAGAGAAAGAGACATAGGTGCCCTATTGACTTCTAGTTTTCTGAAAAAAAATTGTCAGTTCCCATCTTCATTGGCAATGGGGTCTAGTTCCCTGTTAGATACAAATTAGCAGGTAACATTTGGATCCACATGGAGATGTGTGCTTGATCTTAGAGAAGGCATGCGAGAATCTAGAATCTACAATACATAAACATCTCGCCACAAGACATTAGAAGCACATGCACCATATAAAGTCATTATTACTTTATTTGCAGAAATAAATGATTGAAAAGGAAATACTAAAATCAAATGTTGGAAGGTGAATGGAAAAGCAAAGATATAGATACATTACAACATGTCCCTTGGGCATCAGATATTTTCGGTGGGGTCTATCTTAAGAACATGCATGCTCACAAGCAAATCCATGTGTACCTTTTCTGATGTGCCTTGTCAAATTTTGACCATTTTGGGACTTTGACTTGTCCCAATGCTAACTTGTTTGTGGCCATCAGATTTATTCTACCTTTTTTCTTTACTTTTCCCACTGTCAACTTGCTGAGGCTTGACCCTGTTCAAAGTCTACAATCTATTTTTTACTTCTTTTTTCTTTTTTTTTCCTTTTTTGTTATTTCCTTAGTAAGTTGTGATGGTGATGATGATGCTACTACAAACCATTTTTCCTTACGTTCAAAATGTGTTGATGAAAATTTTGAAGTACCCAAGTATTTTGTGAGTTGCCCAACCTCTTCACTCTTAATCTGCTCTATCATGTGTGCTAGGAAATTTGTCAAAACTACATAACTTCTTCACTTGTATGACCCACAAATAATCTCGTTGTTGGGTTCCCTTGTGTTTTCAACAAGATATCTCCGCTCTAGCTCTCGATCAAGCCAAACAAAGGTGTTATCTAGCATGGGGATGGTGGCATACAATAGGTCCATTTGAATGTTGCCTCCCAAATCTAATGCCCATTTCCATGATAGGAGCATGCCCCATGCATTTGGCACATCTATCACAACAATGTCCATGGTGATCATGATATCCAAATATGCCACTAAGCATGCTTGTAGATATTTGATTAGTCCATGGACTTCAATTCTTTTAGAATTCATAGCACAAATGTTGTTATAGGGCCTAGAAATCCTTAAGTTCAGTTGCTCCACGACTTTTTTGGTAGTGACATTTGATGAAGCACCTAAATTAAGCATGCAATTGTGCAAGAGAAGGTCATTGACTAGCAAGGTGATGAAGAATGGTTGATTGTCTTCATTTTCCATGCCCCTACCCATATTCTGCAAAATCACAGGATGATCATCGTGTACATCCCTTGGCATTCCCTCACTAACTTCTCCTTGAGATACTTCAATGGCCTTCAAGAACTTTGACCTCTAAGATCGTATCTTTAATAATTCAGACACTGGAAACGAAGCCTTTGCATGGCTAATCCAATCACCTCACTCAAAGTTCAAATAAGAAGTGTGAGGGGAGAAGATTTTGGGAATACTCTAATTTTGACCATTCCTTCTCCAGTAAGTCACCCCTTTATACTTTGCCATGGAAAAGACCTATTCTGGTTATTGAATTTTGTAGTTATGGTCAATCTTCATAATTAATATTGTAGCCATTAAAATATGTAAAGAAAATGCAAGACGTTCTTCATGCCATTTTATTGATTAGCCCTTGAAATAAATAATATACTATTAGTTTTTGTAGCATCAGACAGGCGTTCTAGTCTCAATTTGTGTCTAAGAGACTAAGGAACACGAGATCGTCGAAACCCGAAAAATGTTTCGCGAGATAAGCTTGCGAGACACCTTAATTAATTTAATTAACAATCATTTAAATTTTTTCCTAAATCTAACTTGGAAAAATTGAAACTCACACGGATTGAGTTTGAGATGATCTTAATCGTTGATAACAATTTAATGATGGTTGTTGGTGATCCAACGAGAGATTGTAGGAGGAGGTCGATGGGGATGAAGAAGACATTCAAGCACAGTTGTGAGACATAGGGAAAGCGGATTTCTTGGCAGATCGAGCTATCCAGTTGCAAAGTTCGAGCCAGAAGGAAAGCAAAAGCAAGAGGGGGCAGTAGCAGTGACTTTTGGTGGAGTTTCAGTGTCGGAGAGTCAGCAGCAGGAGGGTCACATGATTTACCCGGTGAGGATGCGCGAAGGCTTCAGAGGGAAAATCGATTCAGCTAAAGAGGACAACTCAGGTGCTAGTGGTTGGGAAAATTTCTAGGAGGCCAAGTGAGTCATCTCCAAAAGCAGAGATACGCAGAACAACAGATTCTGGGCAGCTCCACAAGCAGTGCGAGTAGGGCCTGTGCTAGGCTTATGCAGAGTCTAACGCATGGGCTTTCGAGTGGCCCAGACATATCCAGATTTTGGAGCGAGATTAGTTGTCGGGTGAGAAAAATTGTCTCTTAAATATTTTGCCCAAATTATTTCACTGGAGGATTGCCAATTTGGGCATCGAGATATTGTACTCAGACTTTACTGCAGCATAATAAAAATAAACCCTCATTTGTTGCACCGGTTTTGTCATGCCCATCTTTATTTACCACTATAGTACAACTTATTGCACTCAAATTGTCATGGTCACCCCATTCTGCAAGTTATATGATGTAAATGATCCTAGAAAGACCTTAAGTATATGTAACAACCTAGGTAAGTCTATGATTTTGGTGACGAATTTCATCCTAGGATGTTTTTTTAACTTGTCGATTACCTCTATTTCTAAACACGGCCAATCAGAAGAGTTTTTTCCCCTCCAGATTAAACCCCCAAAGCTAGGGTGAAATTTATTATCGAAATCTTAGGTGAGTCCTAGTGTTTCTAGTCGAGTCTGATGTAAAAGTGATTTGGGAATAATTTAAGCTAGTTGGCTTAAATATTTTATTACAGATCACTTGGTCTACTAGATCATGTTGTGTCGTAGATGGGTTATGTGTCTCGAGGATCTATCCAAATATGTATTCCCCCTTTGAGGGTTGAAAATATCAAATCTTATGTATTAGAGGGTGGAAAATAATTAAATCCCCTCATGTGTAAAATTAATTAATTTTTCTAGCAAAATTAAATTAAACCATAAGCCAAAAAATTAATTAACTAGAGTCAAGTTAAAATGTCTCAGCAAAAATTAATTCTCCTAGAGTCAAGTGGAAAATTAATTCTCCTAGAGTCTTAAAGGAATCATTTTTTAAAGGTCCTCCACCAACGGAATATTGTATTTTTCAAGAAAATTTGGACCCTTGATCAAAAAACTAAAATTTTCAGTTTTGGTGAACTCTTGCTATTTTTGGACATTTTAGGCATTGTCTTAAACATTGCTAGTTGACTGATCTGTTACTACCTCACTATTGTAATAAATATATCAGTTCTGAAATTTGTTGAATCATACTCTTAGAAACCCCTAAAATTTTCATTTTTCACGTTTTAGTGCAATTTTGCTACTTTTGGGCATATTGGTCATTCATTCATCATTAGCTTGTTGATCTGTCATCTACTTGTTGTTGTAATAAATATTTCGGATCTGAAATATTTGTTGAAAACATACCTTAAAGGCCCTAATACATCTTATTTTTCAATTAACTAAGTTTACTTGGCAAGTGGGAATATTTTTTATGATATTGGGCAAGCAAAAGCATTCTTGACTTAGCATTTCTTTCTTGTTGTCATAACATTAATGAATGTTGACTTTTCTGAAGCGATATTGTTGGTTTTCCTATTGGGATCTAACACTTGTGTGACTTGCTCTAAGTTTATAATATTTTCTGAATTTTGCACTAAAGAGCACTCCGTCAATTAAGTTTTGAGTCTTTGACCTTGTGGAATCTAATTGGAAAAAATCATTGGATAATTGTTATAATCTTAAGAAGCTTGACACCTTGATTTTTTATCTTAAGTATTTGGCATCTTGAGTTCATTAGTTATTTGACATCATGTGGAATATTGTTGAAGTTTCCACTTGTATCTCTCAGCATTTATCTTGTCTAGGATTGTATTTCAATATTGTTAAGTACTCTTGCTATAAAATATTTCACCAAGTACTTCAGCATCTTAAACAATCTTAACTCGAGATAATCTCACTCATAATCTCTTTCATATCATATAAGTTAGTCAAGCATTTCAAGCAGCGGGTGTCCATCTGGTCATTTGGTTCCAATTTACTGTAAACAAGAATTTGCAACTCCACTAAAGCACTAGTCTCATCCTTTGAAATCTAATCTAATTAATAATCTTGCTTAAATTCAACCAAGTGGCTAGGCCACTCATCTGTGTCTCCCAAACAAGTTGGTTTCCAACTTGTTTTCCTCCACTTCATGTTGGAAAGAGTAACTAGGATCGGTCTTCATAATGACATGTAATTATAATTTTATGTAATGCAGAGACAAAGATAGTAAAATGTATTTATTGTAATGCTTGCATCATGGGTTTCATGAGCAAGAGATTTTATTATAGGTCAAAGACTTCTTCTTGATGTCTTTAGGATTTTGTCATCTTTTCATAAAGATAATTAAAGTCGTGTAGATGAAGTCATGTTACTCTTGTAAAAGATGCATTTCTAAATAAAAGTAATCTCCAAAGACCTTGTCACTAGGCCTCTTGAAATCGGCTCAAAGTATGGTAGAAGCACTCCTTGATGAAGTCGGCCTACCCTCCACACCTCATGTCAACCTACATGCTAGAAGACGGTCACTATATAAAGAGTAATGCCGGCTTCATTGTAAAGCAAGCAATACGGACAAGGTCTGCAACAGAAGTGCGAGATAAGGTCTGCATTGGTGTGAAGATACGAGGCTAATCTAAGAAGGAGAGAGGGGTATGCTTACCTTTGTTTTTGGGTCTATCCTACCTCGCATATTTCAGGTAGGCCGAGGGCTATCACAGCGAAGGACAAGTCTGCAATAAGTGTGAAGTTTGGTTCAACCACTGATACGAGAAAAGAAGAGTAAACAAAGAAGAAAGAAGGCTATTAAAGGTGTGAAGGAGGAGGTAAGTCTACAAGGATACAAGGTCACCACAAGTCAGTTTTGGGTCTACATTATACCTCGCATATCGCAGATAGGCCGAGGGTTACAAGGGTGCAGCAAGAAGGTCGAAAAGGAGACACTAGGCAGCCAAGGAAGATACTAAAGAAAGCCGAGAGGAAGCACACTGTTTGGGGTTGCCAGATTAGGGACCGAGCTTCCCTAATAGAGGTGCAGTACAGTGCAAAAAAGGAGGATCAACATAAGGAGCCGAGAAGAGCAGTAAGGGACAATGACAAGGGTCTTGGATGAATACTTGTGTCAAGGGTCTTTGTCATGGCCTTGGTACTCGTCAATTGAAGGTCTATAGGAAGAATTTTGATCAAGTTTTCCTCTCAAAGAGTGGGAGGTTTTGGCCTTGGATTGCAAACCTAAATTTTGTGTCTCTTGTACATTTGATAATTGACTTGATGAAGAACATAATAATCTAACGAAGACAAGATCTAAGAGAAAGAAGCTTAAGGTAAATCGCAAGTAATTATCAAGAAGAGAAATTGTAATGAAAGCCCTAATTTATCAACATGGAATCAGAGCTAAGGTGTTGAAGACAAGAAAGGGCAGTTTAGCAAGAAGACACACAAGGATAAGCTTTCGAGAAGACAATCAAAGATCAATTTTCAAGAAAGCATCAAAGCATAGTGAAGGATCTACATTGAAGAGGGATCTACATTGAAGAGTCAAACCCTAGATCTAAGAAGGAAGATATGCATTCAAGAAGAAGTCTACAAAGGAATTGGTGAAACCCTCCAGCCATCCCAAGAGACCAAAGACCTTACTCAAAGTTAAAGGACTTATACATCAAGGTCCTTCCAAGGAAAAAGCAAGATCAAGAAGGAGATAGTCATCTCTCGTGTTGAAACCAAGTCAGCATTATTGAAGACATCGTCAAGCCATCCTTGTTCATCATCAACAAGGACATTTGTCATCAAAGATCTAAAGTTATCTATCATCACATACTACTCTTGAAGGAAATTGTCTTCATATAGAAGAAGTCTGTCAACCATCTACATCATCATCAAATTCAAGGAAAAAGGCAAGCAAAGAAGAAGGCATCTATTCAAGTAACTATATTTATGACTTCATCTAAATCTGTCAAAATGCCTTTTTGCAAAGAAAGCAACAAATTGGTTGGGGTTTCAAACTTTCTTGCATGGAAGAAAAGGACAGATCTAAATCTTATTGAGAATGAAGCCATGGACCATATCAAAGGGTCATCAACTCTACCTCCAAAAGAAGATACTCAAGCACATGCCAAATACATGAAGGGAGAAGTGAGAACCCAAAGGATTCTTATAGAATCCATAAAAGACTCTCTCATCCCGTATGTGAGTACTGCAAGAGAAGTAATCTCTCTGAGGCAAAAACTCTACAAGTTAAAGTTGTCAAGGGAGGAAGCAATAACTTCATATTTGATGAAGATTTCTTAAATATGAGACCAACTGCAGGAATTAGGAGAAGTTATGTCCGATAAAGAAATGACCACAGTGGTGTTGAATGCTCTACCAGAGGGATGGGGAAACTTCACTTCAAGTATATATGGGAAGAAAGAAGCCACACCATTCCAAGATCTATGATCTCTATGTAAGATAGAGGAAACCCAGTTAAAAGCAAAAGTTGATATAGGATCAAATGAACAATTTCAAGCCTATGTTGCGATGACAAGGGGAAAGGGAAAATTTGGTAAATTTGGTCCTCAAAAGAAAAGGAGGAACATGGATAAGATAAGATGCTATGGATGTAATGAACTTGGGCATTATAAAAGGGATTGTCCTAAACCTAACAAGGACAAGAGAAAAATGGAAGAAGCCCATATTGTTGAAGAAAGGGAAAATCCTGAGACAAAGAAGCCTAAGAAAGAAGAAGTGAGAGATCTCTACTATGATTGAGATAATCTTCTTTAGTGTAAAGTATTTATCTAATGTAAAATAGTAAGATACCAAGCATTGTAAAATTAAATAGATGCATCACATTAGAATTGCTATCATGATAGAAGCATTGAAATAAGAGTACTTGATATAGGAGAATGTTTGAAACAAAATATGTGACATTCAAGCTATGAGATAAAGTGGCTCTTGGAAACCTCACTTGAAATTCATAAAAGAAAGGCAGTCATCTAGGTCAAGGCTCATCATTCATTAATTAATATGGAAACAGGTGCTGATAAGATATTTTCTAATGGAATCCTCTTTAGATTCACTATTTTAGAAAGGAAGCAAATTCTTTTATCAAGGAATTCTAACTTGCAGAATTCATGGATTAGGATATGATGACATTGATAAAGCAAGTCAAGAGAATGGAGCTCTTTCATTCTAAGGAAAACTGATGCAGAAAGATGACTCAAAGGAAAAGATGGGGTATGTTGAGGAGATTTCCCTTTCCTTTAATCATACTTCTTAAGATAGAAGTATACTTATCTTCAACCAAATGTGGTGTGCCAAAGAGATGTGGTATGCCTTGGCTACGTTGTAATATTCCTTTTTCTGGTGTTCCTTGTGACATGGTTAGCATGGACTCTCAAAGGCGGGGGCAGTCAGGTCACTGGTGCAGATTGGTGTCGTCAATGGGCCCAGGGGCTTTTGGAGGCGTTTTGAGGAGTTTTTATGAGGATCGATGGCATTCGCTTGGTATATACCATCATCCGCACAGTTTTCCTTTCGTTCCAGTGCATTCCGACAACTTTCAGAAAACTAAATTATTTTTGGGCTTAACTCAATTAATTATGCTCAAGGTGGCATTCCGAAAGGAATACAGATAGAACACCTTAGTTTAATAGCTCGTTGGAACCGGAATGAGAATACCTACATGATGGGATGGTTGGACATGAGTTTCAGTGACCTGAGGAGACATGCTGGTCGATTTACTCTTTTCCCGCATTAAAAAGAATATTTTAATTGGAATATAAGAGGGAAAAGTGCTCCAGAATTAAAATAATAATAAAATAGAAGGCTCTAGAGAGGTCCATGAGATCTATAAAAGAAGAGGAGGAGACCATTGGGGGATATCTTGGATTTGATATTGCTTCCCGTATGTGAGGTTGAGAACCTAGTTTTTTACTCCATTAGTAGCCCCAGGACGGAAACCCTCGGGTGATTTAGAGAGATTGGGCGAGCACCCATCTCCCCTTGGTGGATTCATTCAGAATTCACACGAGAGCTTAGCAGTGGCAGATCAGTTCAGTTTTGGTGGAGGGTCATACAACATTGCAGCAGATCCTTGAGGCCAGTTCTATCTCCGCTGTCTCAGTTATTTCTCAGTTCAGCATGTAAAACCCCAACTCATATATATTAATAATGTTGAGATTATTTTGGGTACTTAATAAACCTGAGATTATTCTATTGTCATTCTTGTTCTATTGTTGAAGATATTTTGTGTAATTGTTTAATGATAAATGTGGATACAAGTAAATTTGAATGATTATCATTAGAAGTACTTATCAGTTAAGAAGACAACGAAAAATCAACAGTGGTATACGTTTTTCCCCAAAAATCTTGGTGGCATTATCATTAGTAGCAACCATGTTATCAACCCTACCAGCATAAGACACATGATCAATCTTCTGATTTCTCTTAATAGTTCTAACTTGAGTTTCCATGGAAAACATGTTGATTTGCTCCTTAGTTCCCACATGTTCCCTTCCAGCGATGCCACTTTCAATGATCCTTCTAACAATAGGTCATGTGGCCTCATCATGGAACTCGTCACATGACTTTACAATAAGGAGAGACTTGATCTACTATGTTAGTAGATTCCAATGGGTTAGGTGATCTATGATCTTGTGGAGGACCCCTTTTTTGCCGCCCATCATTGGATCTGTTGTGGCTCATTTGCATTTTACCTTTGAAATGTTTTTTCAAAACACCAAAAAAGCATATATGATAGAAAATGTAAAAATTTTGTGTGTCATAGAAGAATTTTGATTTATATATTGGTACATTAACATTACGTGATGAGATGTGAAGGTGGGTCGAGTCGGGCTCATTCACGTGCAGAACAATTCAAGAGCCGGACCGATGGGCATGTTCAGAACATTGCACGCTGAACAAGGTCGAGTCGGGCTCATTCACAAGCTCAAGAGGGACCAGCACGGCAGAACACTGGATAAGCTCAGGAGGGTTACACTATGGAGCGAACAAACTAATTTCCCAAAGGCGAAGAAAAGGCGCATTTCCCTTAAACACTTGAGAGTTTTGGAGGAGGCGCAAAGGGAAAAACAGATGGTCAAGATCAAAGCACAGAACTGGAGCAAAGAGATAGACGGCGGAGATTAAATCGCAAACCGCAAATTGCAAGTTTCAAAGGATAGGCGCGGGAGGTAAGTGATAAAGTCGCCGAAGTGCGACGTGCGATGCCAGATGGGACCCGATCGCATAGTGCACATTGCAGGTTTTAAAAGATAAGTGTTAAGGAAAAGGTTAAAGTCAGCGAAATGCGAGTGCAATGTGGCAAGCTGACGTGGCAGACGACGTGGCCTTGGCCCGCATAAAGCACAGTGCAAGTTTTAAAAGTTAAGGGCGAAGGGTAAGTGTTATAATCGTTGAAATGCAACGTGCGATGTGCTGGGGCCCGATCGCAAATCGCGAATCGCAAGTTTTAAAGGATCACCGCGGGAGGTAAGTGATAAGGTCGCCAAAGTGTGATGTGCGATGCCAGGTGGGACCCGATCGCATAACGCACATCGCAAGTTTTAAAAGATAAATGCCAAGGAAAAGTTAAAGACAGCGAAATGCGAAGTGCGATGTTGGCAAGGACGCAATGTGGTTCCAAGATGAAATCTAAAGGATTTCAAGTCTGGGCTTATGTGGTTATGCGCCATTTTATGAAGAAATAGGCAGAACGCGGCAAAAAAACTCAAGTAAGTGACCCGACGCAGATCAAAGGAGACGAGGCAGAGTCGGGTAGCAGGTAATATGATTGACAGCATTTGAATCACGGGGCATACGCAGAGTCGGGCACCGAGGCGTCGTTACAGAGTTGTGCAGCCGTTGCATCATAACCAGAAAGGACACCTCGGCACTTCAGGAGGACGCATCAGCAACATCAGATTAAGTAAAACGAACAATATTTTCGGTTTTAATTTGTTTTCTCAAGTATGATTGCAGAAGTAATCTTAACAGTTTAGGTAGTCAAATAGTTTCAAGAAGTTCAGGAGTTACGAACCAATGTGATGTATTTAAGTAGATAGAAATAAAGAAAAGAGGTTCCAAGTTTCAGACCTCTGGAGGATTGTTAATTTGGTACTGAATTTCTTGAGAAATAAATGAAAGAAGATCCAGTTTCTTGCAGCTGTTGATGTTGATATGTCTTTCCAGTTTCACTTTGTGTTTATTCCTCTTTGAATGAAGTGAAGTAATGTACCAATCGGTCTCTTACTTACAGCTATGAATAAAAGTTAAACAACCTTAATTCGCACTCCTTCACCTCGTCTCTTCTTCCTTCACAAAATCCTGATGAAACTTTAAAGTAATAGATTATCTGTTTGCAGCATAATATTTCGAGTTTCCTCTCTCTCCATGAATTTCCTCGGAAACTTAAAAGTGACAGATTCTATTTCTCAACATATCACTTCAAGTTTCCTTTACAATTCTTCTTTTCATTTCATTCGAATATCAACATATCGGTTGTGTTTGTTATTTTCAAAATTTTGGCTCTCAAAAGGCCTCACGCGAGGTCAGATACCTCACAGCAGATAGTCCCTGCTTTGCCAGATCCCAAAATATTGGTTTCTAAAAAGGCTCAGAAACCCGAAACTCCTTCAATACCTGACCCTGCATTGCCTGCTCTTGGCAGCAGTTCTCATAACCCTTTGTTTGAAGATATTTCCAAGGAACTCCCTTTCTTGGAACAAGATACTCCTTCCACACCCGTTTATTTTCAAGAACCTCAGTTAGAAGAACATTGTTTCAAGTATGTTTCTTTTACCTCCACTCAAGCTCAACCAAATATAGTTGTTGGTCCCTCTGCTATTGTCCATCAGCCCACCCCCATATCAGTTTTGCCTCCACCTTCATTCACTTTCACAACAGGTTCATCAACCTCCACCACCCAAGGAGCAGTTAACCAAGTTGTTAATATGGCAACACCAGCTTTCATAATGGATGGATATGCACCACTAAATCTTCCGCAACCAATGAATGCCATGCCTCAAGAAAACCTCAAATTACTTCCTCATTTCACTGGTGAAGATGAAGTAACTGCAGAACAACATTTACCATTGTTTTGCACTTTTGCTGAAAATTTAGATGTAGAACATCTTGATGTTGTGATGAGACTATTTGTGCAGTCTCTAAGTGGAGAGGCTAGGAAATGGTTCAAAGGTTTACCAAATGATTCCATAAATGACTGGGAAGAGTTAAAAAACTCAATTCACTTAGAGATGGGGAGAGAAGAGAGATCATGGTTACTCATTGACAGAGTTTAATGCAATTAAAAGAAATCCTAATGAAAACATTTCTGAGTTTGTAAAAAGATTCAACAAATTGTACAATAGTTTACCTATAGAGATGAACGCTCCCCCCCACCCCTGTAGGAGCGAAGGTAGTTTTTGTTGGGGCTTTTGAAGCTGATTTTAGCTTTACATTGAGAGAGAGAAGAGCCCCTACTCTTGAGCAAATACAAACAAATGCTTTAGAGATTGAAGCTAATGTGACTGCAGCTGGAAAGGCGAAAGGGAAACAGCCAGCCCAAGAGAAGGGGAAGGCAAAAGAAGAATCATCACAAGATCTAAGAATTGATGATATGACAAAGGTGATAAAAAATCTGACAAATAAGCTAGCTAAGATGGATTTGGAAAATAAAAACTCCCAAAGACAAGTACAAAAAAACCGAGGGGGGTTTAACCCTCAATTCAGAAGACATCCCCTGCAAATTTTACTGAGGGAAAGAAGAGATCAAGACCAGGTTCAAGATCCATTATATATAGAAGCAACACCCGGAGAGCCAGCAGAAGATGACCGAAGGGAGGCCGAGGATCAGATATCTGCTATGTATGCAATAGAAGAGGATGAAGAGGGAGATTGCGAGGGAGAATATGTTGAAGCTGAAGTCTCTTTTGATCAAGATGAAATGGATGAATATTGTAGACAATTCACATATTTCATGCAAGCTGAGTTACATAAAAAGTATGAATTGAGGTCTAGAAAGAGATCTAGGGTGCAGGATAATGAAGGTGAACAACAAGATTCCATTCCTCCTCCAATGGCGACTCCGCTACAAAAGGACCCTACGAAACAGGTTAGTAATAAGAAACAACCTGTAAATTCACTTAATAGAACAAATGTGCAGCAGGGTGAATCTTCCCAGAACAAATCAGTTGACACTAATATCTTGGAGAGAGTTGTTCATGTACCCAAACAAGTAGCAAATTCTAGAAAGAGTGAAGAAAAACCTAAAAAGAACGTTAAGCAAACTCATGCTTTCAATTTGAAAAAAGAGTTGGAGAAGGTCAAAATTCAAGTGCCTTTTCTAGAAATAGCCAAAATACTAGCTTACAAGAAAGAAATTTCAAAATTTATTAATCTCACACAGGTGGAAGACATAAGTGACAGTGAACTTACACGAAGAAAAGCCAGTTGTCACCTTTGGTCCTCATGTAGAAGAAATAGATCCCTCTGTTCCACCCTTCTATGTTTCTTTGTTGCCTCATGATTATACTCTACATAATTTCATGCTGTACTCAGGAGCGTCCCATAATCTCATGCCATTGTCTGTTATGAAGGAACTTAACTTGCAGATTACCAAACCTTATAGGTATCTATATTCATTTGATTCCAAAAGGGTGAAATGTGTTGGGTTAATTAAAGATGTAGCAGTTTCGTTGGCACAAATCCCAGCAAAGGGTATAGTCATGGATGTAGCGGTCGCTGACATCCCAGCCAGGTTTGGAATGCTCCTGTCAAGATCTTGGGGAGCAAAGTTGGGAGGTGTACTAAAATTAGATTTCACTTATGCTATCATTCCGGTTTTAAATGGCGAAGAAAGGAGGTTGTACAGGGAAACAAGGTTTGAAGACTACCTCCAAGAAAGATGCAGGAAATTCCCCCATTTATAGTCAAGAAACAGAAGAACTTTATTGTTTCATGTTGCATGAAGATGCAAAATTTGCTGAAGAAACAGGGAAGCAACCCTCTTCAGCAGTTGTAAATAATGAGCTGCACTCAAGGAAGATTTGGAAGTGCTACTTTGATGGGGCCTACTCCAAGGAGGGCGCAGGTGCTGGATTCTTGCTGACACCACCAATAGGTAACCTCGTACCTTTCTCTTTTAAACTAGAATTTGATTCAACAAACAATGTGGCTGAGTATGAGGCCTTAATCTCAAGCCTTCAAGTTGCTAAACAGATGGGAGTTCAATGTATTTCAATTTTTCGTGACTTTGAATTGATAATAAGGCAGATTAAAAGTCATTGTCAAACCAAGCATCCGAGATTGAGATCATATAGGAATCAAGTGTGGGATTTGGTAGAAAACTATTTTGAAGCATTCAATCTTCAGTATATTCCAAGGGAGGAGAATAGATTGGCCAATTCTTTAGCAGTTGCAGCCAGCACCTTCAAACCTCCAATAAATCCAAGGTTAAGGTATGAGATTGAAATTAGGCATAGACCTTCTATCCATGATAATGTGAAACATTGGCAGGTGTTTGACGATGATGAACAGATAAGTCAATTCCTGACCATGATTGGAAACTTTGAAGACGTTGAGATAGACCAAGGGGAAGAACAAACAGAGCAGAAAGCAGAAATAAGAAACCATAAGCAGTCAATAGGTGAACAGACGATTATCCAATTGAAAGATAATGTGCTCCCCAAAGGGTTGGTTCCCCTTGAAAGATTATTCGATGCTAATGATGTTGTTGTTGATTCAAAGAAAACACATCAAGAAAAACAGATGGAAGATTGTAATTGGGAACTCAGCAGGAACCCAAAATAGTGAAATTGTTCGAAGTTGTTCCCAAAAACTACAAAAAAAGATACATCGATCTTTTTAAGAAATATATGGATGTGTTTGCCTGGTCGTATGAAGACCTGAAAACATATGACAAAAGCATTATTCAGCACTCAAACCACACAGACAGAAGCTCAGACAGATCAATCCATTGTTGTTAGCTCCAATCGAAAAAGAAGTGAAGAAATTGTTGCAAGCGAAAATTATAGTCCCTCTCAGATATTCAAACTAGGTTTCTAATCTGGTCCCTGTAAGAAAGAAGAATGGAGAGATAAGACTGTGTGTAGACTTCAGGAACTTGAACTGAGCATCTCTAAAAGATAATTATCCTTTGCCGAAAATGGATTATGTCTTACAGAAGGTGACAGGAGCTCACAGGTTGTCTATGGTTGACAGATTTTATGGGTATAATCAAGTAGCAGCAGAAAAAGAAGATCAGAAAAAGATTGCTTTCACTACGCCATGGGGCACCTTCATGTATGCAAGGATGCCATTTGGCCTTATGAACGCAGGTGCAACATTTCAGAGGGCCATGGACATAACCTTCGTTGGTGACAGGTTTGTATTTATATATCTGGATGATGTAACTGTTTTTTCAGAGTTAGATGATGAACACTTGGAGCATTTGCAAAAAACTTTTCAAACGTGCAGAAAGTTTGGTTTGTCATTAAATCCCAAGAAATCTTTATTTGCCTTAGAATAAGGTAAATTATTGGGTCACATAGTTTCTAAACAAGGAGTAAAGATTGACCCAGCAAGGGTGGAAGCCATTCAGACTATTCCTTTACCCAGAAGCAAGAAGGATATCCAGAGATTCCTGGGAAAAATAAACTTTCTGAGGAGGTTTGTGCCCAATTATGCTAAGATCGTGAGAAGTATAACAGATATGTTGAAGAAAAACGCAGAAGTGAAATGGGATAAGGAAGCAAGAGATGCATTTGCTAGAATAAAGGAAGCACTGCAAGATGCCCCAATTTTGATTAGCCTGGACTATCAAATAGCCTTTCAAGTATTCTCATTTGCATTCCCCACTACTATTGTTGTTGTGTTGTTGCAAAAAAATGAAGACAATAAGGAGCAACCAGTTGCATTTTTCAGCAAAGTTCTTAGAGATTCTGGAGAAACAAGTATATGCTTTGGTCAAAGCACTGAAAGCCTTCAGGACTTATGTGTTGCAGTCCCAAATAAATGCTTATGTTCCTAATCTAGTTGTGAAGGACGTGTTGGTCCAAAGTGACGTTGAAGGAAAAAGGGGGAAGTGGATAGAAAAAAATCCAAGAGTATGATTTGGACATCAAACCCACCAAGCTAGTCAAGGGACAGGGGTTAGCGAAGTTGTTGACAGAGACAAAGTTTCAAGCCTTGGGAATTAATCTGTTGGCACTAGTGGATGGAGTTGTAAATGAAGAGGGTCAAAGCAAGTTCAAAACAGGTATCCAATAAAAAAATTTGTGCTCTGCTTGGTATAAAGATATTGTGCATTACCTGTGTTTCTTTTCTTGTCCAACTTCACTGAATAGAACAAAATACAGAGCTCTCAAGCTCAAGTCTCAGCCATATGTTATCGTAGAAACAAAGCTATACTGGAAAGATCCTGCTGGTATTTTGTTGTTATGTTTGACTGAAGGAGAATCTATTAAAGTCACCAATCAATATCATGAAAGTCTGTGTGGAGGACATTATAGCTACAAGGTCACTGCTCATAAAATTCTTAAGTCGAGTTTTTATTGGCCAGCCCTGTTTGCAGATGTTTATAGACTGGTCAAAAGTTGTCAGAAGTGTCAGTTGTTCGCTGAAAAGAAAAAACTTGCTCCATTACCTCTCATCCCAGTATTTATTGAAGAACCTTTCAGGCAATGAGGATTGGATTTTACTAGAGAGATCAATCCGCCATCAAGTAGACAATTCAAGTGGATTCTGACTACCACTAATTATTTTACAAAATGGGTTGAAACAATACCCACTAAGAAGGCAAATGACCAAGTGGTGATGAAGTTTCTGGAGGAAAACATTTTCAACAGATTCGGATGTCCAGTCAAAATTGTGTCTGATAATGCTCAGGTATTCAACTCTACTCGTTTCATTAATTTCTGTCAAACATATAATGTTATTTTATCACATTCCACAATGTATCATCCCCAAGGGAATGGATTGGCCGAGTCTTCAAATAAGACATCGGTCAAAATCTTGAAGAAAACAATCACCGAGAATCAAAAGGATTGGGATATGAAGTTAAAGTTTGCCCTTTGGGCAGTTCGAGTTACTACCAAGAGATCTACTGGGAAGTCTCCCTATGAACTGGTTTATGGAACTCAAGCACTATTTCCTACTCAACTGGCCAAACCAGTGATTTCTTTCCTTCAAGAAGCTCAGGAAGAACAGAATGCTCTGGTAAGAAGATTGAACAAAATAATTGAATCAAGTGAAACAGAAACAAAGTCAGGGATAACTTGATTACTTATCAGGAAAAGATGAAGTCTATATTTGACAGAAAAGCAAAAGAAGTTCTCTTTCAAGCAGGAGATTTGGTACTAAGATGGGACACCAGACGAGAAGAAAAGGGGAAGCATGGTAAATTTGTCCCTCTCTGGTATGGCCCATATAAGATCTGTAAGGCAAGGTCAAATAACACATTCATTTTGGAAGATCTAGATGGAGAGACAGTACAGTTGCCTGTGAACGGGCAGTCTCTGAAGCATTATTTCCAGCATTAAAAGTCAGCATTCCACCATTGTAAATACCGTATTGCTCATTGTTCATATGTCACCAAGCAATATTTGACTCCATGCTCAATGGATAAGGTACTAATCTGTGGTTCTTAGCACTTCCGTGGAAAAAAACACTATCCCCAGGTGGAGGCAGATGTTGTGGCTCATTTGCATTTACCTTTGAAATATTTTTCAAAACACCAAAAAAGCATATATGATAGAAACTGTAAAATTTTGTGTGTTATAGAAGAATTTTGATTTATATATTGGTACATTAACATTACGTGATGAGATGTGAAGGTGGATCGAGTCGGGCTCATTCGCGTGCAGAAGAGTTCGAGAGTCGGACCGATGGGCACGTTTAGAACATTGCACGCCAAACAGGGTCAATTCGGGCTCATTCGCAAGCTCAGGAGGGACCAGCGCAGCAGAATACTGGATAAGTTTAGGAGGGTTATACTATGAAGCAAACAAACTAATTTCCCAAAGGCGGAAAAAGGGTGCATTTCCCTTAAACACTTAAGAGTTTTGGAGGAGGCACAAAGGGAAAAACGGATGGTCGGGATCAAAGCACAGAACTGGAGCAGAGAGATAGACGGCGGAGATTAAATCGCAAATCGTAAGTTTCAAAGGATAGGCGCAGGAGGTAAGGATAAAGTCGTCAAAGTGCGATGTGCAATGCTAGGTGGGACCGGATCGCATAGCGCACATCGCAGGTTTTAAAAGATAAGTGTTAAGGAAAAAGTTAAAGTCGGCAAAATGCGAAGTGCGACGTGGCAAGCTGACATGGCAGACTACATGGCCCTAGCCCGCATACCGCATAGCGCGAGTTTTAAAAATTAAGGGCAAAGGGTAAGTGTTATAATCGTCGAAGTGCGATGTGCGATGCGGTGGGGCCCGATCGTAAATTGTGAATCACAGGTTTTAAAGGATCACCACAGGAGGCAAGTGATAAGGTCGTCGAAGTGTGATGTGCGACGCCAGGTGGGACTCGATTGCATAGCGCACATCGCAAGTTTTAAAAGATAAACGATAAGGAAAAGTTAAAGACGGCGAAATGCGAAGTGTGATGTTGGCAAGGATGCGATGTGGTTCCAAGATGAAATCTAAAGGATTTCAAGTCCGGGCTTATGCGATTATGGGCCATTTTATGAAGAAATAGGTAGAACGCGACTGGAAAACTCGGGTAAGTGACCTGACGCAAATCAAAGGAGAAGAGGCAGAGTCGGGTAGCAGGTGATATGATTGGCAGTGTTTGAAGCGCAGGGTCATAGGAAGAGTCGGGCACTGAGGCGTCGTTACAGAGTTGTGCAGTCGCTGCATCATAACCATAAAGGACACCTCGACACTTCGAGAGGACGTATCAGCAACATCAGATTCAGCAAAACGAACAATATTTCCAGTTTTAATTTCTTTTCTCAAGTATGATTGCAAAATTAATCTTAACAGTTTAGGTCGTCGAATAGTTTCAAGAAGTTCAGGAGTTACGAACCACTGTGATGTATTTAAGTAGATAGAAATAAAGAAAAGAGGTTCCGAGTTTTGGACCTCTGGAGGATTGTTAATTTGGTATTGAATTTTCTGAGAAATAAATGAAAGAAGATCAAGTTTCCTACAACTGTTGATGTTGATATGTCTTTCCAGTTTCGCTCTGTGTTTATTCCTCTCTGAATGAAGTGAAGTAATGTAGCAGCTGGTCTCTTAATTACATCTGTGAGTAAGAGTTAAACAACCTTAAGTTGCACTCCTTCACCTCATCTCTTCTTTCTTCACAAAATCCTAATGAAACTTTAAAGTAATAGATTCTGTGTTTGCAGCATATTATTTCGAGTTTCCTCTCTCTCCATGAATTTCCTCTTAAACTTAAAAGTGATAGATTATGTTTCTCAGCATATCACTTCAAGTTTCCTTTACAATTCTTCTTTTCATTTCATTCGGATATCAACAGTTTATGGCATTGCGAAGGCTTTCATTATATCAGATTATTGAGTGTATTAAATAATTAGATTCCAAAGGTGTTAAGCAGAGGCCATTTGATATTAAAATTGTGACATACATTTACAAAATGTCTTAAGCACTGATTCCTTACCACAACCAAGGGATTGTTTCTTGAGATACAACAAGGTCTATATTGAAACTTTCCTGCATGTGACCTCTCCATAGCTACTAGTCTATTTTGTATGGTATTCATTTGGTCAGCTACTAGTGACCCAAGCTTTGCCCCTTGACCTTGGTATTCATTTTGGTCACTAGCAGCCTCCTTAGCCTCAACTTTGCCCCTTGACCTTGGTATTCATTTGGGTCACTAGCAACCTCCTTAGCCTCAGCTTTTTCCCTCGACTCTGAAGGCTTTCTACTTGTGAATCCTGGAATGTCTGATTTTCCTAAAGCTCTTTTGAATTTCTCTATCTTTTTAGCTGCATTACGAGCCTTACTTCGAGAAGTTGGCCCCTTAGATAAGGATGTTCTTCTCTGGGGGTTTGATATCTTGGGGTAATTTTTTGACTATGTCGATGAATTTTTTGTTGGATTCATCCATCGTTTCATTTTCATTCTTCATAATCTCATTCAATGCAGCCAAAAGGTGGCTATCCTCTTTCTTATCCCCCCACTTAGTGTTAAAAGCAACTTTGATTCCAGCAAGGATTGTGAAACTATTGTCATTAATTTCCAAGAATTAGTCCATGGCATTCTCTTGCAATGATAGAATGAACAACTTGATCTTCACATATTCATGGTGGTAATTCTAGCCACTACACCAATTGGCTATACGTTAGTTGAAATTTCTGACATGTGTCTCGGCACTTATTGCATTGTTGCCTTGGAAGGAAGGCAACTTCTCAATGGCCATGTCAGGCAAGGCATGAGGATACCCCTACTTGGTTAATGTTAGCTTCAAACAAGAAATGGATATCGAAAAGTGCTTCATGTCCAAGATTAGCAAGAAGTCTACTAGAAGCAAGTTTGTTTAACTTCCTTCTATAATACCTTTCAGGCTTGTTGTTGCTCAAACTGTATAGGCACAGTGCGACAATGACTTAGGGCGGGGGTTGTCACTCTGATCCCTTCCCTCTCTGTTCTAGTTGTCTCCCATCAACAGGCTATGGGGAGTAGTCTCTATGGAATGTGAGGATGCAAGATTTGTTGGTAACCAACAAATCCAGGAGACATGATTGAATGGCTTGGTCACCTGGTTGATTTAGCAAGTTTAAGGGTTAGATTAGATTATTAGATTATTATGTGAGGACAGTGCCTTATGGAGATAATTACTTGCTTTACATCGATTAAGTACGAAATGACCAGATGAACAATCGCTACTTAAGATATGCTTTGCTATCCTATATGAGATGCAAGTCGTACAATCTAGGTGAGATGCAAAAAATCTTAATTTATTTTAATTATATGCCTAGCTAAATGTATCCCTTAATCCTCAGTTGTTTTCAGGCTAGTCTGTGAAAATTTATGAATTTACTAAACACAAACCCTACTGTTAAATCTTGATTTACTTCTCCTGCTTACATAAGTTATTAATTTGAAAAATCCAGCATTAACATCGAAGTAAATACAGTTAACAGCCTACACATATAGATCAAGTACTAAATAACATGCTCAAAGACAAAGTGACACACAGGGATTTTCTGGAAGACATAACAAATTTGTCTCCACTTATTAATTTTATTTTTTTTCTTCTCTTCTTTTGCCACTAACATTAGAGAAAGTGGGTTTTGTGGGTGTAATATTCATTTTTTGACCCCCAAAGTGGGTCTTAGGATAATGTTGGGGTTGTGAGCACAATTGTTGAGTACCCACATGCCACCAACATGTACTAAAGCCACTTATTCACAATTTTACATAAGGAGTTAACTAAAAATCATGTCTTGCGGGAAATTTTAATTACTTAAAAATCCTATGAAGACCTATTCAATTTCTGTGAGACTCTGGAGATTACCTAGCATGGTAATAAACATCGACCCTATGCATTAGGACTAGCCCAAGGTCCAATTATCAAGCCGCACTCTAGCTTTGGAGGTATGTGAGTGGACTCACTTGATAACCAAGTCCCAAGTCGCTTACGCCTATTACAAAAATTCATCATGTTAGCGACATTATTACAATTCTCCCGCAGGGGTGTAGAATTTGAGAGAGAATGTAGAGGAGAGAGAAAGAGGCATAGGTTCCCTGTTGACCTTTGGTTTTCTTAAAAAAATTGTCAAGTGCCCATATTCATTAGGCAATGGGATCTAAGTTCCCTGCTAGGTACAAATTAGCATGTAACATTTGGCTCCACATGGGGATGTGTGCTTGATCTTTAGGAAAGCATGCGAAAATCTAATATTTGCAATGCATAAGCATCTTGCTACAAAAGATTAGAAACACATGCACCTTATAAAGTCATTATTACTTATTTGCAATAATAAAATGCTTGAAAAGGAAATACCGAAATTAAATGTTGGAAGTAGAAATGGAAAAGCAAGGATATAGATACGTTACAACATGCCCCTTGGGCATAAGATGTTTTCAGTGAAGTCCATTTTGAGAACCTGCCTGCTCACAGGCATATCCATAGGTTCCTTTCCAGATGTGCTTTGTCCGATGTAGACCATTCTGGGAGTTTGACTCGTCCCAATGCTGACTTGTTTATGGCCATCAGATTTATTTTGCCTTTTTCCTTTTCTTTTCCAACTACCAACTTGCTAAGGCTTGACCTTGTTCAAAGTTGGCAGTCTATTTTTTACTTATGTTTTCTCTTTTTGTTTTTTTGTTTTTTCCTTGGTACATTGTGATGGTGATGATGATGGTACTACAAACATTTTTGCCTTGTCTTCAAAATGTGTTGATGAAAATTTTGAAGTACCCAAGTGTTCTGTGAGATGCCTAGCCTCTTCACTCTTCATTTTCTCTATCATGGGTGCTAGGAAATTCATCAAAACTGCATAACTTCCTCACTTGTATGAACATCTCGTTGTTGGGTTGCCTTCGGTTTTAAACATGATATCTCCACTCTAACTCTAGATCAAGTCACACAAAGGTGTTATTTGGCATGGGGATGGTGGCAGAGGATAGGTCCATTTGAACACTACCTCACAAATTTGTTGCCCATTTCCATGATAGGACCATGCCCCATGCATCTAGCACATCTATCACAACAGTGTCCATGGTGATCATGATATCCAAATATGTTGCTAAGTGTACTTGTAGATCTTTGATCAATCCATGGACTTCATGGCGCAAATGTTGTGATAGGGCCTAGAAATCCTTAAGTTCAATTGCTGCATGACTTTCTTGGTCATGACATTTGATGAAGTACCTAGAACAAGCATGCAATTGTGCAAGAGAAGTTCATTTACTGAGAATTTTATTTATCAGCAAGGTTGTAAAGTATGGTTGATTGTCTTCATTTTCCATGCCCCTATCCATATTCTGCAAAATCACAAAAGCATCATCATGTACATCCCTTGGCATTCCCTCACTAACTTCTCCTTAAGATACTTCAATGGCCTTCAACAACTTGGACCTCTAAGATGGTATCTATAATAATTCGGATACTGGAACCGAAGCATTTGCATGGCTAATCCAATCACCTAAGTCAAAGTTCGAATATGAAGTGTGAGAGGAGAAGATTTTGGAGTTACTGTGATTATAATCATTCCTTCTCTGGTAAGTCACCCCTTTATACTTCACCATGGCCAAGACCTGTTCTGGTTGTTGAATTTTATAGCTATGGTCGGTCTTCACAATCAATATTTTGGCCATTGAAATATATAATGAAAATGTAAGACATGTTCTTCATATCATTTTATTGATTAACCCTTGAAATAAATAATATACGACATGTTCTTCATGTCGGCCTCAAAAGAGGGAAATTTGAATTTTCAAATTATATTGAACCTACCTCCAAAAATGTAAAGTCGGCCTTCCAAGAAGTTAAGTCAGCTTGCCCCTATGGTCACACCCATTTAGCCTCCTAGACTGGTACAAATAGAGTCTTCGACCTCCTCCAAAAGAAGAACTCATTCATCATCTATACTGATGTAATTCGAATCATCTGAGGAAAAGAGAAAGGACGAAATTGTGGAAAGAGAGGATGAATTTGAGCAAAGAGAAAGAAAGAATTTGTGGCAGAGTCTCTGGGCTTATCTAGGCAACAAATCTGAGTCTCTCCTCAAAGAAGAAGAAGGCCGAATTTTTTGAGAACAAGTTGTCTTATATAGTGGGCAGTTTGACCAGGTGTGGTCAAAGAGTAGCCTTAAAGGTGTAAGGTCAAAGAGAAGTCGAGTCAGGACTATGTTCAAGCCTAGTTTAGAAAGAGATTCCACCAAAGTACTATGTGAAATTTGCCCTCATAAGGGTCTATCCAAGCATGAAAAGGAGCGGAAAATTTTGTTTAAAATTTTTCTTTGTTTTGTGACCAAAAGAGGAATGTCGAGCCTTGAAATAAGTCATACCAAGTGTCAGATTAGTCTATTGTAAGGGAAGAAGTACCTCAGAAGTTTGCGCAAAGATCTCTAAGGTAATATCGAAGCCCTAATTCTTAGCCTCTATCCGTATTCTAAAGGACCTAAATAAACCTCAAGTCTTTAAGGAATCTAAGTTTCATAAAGTACAAAGTCTAAGGTTATTTGAGGAAATCCATCCAGTCTGTTTGAATTTGTGGAGAGAAGGTCAAAACCCTTAAATTTCGTTGAATACAGAATGCAAATACCTCTGGGACTAATTTGTTATAGACCTATTACAACCTCATTTGGATATCTCTTGAAGTCGTATCCTGTAAACATATTTTGTGAAAGGATGTGTTGCTAGGATATATTGCATACTTATCATCAAGCACAAATTAAAGTTGAGAATATATTCAATGACCAAGAAGTATCAAATACGATCCATCAAGAAGGAAAAGGATTATACCACCATGAAATCCTTGTGCAAGCTCTTGAAGAAGAATAAATTATTGGTACAATGATTGTTGATAAGGTTGAGCCCAAGTAATCTCAAACCTAGTTCAAGGGAATGAAAAAGCATGGATCTACGTTTTGTTGAAGCTTATAAAGCTGACAAAGGAACTAAGTGATGAATTGTGTGATGATCTATGTAATTACAAGAAGGCAATGTGTTGAGTATGATCTCCAATGTGGTATAATGACAATAAGAAGAATTGATGTTTTAAGTTGAAGTATTGAAGATAACTCAGCCATAAACTACCTCTCAAATCTGCGTGATCTTCTTGGCTTCCCAATCAGCCTTCCCACTGCTCCTTGACTTTACTTCAATGCCACATGATTTTTCTTGTCCTTCCTGATTTGGAAGACATAATAAATTTGTCTCCACTTATTAAGTTTTTTGAATTTTCTTCTCTTTTTGCCAATAACAATACATAAAGTGGGTTTTGAGGGGGTAATAGTCATTTTATCTCTCGGTTGGTGTTAAAGTTGAAGCCTGATGGTACCTATAGTGGCAAAAGCTTGGAACACACCTTAGTCCCAACCGGTTAGATACCTTGGTCAAGTATCTAAACTGTAGCACTATGTGTGCTATGACTCTTCATCGAACATATCATTTTGAGTTCAGCCATGTACCCATGTATATATGCAATTATGAATACCTCCCTAGTTAAGAGGGAGTGTTGAAAAATGTAACTAGTATCAGTCTTCATAATTGAGTCATGAGTAATATATTTGTCAAAAGAAAAGAAATTTTTTATTGTAAAAGAAAATTGACTTATTAAAGCATGGGTTTAATGCTTTTGGTCATTGGTCAATAGGTCAAAGCACACATTGTGTGCTCTAGGATCTTTGTACTAAGTCAAAGTCAAAATCATTATGTAAAATAAAGAAAACATTTTTATGTCAAAAATTAGGTCTTGTTTATCCTCCATCAAGTCGGCCTAGCCTCATATCAAGTCAGCCTCCTCAACAATCTAGTCACCCTCATAAAGGAACACAACCACCTTGCAGAATATTATATATAAAGGAACATTCGATCCATTGTGGAGATTAACCACTATCATTGAATCTGCAATGTCTATTGAAAAAGGAACTTTGAAGAGGCAGGAAAGAACTATCTATTAAAATGAATGAAAGAGAAAGACTGAAGTTTACTAAAGAAATTGCAGAACCAAAGTTTGCTAAAGATGTCGCAGGAACAAAGTTTGCTAAAGTTATTACAAACCTAAGTTTTAGAGCGTAAGATACAGGATGACAGAGAGGGTCAATACCCTAGTACAGCGATTTGATGTTGATTTATGAAGAAATGAACCAAAAGATGACTTATCTGCTTGGAAGGCTGACTTGATGAATGGAGGGAGGTCTTGATCTAGGTCAAAGGGTCTTGGTTTGTCCCAACTTGATTTGATTCTATTAGAGGAAGAGTTTGACTGGGTTTTCCCCTTCATAGGTGTTTTGCCCTGGCTCAATGCCTACATCTGGTGTCCATTTGTCTTTGATGATCTTCATGTTTTGGTAGTTGTTTAACGATAAAGAAACAATAATAAGAAGAATCTAAAATTATGTCACAAGCAACTATCAAAGTTAAGAGAAATCAATTAAATAAGCCCTAACTAATTTGCCCTAGATTTCTCACCATGGCATCAAAGCTTGGCTTATTGGCATGAGAGCAGCTAGAAGATCAAGCAAGTGATACAAGGCTTCAAGACATTAAGAAAAGCCATATCTAGGATCGAGCTCCTAGAAGGAAGAAAAGGGTAGTTATGGGCATATTTGTAAGTCCATATCACAGTGACTAAGGCCATAGTCATGTGCATGAAGAGGGAAGGTTTTTGGAGACCATTAAAGTTTTGTTCCCAAGGATCGACAGGCTAGCTCAGTGGCCTATAGAAGGTCGAGCATCCTGAAGAAGAAAGCGCAGTTCTGGCATAATCTATAAGGATTAAAATCACTATTAAAGGGGTTTGAACTCTCTTTCCACCTCAGAGATCTAAGTCTTAGTATCATGTGCACTTTTGTGGATGACCGAATTTATCTCAGAACATCTTATGAGACCTTGATAGCCAGCGAAAGGATAGCTTGTTGATAAACCAAGTCAAAATATGTTTGATGCATTGTAGGCCTAATAGGTAGGCCTATCTTGAAGCTACAAGGAGGAGTCGAGACTCCCTCAATGTTCCGAGCATAAGTGTGTTTGAAAGGCTTGAATTGAAGCCTCTATCATCTACAAAAGGAGTCGAAAACCTGTACATAGAAAAAGGACCCAAGGCCGAATCCAGAAGATTGGTCTATCACCTATATACAATCACCATATTTGGAGTAAATTCACAGTCCTATATCTATCCAAGACATACAAGGCAAATGTTGGCATTAGCAGTCCTGTAACATATATACATATCAATTGAAAACTTGAATAGTCACATCTGAAGCCGACTTTGTGATCCCTATTCTAAGTGTGTATATATATATATAATTGTAAGTGAGGAGACTTCTATAAGTCTCAAGAACAATATGTATATATGTACCCTTCACTGTCAAACATGGAAGAGGCTTCAAAGTCGGATTCTAACTCCATTGTATATATATATATATGTCAGATTCTAACTCCATTGTCCAGACTAATATATACGTATATATATATATATATATATATATATATATATATATTAGTCTGAACAATGGAAGAGGCTTCAAAGTCGGATTCTAACTCCATTGTCCGGACTAATATATATTACTCCGGACAATGGAGTTAGAATCCAACTTTGAAGCCTCTTCCATGTTTGACAGTCAAGGGTACATATATATATATTAGTCTGGACAATGGAGTTAGAATCTGACTTTGAAACCTCTTCCATGTTTGACAGTCAACGGTACATATATACATATTGTTCTTGAGACTTATAGAAGTCTCCTCACCTACAAAAATTGTCATTATGAAGCAAACGGCATACTTATGTTTCAGCACACTTATTGGATATATCAATGTTTTTGAAGAAGCCCTAACTAGAGGGTCATTACAAGTTCTCATAACAGCAGATGAAGTTTATCTCACTTGGCAAATAGACATCATTGGAAAGGTAATTAATTACTTAGAATAGCCATGGGTGTTCTTATAGAAAGAGATTCTCTTGATAAGATCCTCTTGCATCATAGAAGTAAGAAGACTTGTGTAAAGTCCTTGTCCCAAGGAGAAAGGAGAAAACATTAAAGCATCTCCCGATGATCCTGAAGAATTAAGGTATGTGGTCCTTGCCTTTAAGGTACGTATAATTGTTTTTAAGAATAAATGAATATAGGCTTTAGAATTCTAATGCATGTTTTTATGGACCTCGAATTGTTGAAAGATATTTTAATTATAAACTCTAAATGGTAATTGTTGGAAATCCTAATTGGTAATTGAAAACCCTAGATTTGATATTTTTGGATTTGGATATGAAAAACCCTAGGTTACAATCTTACTCTTGCACTTGTGCATTTTTTGGTAGTACTTGTCAAACAAATGTTGCAGGAACATAGAAAAGTTAATCTTATAAAGGAGTTCTTCAAGAAGAAGCCTCCATCTTCTCACAAAAGGGAACAGATTCAGAGGGAGTCCATCATTTGCAAACCCTACAAGGTTTTTCGCAAGAACAACTCAAGGTATGTAAAATTGAAGATTTGTAGCAAATATGAAGGAACAATCATTTTTGAAATTTGCTTTATATTACTGACTTTTTCATGTTTAGGGTTGTGCTATAAAGATTCTTATGTTGTTAAGGATGATTGATCTTTAGATCAAATCAATCCTTATCATATTATCCATCTTTTACTCACTTTGGTAAAACCCTAACCTTTAGGGTTCACTATAAAGGCCTAGCCTTTTGATGCTTATGGCATGTTGAAACCCTAGCCTACTTAGGGTTTGTTAATAAAGTCCTACTCTCTTAATGTTCAGCGTTGGATGAAACCCTAGCTTTTTAGGGCTTGTTGTAGATGTGTAAGATTTACAATGAAACCCTTGATTTTTAGGGTTTGTCAAATTAGGGTTTATGGCATAACTCTTGTATTAGTAAAATCTTAAGAATTAAACCCTAGGTGTATGTGTTTATGTTTTATTGAAACCCTAGTTTGGTCAAGTCGTTGTATGTCTAACATTGAAGTCTTGATGTTTGTATATAGGGTTTACGATTAAAACCCTAGTAGAGATCGATATAAGTTTCCAAGGCTTGATAATGAAACACTAGATACAAAATGCTTTCCTTGTTACTCTTAATGATGGAAACTAGGGTTTGTAACAAAAACCCTAGCAAAATGATTATAAGAAGTCTAGGGTATGAAAGATGTAAATTATCAACCTAACTAGTTTTAGGTTTTGATTTCTTATTTTGATAAATGCTCCCATTGTAATGCCAAGCTAACCCTATTTTAGTAAAGTTAACTTCATGCTCCTATTTTTACTCGGTTGTACTTATTGCTAAAAGATTTTGCAGGTACATAATCTTCAAAATGTTGAAGGTGCTTACCTCATTCTTGATGATTTATTGGTGATGACCTTGGTAGCATGTGAAGATAGAAGGAATGATGTTCCAGAAGATTGAAATTCTTCGATGATATGATGATGCGAAAGAAAGAACCTATGTAGTTGTTATTGGACTTGTCTCTAGCTTAGAGGAAGCTTGATTAAAGAAAGTGTATATCTCCCCAGTTAAGAGGGAGGGCATATTGTGACAGTTATAGTTAAGACCTTGAAGAAAGAATGAGATCAAAGAATGGATAAAACACTACAGATGGATTGTTAAAATTGGACAACTAGGTCCAAACTTCGGGTTGTGCTGCTCAGATGACGATCCCAATATTTTTATTGGATTCCTCTTTCGGAGAGGTGTAAGATTGATCTAAAGATCATCTCGATCGGATGAGCAGAACATGGACCTTAAATTTATTCCACTTATGTGCTAGGTCGGCCTGGAATATAATATAGACTTAAATATCTTAAAGAGCGTGTCACACACCCCCAAAGATGCCTACATATTGGAGAGACTTGGAGCTCATTATACACACATTGTGTGGAGGATTTTCTTCTCTCTTGATGGCGATGGAGCTGCGTTCTTAGTGTTGCGTATTTATGGACTGTTCTTTGTTTGGGTTGTTTTGGGGTTATGTGTGACACGCTTGGCTGAATGACCTATTGGATACTTTGTTGGTAGAAGCATCCTGCTGATTGCCGTAAAGCCACCATTCATTATCTTTGTTTTGGCTTGTCTTCCATCGATCTATTAGTATGTTCTATCTGCTTCAGTATTGTGTGCCCTAATCTGAAATGGCATAGAACATGTTCTAAAATTTATATGGTATCAGACCTTTACAGGGAAGACAATGCCCAGTTTGGTTGAAAAGCAATCTCTGATCTATTGATCCATCAAGTGCATCTCATCTGGATGAACAAGGAAGCTTGGAACAGCGTGAGGGAGTCTGTCCTAGATAACATGGAAGGAGCTGTAGGTGACAGCATATGGTTGAGGCATGTTTGTGGGCAAAACAGATCTGAGAAGGGTTGTTTTAAAGGGCCAGTTTGCTGGGCTAGTTGGCCGAGGTGCATATATACAAAACGCTACCATGTGTGGGTAGCTGGAAGGCTGAAATGTTTGCGGCCTTGTTTGAAGGCCAAACCGAAGTTTCAGGAGGTTGTTTTAAGGGCTGTTAGGAAGCCGCAGAAATTTATGTGGGGCAGCAACAAAAGAACAGAACAACGAAGTGTTTAGGGCTGTTTGAAGTCTATTCTAGGTAACCGAGTGCAGGAAGAGAGGCCGAGGTTCCTGTGGAAGAAGACCGCAGGAGATGGGCTACCACAAAGGTTGTGTGGTGCCTTCCAGCACTTGGTTGTGTGGTTGTTTCACCTAACAGCAGGGTCGAGTAATAGTGGATGATTTGAGGACTATTTGGGCATGTTCTGGGTCCGGCTCTGAAGTTTTTTTTTTGGTGGGCAGATCATTCGTAATAAGGCCGCAGTCCTGTACTGGAGCCAGAAGGAGGGCCAAGCCCTAGATCTCTGTTTGTGAAGGGTCGTGAGTCTGAAAAGAGGGCTGGAAGTAGCCCTACCTGCCAAAGAAGTATAGAGAAGACTCATGAGGAGGTAGTCGCAGTTTTAGAAGAATACTTCAGCAGAAGATTAGGGATGGAGATGATTGATGATTAGCCCTAACCAGACCAAGTTCAATAACAGGAGGAGCAAACTGGACAGTGATTTTGCCATCCTCATCTTCAGTAAAGAAGGTTGCATAAAGGTAAGGAGAAAGTTGTTTTGAATTATGTTACAACATATTGTTGTGATAGACCGCAGGCCTCATCAACCTCAAATAAGGCCAGCGTGGGAGTGTTTGGGGCTACAAAGTGCCCAGAACTTCAACCTTTGGGACCAGCGAAGGGCAGCATAGAGTATGCCTAAAAGAGGCAGAGTTTGTTGAAGACACAGCAGACTATTAAGGGTTGTGTGTAGGGCTAGTCACTTGAGTTCAGGGACAACATTACGCTGCAGATTGGTGATTGTTTTGAAGGGTTGGAAGCTACAGGATAACTGTGGTGCTAGGCCGCAGGGCATAGCACACAGCTGGGCCAAAATTAGAGGGTTGTCAAGGGTGGACAGCAACCTAAGGAGGCAGTGTGGCATTGGAGGAACCCTTCCAAGGTGAACCACAACCCTAGAAGGGCTTGTTTGCTGACTGTGTGGTGAAACTAGGGCTGCTGTACGTGCCCTAACCAGGAGTGCAGTGATCTAACAGTGCAAACAGTATTACAGCAGTGTCTTGTGGAGGTTTGCTGGGTCCATGATTTGTGGGCCAGTGTTCGGATCATGTACTTGTCATCTTTATGATGTGCTAAGGTGACAAGGTGTCTTAGACTTGTTGTCATAAAGGACCTTGTACAACAAAAGGTGGGCACACTTGGAAATTCATGATTCTGATGAGGGCAGCCGGACTGGAGATATCTAAATTTGGTACGTTGATAGAATGGCAACGTATGCTATTGTATTAGGGAGCTGCTGGCACAAAGGACAATCCATGTTTTGACAAGATCAAATCTGTAGATTTCACGAATTGTATGTTTAGCAACGCTCAAACCAGAAAACAGAACTTGTCATGCAAGCTTCAACAGTTCAGGAGCTCTCTGGAAAGTATTTTCTAGTCAACAAGGCATCATATCAGAATGACATAGAAGGCTTAATGGCCGAGGAATTCTGTGTACTCAGAACTGAATGATGCCCCAACTAAGCGTCTCCTATGTGTTAAGGAAGCTAGAAAACCTCTATCGCTAAGTGGCCCAGATCTGTGCATAAACAAAGGAACACATGTAACATGTATTGATGATTTGAGGGGCAGTGCAGTGCCCCTTCTAACAGTATTATGATACTGTCATAGTTGACTAGTGACAGTGGTTGTGAACCAGCAAATACCTAAACTTAATCTAATGGCAGTGACCTTAGAAAGAGTATTGTCCAGATTTATCCTATTGGATGATTGAGGCAGAAACATTGATAAGCAAGAGTACCATTATGATTGTGTTGGATCTGCATGGACTGACATAAAGAAGGACAACTCTGTGATTGGAACATCTGTATGATTGGTTCCTAGATCTGTGCAATTTAAGAGACAAATTGCAGATTTGGGATCTGAAGTTTTGTAGACTTAGATCAGTCAACTATTAAACTGTAGTTGGGCAGATCTGTAAATAAGAAGCAGTGCAGGATGAAACACCAGATGTGGTAGATGAAGCCCTCTAGTGAAGAATCATGAGAGAAGGAATCATGATTAGATCCCTAGTTCTATGGGTTGTTGTAAAGAAAATCTTAGAGAGTTGGTTAAGGAAGCTACAACAGATCTCCATAGAACATCAGGTAATTGCTGTAAGCTTGAAATCTTCAATTCTGTTGCTGATGAAGAAAATAGTAATGGCAGTTCAGAAGGTATCTCTGTATCCGCCATTTTGAGGAGCTAAATCTGTGATTCTACGTCACTGTCATTATGACAGTGACATAGACAGACACCCATGTTTACGAGATTCATATTTGCAGTTACAGCGTAATAATAAACTTGAAGTGTGAACTGGGAAGTTTTTGCAGCCTTCAGTCACATTGTTGGAGTCTTGAACCATGATCAGCAAAGCCTGTTTGGATGGCCTTGACCGTGGGAGAATAAGACCCCTTTTCCAAGTGGTGTCTGGGATGCCCTCATTTAAAATAAATGTCTTATCTTGAGAGAGAAGTTGGCATTAAGAGGGAGAATACATCTATAAATGCTCCTGAGCTAATATCATTGTTGAACGAAAGAAGATCCTCATGGCTCAAAGTCATATGGCTTCATAGGGGGAAATTCCGGAAGAAAACCGAGAAGCCATATAAATACCAGGGGTATCTAGCTGCCATGAATACAATATTAGCCTGGATCATTTGCAGAAGTTGGAAAGCACCAAAGTCTGCATGGATGTGAGGGTGATGTCTAGGATATGGTTCCCAGACCACCGATCAAAGCTGGTGCACCTCAATTTAAGATCAAGCATGGATCTGATGGGAAAATGTGTTGCCTGAAGGCACTAATTATTATTGCACCTATAATCTATTATTTCCCTTGCTGCTACAGATGGATGTAAAGACCCTTTTTTTGTGGCATGGTGCGATAAAGGAAGAGGTGTATGTGGAGCAACCTCTGGGATTCAAAGTCCAGGATCGGGACACCCATGTTTGCAGGTTGAAGAAAGCCCTATATGGGTTGAAGCAAGCACCCAGAGCTTGGTACAAGAGGATAGATAGCTACCTGATGAAGCTGGGCTTCACTCGTAGTAATGATGATCCGAACCTTTACTTCAAGGTTGATAGAGAGAAGCCTCTCGTTCTGGTGTTGTATTTGGACAACCTCTTCCTGACAGGTGTTGACCCTTTCATTCATCAGTGCAGGAGCGAGCTCGCTGCTGAATTCGAAAGTAGGGACCTAGGACTGATGCACTACTTCCTAGACCTGGAGGTCTGGCAGAGACCTGGCGAGATTTTCCTTTCTCAAGGAAAATACATTGTGAAGCTTCTGATAAGATCTAATATGGTGGACTGTAAGTCCGTATCGATTCTGATAAAGCTCAGCGTTAAGAAGTTGAGTGGCAGCGCTGCTGGGCTCGTGTTAGAAAATCCTACTGAGTATCGTCAACTCGTAGGGGCTCTGGTGTTCTTAGTGAACACCCGTCCGGACGTATGTTGTGCTCTGGTGTTCTTAGTGAACATCCGTCCGGACGTATGTTGTGCAGTGAACACCTTGAGTCAACACATGGTTGATCATAACATTCACCGGGTTGGTGCCAAGAAACTCTTGAGATATCTTTGTGGCACGATAGACCATGGGTTGAGTTACACTGCCGAGAGCATGACACTCCTTGATATACTGATGTCGATTGGGTTGGCAGTGTGGTGGATTGTAAGAGCACCGTTGGATGCTACTTCACAAGTAGATCTGCTTCGGGCAGGAAACAGAAGTCGGTAGCCTTGAGCACCACTAAGGTCGAATACATTTGCAGCAGGTATGACCCGTTGTGAAGTCACTTAGTTGCGAAAGCTCTTCAGTAAGTTGTTCGAGCATGTGCTAGATGCCACCATTATCCTTTGTGATAACCAGAGGGGGGTTCATTTGTCATAGAATCCCGAGTTCCATGATTGATCCAAGCATGTTGATGGCTGGTACCACTTTATCCGAGATATGGTACAGCGAGGCACCGTAAGGCTCGATCATATGGGAACTGATGAGCAGGTAGTAGATATTTTCACAATGCCCTTCGGGAAGGTCATGTTCCTAACCTTCCGTGAGAATCTTGGAATCATGGAACGACCCTATTCTGAGGGTCCTGTTGGACGATGAGCTCTGGGAGCTCCAAGGGGGTTTTGGGGATAGCTTTGGTGCTATAAGCAACCACAGGGCTAGGCTTGCCGAACCTAGTTGGTGTGCTTCTACCCCACTGTGATGATATTGAGATGGTTTACCTCTCTCTGATCTGTGCCCCGTGTGCATCCTACCCATGGAGTTTCAAACTCATGGGAAGTACCTCTCATTTGGCCAATGAGGTGGGAAATGTGAATAGAGACCATAGCAAGACCGATGGATGCATTGGAGATTGTCGTACTCTCTATGTCTAGGATGGCACATGTCCAACCACTTGATTTGGGATCAAGTATTAGCGAGGTTTCAGACCTCCAACTGACTTCGAGTTAGTATATGACTCTCTTGAGTCCTAGTGAGGTTTCGGACCTCCAACCGACTTCTGGTCAGGTAAACCAACTTCGGGTAGGTATGAGACTCTTTGTGAGTCCTATAGAGGTTTCGAACCTCTGGGCTGAATCTGTCAACCGAGTATGATGTCTTTGTGACTAACCCACTTCTGTTCTGAAATAAAAAGGCCAGCAAAGCAAGTTACGGCGGGATGACGCACAATGTTTGGATTGCACTAGTGGACGGAGTTCACCCTAGTTGAGAGGGAGTGTTAAAATCGGACAACTAGGTCCAAACTTCGCGTTGTGCTGCTCAGATGACGATCCCAATATTTTTTTTGAATTCCTCTTTCGAAGAGGTGTAAGATTGATCTAAATATCATCTCAATCGAATGAGCAGAACATGGACTTTAAATTTATTCCACTTATGTGCTAGGTCGGCCTGGAATATAATATAGACTTAAATGTCTTAAAGAGTGTGTCACACACCCCCAAAGATGCCTATATATTGGAGAGACTTGGAGCTCATTATACATACATTGTGTGGAGGATTTTCTTCTCTCTTGATGGCAATGGAGCTGCGTTCTTGGTGCTGCGTATTTATGGAGTGTTCTTTGTTTGGGTTGTTTTGGGGTTATGTGTGACACGCTTGGCTGAATGACCTCTTGGAGTCTTTGTTGGTAGAAGCATCCTGTTGATCGTCGTAACGCCACCATTCATTATCTTTGTTTTGGCTTGTCTTCCATCGATCTATTAGTATGTTCTATCTGCTTCAGTATTGTGTGCCCTAATCTAAAATGGCATATAACATGTTCTAAAATTAACATGGATGTTCTTGATTCATGAAATTGTAAACAAAGACTTGGTTGTGTTTGGTCTTGTTGAAGAAGTTAAAAGCTTCTGACGAGATGTGTTTGAATAGAATGATCATGATATAAGCAGCATAAGAATGATTGAGGACCTCGAAGGTGTATATATATATATATATATATATATGAAAGTTTATTACTAATTGGGGTTGTGATTGTACAGGCAGATCTCTCCAGAAGAAGGTTGAACATTTTGAAGCATGCTTGGACTAGTGGATATATCTGATTTAGTTGATACGGATGTTGAGAAATCTAGGGCACAAGCATCAGATGATTTCTCTTTATTAGTGACTATTTGTGAATTCTTTTTACATCTTTAGATTAGGATCTTTTTCATGTTTGTTATTAGTGTTCTTCAATAACCAATGCATGAACATAAAATAGACAAGAGACAACATGTAGGCTATGAGCCAAGGCCAAAACCTCTCACTATTTGAGAGGAAAACCCGCACCAATTCTTCTTATAGAGATTCCAATTGACGAATACCAAGACCATGACCCTTGACATATAAGTCATTCCAAGACTAAGACACTAGTCTTCTGCTTCTCCTCTTCGATCTCCTTACCTTTGAGATATCATCATGATGTCACTGCACCAAACTGTGGATTCCACTGTAGCAACAAATTGTAGTTTCCATGTATCCTCTATCCGCCTGTATTTCTCTGCTTGTTAGCACCAAGACCTTCACCAACACTGAGATAGTATCATAGCATTATATCGGCACACCACTAAACTACTACACCACTGCAATCTGAGCTTGTCACCATTCTAACCATAATACAGAGAGGGACTGAAACTATACTGTTGTCTAGTTACCCGAGAATCTCAAATGCATGCTTTGTTGTCCCTTCACTTCCTCGTGTTGATTTGAGGTAGCATCGGATGTGCTCTAAGTCTCAAACTTTGTGGAGAGGCTTAGACACATGTATTCCAAATAAACCAGAAATTGTTTTGGGAAATTCCACCCAGAGACAGTTTCATTTAATAAATTAATTATTTTTAATGAGACCCTAAGTCTAAACTTAGGAAATTAAAATAATTAATGGGTATTAATCTAAACTATGGATGTAACTTCTAGAAAAAGCAAATCAAGTCAAAATGTAATCTAGTCGTTGAATGGAGATCTAATCTTGGTCGTTGAAGTCTCAACGAGAAGACTATAAAGAAGACTAGAGGATCAAATGGAAAAGACACACCGAGAGATCAAGAGATCGATTTTTCCGAAGTGAGCAGTGCTCTGAGGAAAACTTTGATCGAGAGATTCTCACGCAGAGAGGGGCAGAAGCAGTTTTGGTCGAAGGATCTTCTCCGGGGCCAAGAATACTCAGCAGAGAGGCAGAGAAAGACGCAGAGGAGGCAGCGCAGTGCCCAGAGAGGGTAAAGCAACACCTAGAGAGGGTGACGCAGGGCCACGAAGGCCACATGCAGATCATGTTGATTTCATCGAATGTGGATCATGCCTGTTGGAAACCTATGCATCGAAAGAGTTTCTGCTTTCTACTTTCCTTTGGTCATATTTCTACTACCTGTAACCATATGACCTGTCTACATAGCATCCAGTGTCAGCATAAATATACCTGTACCGCATTTCTTTTCTTTTGAGTCATCCTGCAGCAGCTTTTCTTACAATGAAAAGTTTCATTCCCTTAAACTGCTTCATCAATATGTCATCATATCCTAATCCCAGAATTCTGCAAGTCAGAATTCTCGATGGAAACTTTTGCTTTCTTTCTAACCATTAAGTCCAAAGAGGACTTCATTAGAAAAATGTCAGCACCTATTTCCATATTGATTAAAGAATGATGAACCATGATCTAGATAACTGCCTTCTTATATATGTTATGAGGCTTCTAGGAGCCATTTTATCCCATAGCATAGATGTCTCATAAATGTGTTTCAGACATCCTCCTATGCAAGTACTCCTACTTTAATGCTTCTAGTGATCCATATTACCTGCAACCATTCAACATGTCAATATAATATTAAATACAAGTACGCATACCTCATCAAAGAGTAACCAATACATGAACATAAAATAGACAAGAGACACATCAGGTAGGCAATGAGCCAGAACCAAAACCTCTCACTCTTTGAGAGGAAAACCCGCACCAAACCTTCTTATAGAGATTCCAATTGACCAATACCAAGACCATGACCCTTGACCTATAAGTCACTCCAAGACCAAGACACTAGTCTTCTGCTTCTCCTCTTCGATCTCCTTATCTTTGAGACATCATCATGATGTCACTAAACCGAACTGTGGATTACACTGTAGCAACGAATTGTAGTTTCCATGTATCCTTTGTTTGGACTGTATTTCTCTACTTGTTAGCACCGAGACCTTCACCAAGACTGAGATAGTATCATAGCATTATATCGATGCACCATTGAACTACTGCACCACTGCAATACGAGCCTGTCACCATCTGACCATAATACATAGAGGGACCAAAACTGTATTGTTATATAGTTACCCGAGAATCTCATATGCATGCCTTTGTTGTCCCTTCACTTCCTCGTTGTCCCTTCCACAGATACCATCCGAAATCTCAGACCCAAACTGTCTTGTTGTACCATACCTCTGAAAAACTCAGAGATGTCTCACCGAAAATCTCGGAGAAGATGTTCGAATTTCTACGTTTCTATGGTGACCCCAACTGCATTTTTATAATCGTTGGTGCTCTATAAATGAGCCGACATGATCAACTATAAATTTTTGTATGCAACTTTACTTTTTCTTTAATATCAGACAGCAATCACATAAACAATAAAGTAAAATGCTAAAAGAACATACCAGTAGATCGACATAAGACAAGCTAGAAATATATAAGTGTGTTGGTGCGTTACGACGGTCAACAGGATGCTTTAACCAGCAAAGTCTTAGTATGGTCAGCGAACCAGCAATGTCACACAACCCTCTATGACAGCCAAACGGTCAACTCAAAAGTCAAACCAAAAAGTCAACGTTGCCAGTCAACGCAAATAGCAACAGCAGCTAGGTCAACGTTGAAAAGTCAAAGTCAACATCATGCCTCAAGAATAGTGCCAGAAAATGCAGATTCGGAAAATCGAACTTTTGGGAGAGTTTCAGGCCCTTTTGACCTTGCATTGACCAAGGTCAACAGTGGTCAAAGTTTGCTGCAAAAACCCTAGACCAAAATCAGAAATGTGCTGCTGCTGGAATTTTCCCACGTGTGGAGAGAAGAGCCACCAAGGTCATCGAACCAATCAAATGAGGAGAGAGAAAATGTGTGAGGATGAGATGAGTAAAAATGTCCTCCAATGTTGACCAATATATATCCATCAGTGAGGGTGTGTGACACAACTGCTGGGGCACGAAAACTTAACGTCGACCTGCACATATCTTGAATAAATTCAAAATAAATGTTCTGCTCATCGGATCAAGATGATCTTTAGATCGATCTTGCACCTCTCTAAAATAGGAATCCAATAAAAATATTGGTATCTTCATCTGAGCATCACAACATGGAGTTTGAACCTAGTTGTCCAAAATTAACACTCCCTCTGAACTTGGGAGAACTCCATCACCTGTGCAATCCAAACATCGTGCGTCATCCCGTCGTAACTTGCTTTGCTAGCTTCTTTATTTCAGAACAAAAGTGGGTCAGTCACAAAGACATAATTCCCAGCTGACAAATTCAGCCCAGAGGTCCAAAACCTCTATAGGACCTCAAAAAGAGTCTCATACCAACCCGAAGTTGGTTTATCTGACCCGAAGTCAGTTGGAGGCCTGAAACCTCACTTGGACTCAAGAGAGTCATATACTAACCCGAAGTTAGTTTCACTGACCCAAAGTCAGTTGGAGGTCTGAAACCTCACTTGGACTCAAGAGAGTCATATACTAACCCGAAGTTAGTTTCACCGACCCGAAGTCAGTTGGAGGTCTGAAACCTCACTTGGACTCGAGAGAGTCATATACTAACCCGAAGTTAGTTTCACTGGCCCGAAGTCAGTTGGAGGTCCGAAACCTCACTAGACTTGATCCCAGATCAAGTGGTTGGAGCGTGCCACAGCCTAGATAAAGAGTGCGACAATCTCTTATGCGTCCATCAATCTTTGCTACTAGTCTCTAGCTTTTCCCACCTCACTGGCCAAATGAGAGGTACTTCCCATCAGCCCGGGACTCAATGGGTAGGATGCATACAAGGCACAGATCATGAGAGGTGAACCAACACAATCATCATAACGGTGGGGCAAAAGCACACCAACAAGGTTCAGCAAGCCTAGCCCTGTGGTTGCTTATAGCTCCAAGAAGCTATCCCCAAAGCCCCCCCGAGCTCCCAGTGCTCATCGTCCAACAAGACCCTCAGCATAGGGTCGCTCCACGATTCCAAGATTCTCACGGAAGGTTAGGAACATGACCTTCCCCAGGGGCATTGTGAGAATATCCGCGACCTGCTCATCAGTTCCTATATGATCGAGCCTTACGGCATCTCGTTGTACCATATCCCGGATAAAGTGGTACCAGCCATCAACATTCTTGGATCAATCATGGAACACGGGATTCTATGACAAACGAATCCCCCTTTGGTTATCACAAAGGATAACGGTAGCATCTAGCACATGCTCGAACAACTCACTGAAGAGCTTTCACAACCAAGTGACTTCACAACAGGCCATACATGCTGCACTGTATTCGGCCTCAGTGGTGCTCAAGGCTACCGACTTCTGCTTCTTGCTCGAAGCAGACCTACATGTGAAGCAACATCCAAATGTGCTCTTGCAATCCACCACACTGTCAGCCCAAACGGCATCAGTATATCCATGGAGTGTCATGCTCTCGGGAGTGTATCTCAACGCATGGTTTATCGTGCCCCAGAGATATCTCAAGATTTTCTTGGCACCAACCCAGTGAAAGTTATGAGGATCAACCATGTGTTGACTCAAAGTGTTCACTGCACAACATACGTCCGGACGGGTGTTCACTAAGAACATCAGGGCCCCTACGAGTTGACGATACTCAATAGGATTTGCTAACAGAGGCCCAGCAGCACTGCCACTCAACTTCTTAAAGTTGAGCTCTATCGGTGTCAACACAGACTTATAGTCCACCATGCCAAATCTTTCCAGAAGCTTAACAATGTATTTTCCTTGAGAAAGGAAAATCTCGCTAGGTCTCTGCCAGACCTCCAGGCCTAAGAAGTAATGCATCAGTCCTAGGTCCATCTTGAACTCAGCAGCGAGCTCCCTCTTGCACTGATGGATGAGAGGGTCAGCACCTGTCAAGAAGAGCTTGTCCACATACAACACCAGAATGAGAAGCTTTTCTCTATCAACCTTGAAGTAAAGGTTTGGATCAGCATTACTACGAGTGAAGCCCAGCTTCATCAGGTAGCTATCTATCCTCTCGTACCAAGCTCTAGGTGCTTGCTTCAACCCATAAAGGGCTTTCTTCAACCTGCAGACATGGGTGTCTCGATCCTGGACTTCGAACCCCAGAGGTTGCTCCACATACACCTCTTCCTTTATCGCACCATGCAGAAATGCGATCTTCACGTCCATCTGATGAAGAGTCCATCCTTGCGTAGCAGCAAGGGCTATGATAGATCGAATGGTGGTATATCGGGCCACAGGTGCAAATATATCATCATAGTATACACCTTCTTTTTGAGAGAAGCCACGAGCAACGAATCTTGCCTTAAACTTTTCAGCACTTCCATCAGATCCATGCTTGATCTTGTAGAGCCATTTCAACGTGACAACTACTTTGTCCTCCGGTCTTGGAACCACATCCCAGACATCATTCTTCATTATGGACTCGTACTCTTTGTGCATAGCATCCTTCCAGACTTGATGCTTTACGGCTTCCTCAAAAGATCAAGCTCAGATTGTACGATAGTACTCATGGTTGCTAGATACCCTTGGTATCTATTCGGCTTCTTGCTTTCACGGAATGTCCCCCTTGGGGTCATATGTCCCTCAGAATCCTCGGGAGTGTCCCAAAGACATGATGGTCTCTTCCTCATCGAAGGAGGTGGATCAATCGGTTCCATCGGTCCTTCAGCATCAAGCATCGTCTCATCCATCGATTCTTCTTGATTTCCAGGCTTTGCTTCATGATCTTCCTCAGATCTCGGAATATTGACTACTTTCCTTAGGGAAGCATCTTCGTCAAAGGTAACATCGTGGCATATCTCCACTTCCCTTTGACCAGACACATAGACTCTATAGGCCTTCGAAGATTCGCTATAGCCCACAAACATTCCCTTCTTTCCAGAAGCATCCAACTTGCTCCTCTTCTCCTTCGGCACATGAAAATAAACAGGATATCCAAAAACTCTAAAATGTGAGACGTCAGGTTTCTTACCAGAGAAAACCTCTTCGGGATTTTTGGAGTCCAAAGCAGAATGCGGGCATCGGTTTTGTATGTACACGGCAGTGTTCGCAGCTTCTCCCCACAGAAACTTCGGTAGACCTTGGTCACATAGCATGGCACGAGCAGCTTCCACAATGGTCCTATTCTTTCGTTCAGCAACGCCATTCTGCTCAGGAGTATAGACGGTTGTGGTCTCCCTCTTGATGCCAGTTTCTCTGCAAAAATTCTTGAACTCGTTCATCTCATAATCAGTGCCATTATCGGTCTGCCGGATAGTATCACATGTCATCGCTCCCAGTGGACTTCCTCCAACCTAGTAGAGTGTATCAAGTCTAAACCCGATCGTGATAGCTTCCTTGAAACTCTTCTTCCAGATACACACCTTCCCATCAACAAATGCCACATTGAAACCTTTGTCTTCCATGGTCGATATAGACACAAGGTTCTTCTTCAAATCAGGTACGTATAGTACATCTTGCAAACGGACGACTTGACCTTGAGACAAGTGGAGGATCACAGTCCCTGTCCCTTTCACGGGATATGTGGCATTATCTCTAGGGATAATTTCCAGATTGGTATCCTTCTCATCCATATTAGAAAGGGCTTCCTTGAACCCAGTGATGTGGCTTGAGGCACCACTGTCTATCAACCAAACATCCATTGTGTCCGTTGGAGATGCAGCAGAGAGGGCAGATACAAGAATGAATTCATTTCTTTTATCAACAGCATTTGATTCCTCATACCTGGAGTTTCTCGACCTTTTGAAAGGTTGACCATTTCCGCCGGAGGGAGCCTTCCTCTTCCCCTTGAACCTGTTGTTCCTTTGATTGCCATTCCTGCGGTTGTTGTTGTTGTCATCATCATCGAGGGAATCCTTCTTGAAAGGGAATTCTCTAGCATAGTGACCTGGCCTATGACAAGTGTAACACTTGCACTTCTTTCCTTGGGCCCCAGCTCTTCCTTTGTTCTTTGGACCACCAAAGTTCTTCTTTCTAGAATGAGCAGCGTAGGCAGCATTTCCTTCATTTTCATACTCCATTCTTGTCTCTTCTTGTACGCATCTCGATAGTACTTCGTCAAAGCCAGGTATCACATTGTTATTGAAAATGGTAGTGTTGAACACATGCCATTCAGATGAGAGCCCTCCAAGTACGATGAGAAGCATCTCTCGATCAGCTATTGTCTCCCCAATAGCCAACAGATTGTTCCTGATCTTGGTCAATTTTAGAAAGTATGATTGAACAGACTCATCCCTGCCTTTCTTCAGATTCTTCAATTGATTCTTGAAGAATAGGACTTTATTCGCATTGTTGGCCTTGACCATGTGGACCAACTTATCATACATCTCTTTGGATATGCCCAGCTCAAAGATGTAGGCAACCAAACTCTTGTGAATTGAGTCCCTGGTGATCAGCTTTAAAGCCATTGTAGTTTGAGGAACCCATCCTCTTCTTCGGTGATTGCTAAAAATTAGGGCTTTCTCTTCACCTCAACTCCGATACCATGTATATTTTTGTAGATGTTCTATGCTTGATGCAACTTTACTTTTTCTTCAATATCAGACAGCAATCACATAAACAATATAGTAAAATGTTGATAGAACATACCAGTAGATCGACAGAAGACAAGCCAAAAATATACAAGTGTGTTGGTGTGTTACGGCAGTCAACAAGATGCTTCAACCAGCAAAGTCTCAGTATGGTCAGCCAACCAGCAATGTCACACAACCCTCTACGACAGCCAAACGGTCAACTCAAATGTCAACCCAAAAAGTCAACATTGTCAATCAACGATCAATGCAAACAGCAGCAGCAGCTAGGTCAATGCTAAAAAGTCAAAGTCAATGTCTTGCCTCGGGAATAGTGCCAGAAAATGCAAATTAGGAAAATCGAACTTTTGGGAGAGTTTCAAGTCCTTTTGACCTTGCATTGACCAAAGTCAACATTGGTCAAAGTTTGCTGCAGAAACCCTATACTGAAATCAGAAATGTGTTGCTGCTAGAATTTTCCCACGTGTGGAGAGAAGAGCCACCAAGGTCATCGAACCAATCAAATGAGGAGAGAGAAAATGTGTGAGGATGAGATGAGTGAAAATGTCCTCCAACGTTGACCAATATATATCCATCAGTGAAGGTGTGTGACAAAACTGCTGGGGCACAAAATCTTAAGGCCGACCTGCACATATCTTGAATAAATTCAAAATAAATGTTATGCTCATCGAATCAAGATGATCTTTAGATCGGTCTTGCACCTCTCTAAAAAAGGAATCCAATAAAAATATTGGTATCTTCATTTGAGCATCACAACATGGAGTTTGGACTTAGTTGTCCAAAATTAACATCAATGAATAGGTGTGTCCCATAATTTGAGCCGAAATGAACATTATATATATATATATATATATATATATATATTTGAGGCCGACATCAATAGGAGGAGAACCATGCTTGTCTTGGAGGACTTTCTAGACATTTTCTAAGTGTAACATCGCTTCATTTACATGACTCTAATTATCTTTATGACAAGATCATAAATACCTAAAGACAACAAGAAGAAGTCTTTGACCTATAATAAAAATCTCCTTGCTCATGAAACCCATGAGGCAAGCATTACAAAATACATTTTATTATCTTTGTCTTCTTCATTACATAAATTCATAATTACTAGTCATTATGAGGACCGAACCTAGTTACACTTTTCAACAAGGGAGAGATGAAACATCTTGGGGCTACAAGATGCTTGGGAGGACATTTGGTCGGCCTGTGATGATGTCTAGATCCAGAAGTAGGGAGGGTATCGTTGGTCTTGTGGAGCTCCAAACTTGGATACGATACCTAGATCCCTGGGTTGGTGTTAGAGTTGAAGCCTGATGGTACCTACAGTGGTTAAAGCTTGGAACACACCTTAGTCCCAACTGGTAAGATATCTTGGTCAAGTATCTAATTTGTAGCATTGCATGTGTTGTGACTCTTCATAGAACATATCATTTTGAGTTCATCCATGTACCTATGTATATATGTAATTATGAATAGCTCCCTAGTTAAGAGGGAGTGTTGAGAAATCTAACTAGCATCGGTCTTCATAGTTTAGTCATGATGTAATGTATTTGTCAAAAGAAAAGAATTTTTTTATTGTAAAAGAAAATTGACTTATTAAAGCATGAGTTTCATGCTTCGGTCATTGGTCAATATGTCAAAGCACCCATTGTGTGCTCTAGGATTTTTGTACTAAGTCAAAGTCAAAATCATTATGTAAAAGACCCTTCTTGGGCTCATTATGTCAAAGAAAGAATATATTTTTAGGTCAAAAATTAGGTTTTGTTTCTCCTCCATCAAGTTGGCCTGGCCTCATATCAAGTTGACCTCCTCGACAATCTAATCGGCCTCATAAAGGGACACATCCACCTTGCAGAAGACTATATATAAAGAAGCATTCGATCCATTGTGGAGATTAACCTAACCATTATCATTCAATCTGCAATGTCTATTGAAAAAGGAAGTTTGAAGAGGCACGAAAGGAAAGAACTATCTATTAAAATGAATGAAAGAGCAGGACCAAAGTTTGCTAAAGAAATTGCAGAACCAAAGTTTGCTAAAGATGTTGCAAGAACAAAGTTTGCTAAAGTTATTATAGGACCAAGGTTTTGGAGCCTAAGATACAAGATGACAGAGAGGGTCGAGACCCTTGTCCAGTTGTTTGATGTTGACTTCTGAAGAAATGAACCAGAAGATGACTTATATACGTTTTCCCTGGGTGAGTGCCTACATCTAATGTCCATTGTGGAGATTAACCTAACCATTATCATTCAATCTGCAATGTCTATTAAAAAAGGAAGTTTGAAGTGGCACGAAAGGAAAGAACTATCTATCAAAATGAATGAAAGAGCCGGACCAAAGTTTGATAAAGAAATTGCAGAACCAAAGTTTGCTAAAGATGTTGCAAGAACAAAGTTTGCTAAAGTTATTACAGGAACGAGGTTTTGGAGCCTAAGATACAGGATGACAGAGAGGGTCGAGACCCTTGTACAGTTGTTTGATGTTGACTTCTAAAGAAATGAACCAGAAGATGACTTATATGCTTGGAAGGGTGACTTGATGAATGGAGGGAGGTCTTGGTCTAGTTCAAAGCATGTTGGTTTGTCTCAACTTGATTTGATTCTATTAGAGGAAGAGTTTGATTAGGCTTTCCCCTTCATAGGGGTTTTTCCCTGGGTGAGTGCCTACATCTGATGTCCATTGTGGAGATTAACCTAACCATTATCATTCAATCTGCAATGTCTATTGAAAAAGGAAGTTTGAAGTGGCACGAAAGGAAAGAACTATCTATCAAATGAATGAAAGAGCAGGACCAAAGTTTGCTAAAGAAATTGCAGAACCAAAGTTTGCTAAAGATGTTGCAAGAACAAAGTTTGCTAAAGTTATTACAGGACCGAGGTTTTGGAGCCTAAGATACAGGATGACAGAGAGGGTCGAGACCCTTGTACAGTTGTTTGATGTTGACTTCTAAAGAAATGAACCAGAAGATGACTTATATGCTTGGAAGGGTGACTTGATGAATGGAGGGAGGTCTTGGTCTAGTTCAAAGCATGTTGGTTTGTCTCAACTTGATTTGATTCTATTAGAGGAAGAGTTTGATTAGGCTTTCCCCTTCATACGGGTTTTTCCCTGGGTGAGTGCCTAGATCTGATGTCCATTTGTCTTTGATGATCTAAAATTATGTCACCAGCAACTATCAAAGTTAAGAGAAATAAATTAAATAAGACCTAACTAATTTGCCCTAGATTTCTCAACAATGAGGAGGTCCAAATGTCAATATATGAGTCAAACCAAATGGGTTTTGACCAAGGATCAAACCCCTCCAAGAGTTGGGGCCGACATGAACAGTAAAATAATATTTGATTTCCCTTTGACTTAGTGACTTAAATACAGACTGTAGCTACATAATTTCAACACTCCCTCTTAGACAAGGAGGTATTCTCCTTGACTTTCGCAAATGTACAGATGATTAATAAAAATTTCTCCATTGCAAGAAAAGATTGAATGAGCTCAATTATGTTGGCGAATCCATCCACCTCACGTTCTATACCAGAATCATGTGGAAAGCATCCCCGCATCAGCATCAAATAAAGGAACTAGTTACCCACTAGTCCTAGGGTCACCAATCTACCAATTCATCACTTGGAGTCATGTCAGGTACCCCACCTGACCCATGGTGAAACCTGGGGCCCATTTACCATTCCCACATGTCATCACATGTCATTGAATGGTAAACAAATACTTTCCCAATGTTATAAGGCACTTGTTCAGCACCCACTAATCGGGGGAGCACTCGGAGGCCTCGACGCTAACTGGGCCAATCTCCCCAACCATAAACTATGGCTTCCCGGTCAATACCCATGACCTAAGGGAGATTATCCACCCTTCAATGCTACAACATTAACACTCCCTTAAACCAAGGGAAGCATTCTCAATCACTCGAAGGTTGTCCCAAAAGTATTACCAACTTCATCTAGGGACAGAGGCTTTGTGAGAATGCCAGAACCCACTCGATTATAGAAATACATAGGAGCCTCACTGCTCCTTTTGTACCACGTGCTTTGACCTGTCATCATGGTCGTCTCCCGCACTTGATCAAACAATCCTACAAGCAGCTTTCGAAGCCACAACGATTCACAACTCGCCAAACTGTAATATACTTTGCTTCATATGTTGTCAACTTCTTGCTCAGCATAACAAATCCCAAAATCTTCATTCTCAACCTAATCTGAATCTATGGATCCCTGCAGCTGAATGAGACATATCTCAAACCATATCCAATTGTACCATGTCGGTACCTTAACACATGTTGTGCCACATGTCTTGCCTCAACCATAAATTGACCATCTGGAATCCATCACCACACTGTTGATTTTTGTAGCATCAGATGTGCTCTAGCCTCGATATTTTGCAAAGAGGTAAGACACATGCATTCCACAATACCCAAAAAGCGTTTTGAGAAATTCCACCCAGAGAGGATTTAATTAAAATAATTAATCTTTTTTAATGTATTCCTAAGTCTAAACTTAGGAAATGTGATTAATTAAAGTGTATTTATTAGATCGGGTGTGAATCTTCTAGATAAAGATACGGATCAACTCCCAATTAATCTTAGCCTTTGATTACATTTTAATTTTGGTCGTTGAAATGTCAACGAGAGATTTTAAGAAGGAGCTTGATGGGCATTTGGAAAATACATCGAGTGAGAGATCAAGAGATCGATTTCTCAAAAGAGCAACGCAGCAGTTGCCAAAGGAAGTTTGAAGTGACTTCTTCTAGTGAGAGGCAGGGATAGTATGTCAGAGGAAATCTTTCCTGATCCAAGGAATACATTGCAGAGGAGGCAGAGAGAGGTTCAGAGAGGTTGCGCAGTGCCACGTTGGGCAGCACAGAGCTGAGGTAGCGTAGAGCGTTTGAGGAGATTCGTAGATTTGCTGAGGAGCAATCCAGATCTAGTGTCGGGAGTCAGGGCGTGAGACCAGAGGGCTAGAGATCTGAGTTTCCAATTGGCAGATCGATCAGCTAGGAGTGACGTAGTCCCTAGAGGCTGTGACGCGGAGGCAACGTGGGGCTAGCCATTCAATGGTTGGATCAGTGTCAGATCGCCAGTATCAATGTGAAATAATTTCACTATCTTTTTGCCAGTTTATTCTCTGTATCGGATTGCCAGTTGGGCATCCAAAGATTTGTATTCAGAAACTACTGCATAATATTAAAACCCTCAGTTGTTGCATCGATTCTCCCGCATTGGATTTTTCCGGGCACATTGTCCAAAAACAACAGTGTATATGTGTGTGTTTATTTCTTTCTTGCTCAGTACTTGTTTCCGCAGTATTTTTTATGTTGTGAAGGCTGCAGTAGTGTTTATTTCGATGTTTACTGTGTAACACCATAAATAACTTGATTCTGAATTAACAAGTAGAAGAAATAACACCAGATTGCTGCAGTACAAATTCCAATCTTGGAATCTTCACACACAATTGCTTTCTAGTCACCTTGATTAGGTGCTCCCTCTAACGCTGAAACAAATTCTACGGAGACAATCTAGGATGCTCCCTCTGTCACTCAGCTTCACCAGATTAGATACCATGGGAATGGCCATGGACTTCTTGTCCATCATCCCAAACCTCTGAAGGATCATAATAATACACTTCTTTTTTTACCAAGGAAGATCTCACCCGACTTCTGCCACACCTATAGTCCCAAAAAGTAATATATCCAACCAAGATCCTTTATCTCGATCCTAGAGATCAACTTCCTTTGTCATGACTGCTCCCTCTATCACAAAAGAAAATTTTCCTGTCACTGTTGCTCCCTCTGACAAGTGAGTCCTTCCACTCTTATCAGAAACAAGATCAACCAAGATTTCTCAGATATCCATACCAAGCCCGAGGTCCATACAAAGCTTTTGTTAGTTAGAAAACATGAGATCCCCTCTCATGTACCTCGAAGTCCAGAGGCTTTTCCTTGTATACTTCTTCCTCAAATACTCCATTGAGAAAATTGGTTTCCACATTCACTTGATGTAACCCATAATAGAAGCAACATATATAAAATCTTCTCATAGTCCTCTCCCTCTTCCCTGGAGAATTCTCGCTTTATACTTTTCTATGCCATTTACCAAATGCTAGATCTTGTAATCGTCGACTCCCCACAGATCTCAACAAAATGACATCCTTCAACTTGCTGGTCTACCTGCATCCTCTGTACAAAGAGCCCTTTTGGTATGATTCTAGATATCAAAATAATTTCTCCCTCTTGAACATGAATCGCTCCAGGGAGAATCCTCTTCCCACAAATCTTGCTTCATTCTTCCAAAATATCCATTTGTTGCCATAGCCTTGACAATCTTCACGGTGTACCTACAATCCTCACTAGGAGGCCATGGAAGAATGATTATAACCCAACAAAAGAGACAAACAAATCAAAACAATAATAATCAAGGAAGACAAAATACAATACTTATCTTTTGAGGATTGTAGGGAATTGTTAACTTCCTCTTGCTCCTTGCCTATTGGCAGAAATCACTAAATCTATTTGTAATCTTATCAATCTAGTAAAACATATCCTCGTCTTTATCATCAACTACTAATGCTTTTGTAGTGTCATTCTTCAACTTCTTCTTATGTGTGTTAATTTTCACAGTGTTATATGTTGTAATAATCACTTAAGACAATTTCATTCACTTTCATTCACCCCAATAACAGTTAAGCAATTATAGATAAAACAATATACATTAAATGCACAATAGAAGATAACCAAACACAATGAGACAAAGATTTAGGTCAAAGACCAAGGAAAAACCTCACAAGGGGGAAAAACCCAAAAATCAATTCTTCTTCTTCTTAGTCCAATAGTACATCCATAAACTAGTAAACGTCAAACTTTGACTTTCCAAGTCAACCAAGTCAAAACCAATCCAATGAGAGAGAAATCAATTTTGGTCAAAGATCAGATCTGCAACAAAGGTTTGAAATTCAACCTATGGAGGCTCGGTCAAATGCCTCAATCTGCCTGCGGACAACTCCCAAAAAATAGTGCCAAAGATTTTAGTCAACACAGAGAATATTCGGCCTCCCTTCCTTAGTTAAAATTTGGTCAAATCAGTAGCAAAAACTCTCGATCAAAGGGACCTACGGTCAAACCCTAGTCAACGAACCAAAAATATAGATGATAATTCAGTCAATCAAATTCAAAGATGCCACAGAATATCTGGCCTCCAAAACAATCCAAGCAATTCAATCAAATCAGAGTCAAAGTGCCCAGGTCAATGCAAGTCAAAGGAGAGAAATTGTTGGTCAACGCAAAACAAAAAAAGACTCCTTTCCCTTCGCACGTGTGAAGTCCTTCTGCGAATTTCGGATCACATTGTGTGTTGTGTGATGATGTCACATGACCTCCGATGATTGGTCTATTTATATGAGTCGAAGGAGGGGCTATTTCCACTTGTGGGGCCAACTTGGTAAAGGAGCAAAATTTTATTTGTCTCCATTATTTTGATGACGAAATTCCAATTGAAGCTGCCCATTTTCACCAATGTGTATGCTCATCATCATCATTATCAGCAGCTAAGGCATGATGCTTGCCCTTCCTCTTCCTATTATTATTTCCTTCAGGACACTTGTCTTAATAGTGTCCATACTTATTGCAACAAAAACATTGAATTTTCGACATATCCTTCTTTCCCTAAGAGGGAGTTGGTCTTCTTCCTGCATTCCTTTGAAACCTTCCAAAATTTCTCCTTCTTTTGCCATCTTTAGAGTGGGCTGCAAAAGGTTGAGAGTCACCATCTTGAGGTCTTAGAGAATCTTCCCTTTTGAGACAAGTTTAAATTCCTCAAGTACATGAGGTCCATAATTCCTCAAAACTTGGAATATCATTTCTACCACAAATACTAGATGCAAACGAATCCCTGGAGTCAAGCAAACCATTAATTCTTGTAGTCACGAGTTTTGTATCAGAAATAAATTCATTAATAGCTTGAAGTTGATCTCTTAATTGAGAGATCCTCATGAAATATGAAGCCACAGTATTATCCTTTGTCAATTTAACATCACAAAGTTCATTCTTCAAACTCAGTTTCTGACCAATGTTATTGGTGGTATACAATCCAACTAAGGCATCATACATCTTCTTTAAAGAGTCCAAAAATGAGAAATATGGAATCAAATGATCTCTAATGGATTCAACAATAATTCTCATGGTTGTGATTTCATTCTTCTTATATCTTGTTTTTCCTTCATTATCATGTGGTTCGGTAATCGTGCCCTTCACATACTCCAAAACATCATTCTCTGCAAAAATGAGATCAATCCTTGTCTTCCAAGCCCTAACGTGTGTAGCACCTTCCAACTCGTTTTTTGTCTTAGTATAAGAACCCATTCATAAATCTTTGAAGATGTTCTATGCTTGATGCAACTTTACTTTTATCCCCAATGTCAGTCAGCAATCACAAAAACAAGAAAGTAAAGTGCTGATAGAACATACCAGTAGATCGACAGAAGACAAGCCAGAAAAATACAAGTGTGTTGGTGCGTTACGGCGGTCAACAGGATGCTTCAACCAGCAAAGTCTCAATACGGTCAGCCAACCAGAAGTGTCACACACACAGCCCTTAAAGACAGCTCATCAAAAATCAACATAATTCAACAAAAGAATCCCACATCCAGATTTCCGGCATCATCCAGATTTACGACATCATCCATATTTATGGCATCCAGATTTACGGCATCCATTTCCAGCACATCCATATTTACAGCATCATCCAAATTTACGGCATCATCCATATTTACGATATCATCCAGATTTACGACATCATCCATATTTACGACATCATCCAGATTTATGGCATCATCCATATTTACGGCATCCATTTCCGGCATCATCCATATTTACGGCATCATCCAGATTTACGACATCCATTTACGGCATCATCCATATTTACAGCATCCATTTCCAGATCATGAGGATATGTGTGATGAGATGATTGAAATGTCCTCCAACGTTGACTCTATTTATATCAATCACTGAGGGTGTGTGACATATTTGTTGGGGGCGTAAAACCTTAAGGCCGACCTACACATATTTTGAAAGTATTAAAAATAAATTCAAAATAAATGTTCTGCTCATCGGATCAAGATGATCCTTAGATCGATCTTGCACCTCTTCGAAAGAGGAACCCAATAAAAATATTGGTGTCTTCATCTGAGCATATCACAACATGGAGTTTGGACCTAGTTGTCCAATTTTAACACTCCCTCTCAACTAGGGTAAACTCCATCCACCTGTGCAATCAAACATTGTGCGTCATCCCGCCGTAACTTGCTTTGCTGGCCTCTTTATTTCAGAACAAAAGTGGGTCAGTCACAAAGACATCATTCCCGGCTGACAGATTCAGCCCAAAGGTCTGAAACCTCTATAGGACTCACAAAGAGTCTCATACCAACCCGGAGTCGGTTTATCTCACCCAATGTCAGTAGGAGGTCCAAAACCTCACTTGGACTCAAGAGAGTCATATATACTAACCCGAAGTTATTCTCACTGACCTTAAGTCAATTGGAGGTCCGAAACCTCACATGGACTCAAAGAGTCACATACCAACCCGAAATTGGTTTATCTAACCCGAAGTCAGTAGGAGGTCCGAAACCTCACTAGACTTGATCCCAGATCAAGTGGTTGGACACGTGTCATCCTAGATAGAGAGTACGGTAATCTCTGATGCATCCATCAGTCTTTGCTACTAGTCTCTAACTTTTCCCACCTCATTGGCCAAATGAGAGGTACTTCCCATGAGTCCGAAACTCAAATGGGTAGGATGCATACGGGGCACAGATCATGAGAGACGAACCAACTCAATCATCATAACAGTGGGGCCCAAGCACACCAACAAGGTTCGGCAAGCCTAGCCCTGTGGTTGCTTATAGCTCCAAGAAGCTATCCCCAAAGCCCCCCATAGCTCCCAGAGCTCATCCTCCAACAGGACCCTCAGAATAGGGTCGTTCCACAATACCAAGATTCTCACAGAAGGTTAGGAACATGACCTTCCCCAAGGGAATTGTGAGAATATCCACGACCTGCTCATCAGTTCCTATATGATCGAGCCTTACGGCGCCTCGTTGTACCATATCCCGAATAAAGTGGTACCAGCCATCAACATGCTTGGATCGTTCGTGGAACACGAGATTCTATGACAAACGAATCCCCCTCTAGTTATCACAAAGGATAACGGTGGCATCTAGCACATGCTCGAATAGCTCACTGAAGAGCTTTTGCAACCAAGTGACTGCACAACAGGCCATACATGTTACAATGTATTCGGCCTCGGCGGTGCTCAAGGCTACCGACTTCAGTTTCCTGCCCGAAGCAGATCTACGTGTGAAGTAGCATCCAAATGTGCTCTTGCAATCCACCACACTGCCAACCCAATCGGCATCAATATATCCATGGAGTGTCATATTCCCGACGATGTATCTCAGCCCATGGTCTATCGTGCCTCAGAGATATCTCAAGAGTTTCTTGGCACCAACCCAGTGAATGTTATGATCAACCATGTGTTGACTCAAAGTGTTCACTGCACAACATACGTCCAAACGGGTGTTCACTAAGAACATCAGGGCCCCTATGAATTGAAGATACTCAATAGGATTTTCTAGCACGGGCCCAGCAGTGCTACCACTCAACTTCTTAAAGTTGAGCTCCATTGGTGTCGACGCGGACTTACAGTCCATCATACTAAATCTTTCCAAAAGCTTCACAATGTATTTTCCTTGAGAGAGGAAAATCTCTCCAGGTCTCTGCCAAACCTCCAAGCCTAGGAAGTAGTGCATCAATCCTAGGTCCTTCATCTCGAACACAGCAGCGAGCTATCTCTTGCACTGATGAATGAGAGGGACAGCGCCTGTCAGGAAGAGGTCATCCACATACAACACCAGAATGCAAGGCTTCTCTCTATCAACCTTGAAGTAAAGGTTCGAATCAGCATTACTACGAGTGAAGCCTGGCTTCATCAGGTAGTTATCTATCCTCTCGTACCAAGCTCTGGGTGCTTGCTTCAACCCATAGAGGGCTTTCCTCAACCTGCAAACCTGGGTGTCCCGATCCTGGACTTCAAACCCCTAAGTTTGCTCCACATACACCTCTTCCTTTATCACACCATGTAGAAATGTGGTCTTCACATCCATCTGATGAAGACTCCATCTTTGCGTAGCAACAAGGGCTATGATAGATCGGATGGTGGTACATCGGGCCACAAGTGCAAATATATCATCATAGTCTATGCCTTCCTTTTGAGAGAAGCCACGGGCAACGAATCTTGCCTTGAACTTTTCAGCACTTCCATCAGATCCATGCTTGATCTTGTAGAGCCATTTCGAGGTGACACCTGCTTTGTCCTCCGGTCTTAGAATCATATCCCAAACATCATTCTTCATTATGGACTCATACTCTTCGTGCATAGCATCCTTCCAGACTTGATGCTTTACGGCTTCCTCAAAAGATCCAGGCTCAGATTGTACAATAGTACCCATGGCTGCTAGATACCCTTGGTATCTACTTAGCTTCTTGCTTTCACGAATGTTCCCCTTTGGGGCCATATGTCCCTCGGCATCCTCAAGAGTGTCCCTGAGCCATGATGGTCTTTTCCCTATTAAAGGAGGTGGATCAATCGAGTCCATTGGTCCTTCAACATCGAGCATCGTCTCATCCTTTGGTTCTTCTTGATTTCCAGGCCTTGCTTCATGATCTTCCTCAGATCTCGGAAGATTGACTACTTTCCTCAGGGAAGCATCTTTGTCAAAGGTAACATCGTGGCATATCTCCACTTCCCTTTGAACAGACACATACTTTATAGGCCTTCGAAGTTTCGTTGTAGCCCACAGACATTGTGGTCTCCCTCTTGATGCTAGCTCCTCTGCAAAAGTTCTTGAACTCGTTCGTCTCATGTAATAAGAACATCCTCCCAAGGATGTCACGGGCAACATACCAAACAGATCAGAATGTACTAATTGCAATACATCAGATGTCTTTGTGCCACTTGAGGGGAAAGGTCCCCTTGTATGCTTTCCCTTGGCATAACCCTGACATACACCTTCATGATTATTTGAGAACTCAGGCATCCCTATCACCACATTCCTTGCTTCAGGAAGGGCCTTGTAGTGAAGTTGTTCAAACCTCCGGTGCCATAGTTCAGTTTGTCGGATAGTATCACATGTCATCGCCCCCAGTGGACTTCCTCCAACCTGGTAGAGTGTACCAACTCTAAACCCAATCGTGATAGCTTCCTTGAAACTCTTCTTCCACATGAGCATCTTCCATCAATGAATGCCACATTGAAACCTGTCTTCCATGGCCGAAACAGACACAAGGTTCTTCTTCAAATTAGGTACATATAGTACATCTTACAGGCGGAGGACTTGACCTTGAGACAAATGGAGGGTCACAGTCCCTGTCCCTTTCACGGGATATGTGGCATTATCTCCAAGGATAATTTGTAGATTAGTATCCTTCTCAACCATATCAGTAAGTGCTTCCATGAACCCAATGATGTGCCTTGAGGCACCACTATCTATCAACTAGACATCCATAGTGTCGGGTGGAGATGCAGCAGAGAGGGCAGATACAAGAATGAATTCATTTCTTTTATCATCAAAAACATTTGATTCCTCATACCTGGAATTTCTTGACTTTTTTAAAGGTTGCCCATTTCTGCTGGAGGGAGCCTTCCTTTTCTTGACCTTCTTGATATTCTCTAGCATAGTGACCTAGCTCATAGATGTAGGGAACCAGACTCTTATGAACTGAGTTCATGATCATCAGCTTTGCTTTGATTTCCCCCTTCTTGTACTTTGATTTGGCAACAGCAGTCGCAATGGATGGAGGCTCTTGGATTTTACCTTGCACATAGCCCATGACATCTTGGTCTTCCAAATTAAGATCCAATGTCATCTTCCAAGCATGGAAGTCATCCTTCCCAGTCAATTTTTCATCAGCCTTAAAGCCATTGCAGTTTGAGGAACCCATCCTCTTCTTCGGTGATTGCTACAAACCAGGGCTTTGTCTTCACCTCAGCTCTGATACCATGTAAATTTTTTAAGATGTTCTATGCTTGATGCAACTTTACTTTTATCCCCAATGTCAGTCAGCAATCACAAAAACAAGAAAGTAAAGTGCTAAATAGAACATACCAGTAGATCGACAGAAGACAAGCCAGAAAAATATAAGTGTGTTGGTGCGTTATGGCGATCAACAGGATGCTTCAACCAGCAAAGTCTCAATACGGTCAGCCAACCAGAAGTGTCACACACACAGCCCTTAAAGACAACTCATCAAAAATCAACATAATTCAACAAAAGAATCCCACATCCAGATTTCCGGCATCTAGATTGACGGCATCATCCATATTTACGACATCCATTTTCGGCATCATCCATATTTATGGCATCATCCATATTTACGGCATCATCCATATTTATGGCATCCATTTACGGCATCATCCAGATTTACGGCATCCATTTCCGGCATCATCCATATTTACTGCATCATCCAGATTTACAGCATCCATTTACGACATCATCCAGATTTACGGCATCATCCATATTTACGGCATCCATTTCCAGATCATGAAGATGTGTGTGATGAGATGATTGAAATGTCCTCCAACGTTGACTCTAGGGTGTGTGACACATTTGTTGGGGGTGTAAAACCTTAAGGCTGACCTGCACATATTTTGAAAGTATTAAAAATAAATTCAAAATAAATGTTCTGCTCATCGGATCAAGATGATCTTTAGATCGATCTTGCACCTCTTCGAAAGAGGAACCCAATAAAAATATTGGTGTCTTCATCTAAGCATCACAACATGGAGTTTGGACCTAGTTGTCCAATTTTAACACCCATGGTCATAAACCCAGTCAAACAATCAAATTGCAGACGTAGATATCTTCAAGAGTGATCGCAATACCCTTTTTTTATCTTCAAGAGTGATCGCAATACCCTTTTTCCTTCATCAAAGCTCTAATACAATGTTGATTTTTAAGGTGCAATTAAGACAAGCACAATTTTTTGCCAGATTATTACTTCCAACGATACAATTTGTCTTTTTAGCACATTCCAGATCATTAAGCAATTAAACTTCAAAAAATTTCAACCATAAATGCAGTAGGGCAGTAGAGATCACAATAAAAATAAAGATGCACAAGCGACAAAAATTTATCCTACGAAAACCCAAACTAGGGAAGAACCCAACAATATTTTCTTATGAGAAATTATCCAATTCAATCAAATGTACATCTGAATTTCCAGTCAAAACATAGTCAAATTAACCACACCACTTTCCAAGTTAAACATGGTCAAAGGAGAGAGAAAATTCAGACTCTTGTTCAACTAGTTAAATCTAGTCGACAAGCTGAATTTTGGCCTCTATTGTTCCTAGTCAACTGTGGTCAAAGAGGCCAAATTTCAACCCAACAATTCCCTTCGAAAATTCAATCAAACAACCACAATTGACCTGTGGTCAACACTGGTCAAACAAGTTCATTCAATGTCCATATTTCTGCCCAGATATTTGGTCAACAGTCCAGTCAAAGATGCCCAAAGATTCAGTCCAATAACTAGTCTAGGATTCCAAGTCAAAGCAACCCAAAAATGCCAAGTCAACTTTGGTCAAACTTCGTTGGTCAACATCAAGTGTCCTTCGCACGTGTGAACAATAGTCTTCTTCTTGGAAAGATCCGAATTGATGAGATGCCAAACGAGGAAATCCAAATGTGAATATATAGGAGTCAAACCATGTGGATTTTGACCAAGGGTCAAACCCCTTTAAGAGGTGGGGCCAACCTGTCAAGTTAAGGCCAACATGAACATTAAAATTATATTTTATTTCTCTTTGACTTTATTGACTTAAATACCGATCACAGCCACATAATTTCAACAAAAGCATCTTGATGGACTTCATTACAGGGCTACCCAAAGCACAAGGCAATAATTGCATCTATATATGTGAAAATTTCTAAACAAAAATCCTACTTCAGTCTTGATTTACTTTTCCTACTTGATTTAAATTACAAGTTAATTTTCTGAATTATTCAGTAAAATCAGCAAAGTAGACACAACTGCAGCCTACACATTTGCAGATCATTTACTGAACATCACGCACACATGACAATGACACACAAATTTTTCGAACAAATGTCCCCGGAAAAACCCAATGCGGGAAAACCAGTGCAGCTAGCTCTAGAGGGGTTTATTATTATGCAAAATCTGAATACAACAATATCTGGGCACCAAAATGGTTCGCCCTACAAAGAAATTACACGGCAGTAGTTCCTCTTTCACTCAGAGACAGAAAATATGGCTGATTCACACCCTCAAACAGGATTTACATAACTCGAGCCCTTTCTGGCCTACCGGAAACCCCGACGATGTCCCTCGGCCCTCTACTGCCCTGGATGGGCCTACATCAATGTCTCTGGGCTTATGTTGCCCCTGCATTGCCTTGGTTAGGCCTGCGTCACCCCTAAAGGGTTGTTGCTGCCTCTACGCTGGCTCTAGCTGAACTTCGTATCTTTGGCTGGCCTCTGTGCTGCCCGGTACACTGCCTCTTTGTCGTTGTTGTATTCTTGGCCTCGAATCAGATCATCCCTTGCCAATCTTTGCCCCTCATTGCACTGCAAACTCGCTTCGAAATTCTTAGCAAACCCCGCCCTAGAATTTCGACTTAGCTTCAGTGTTCTGCCAATGTGTGTTTCCAACTGACCCCAAGCCCTTCTCTTATACTTTTCTCATTGGCAAACCAATAGTTGTGACCTAATCTCTAATCAATGGCTAAGATTAGAAGCTGCTTGATCCATGTCAATTGAACATGTCGTGATGATGAACCACACTGGCTGGTTCGAAACGCGTCGACCAAATCTATTCTGATGTGATTTTCACCGAAAGATTTGTATCACATTCTCATCACATGTTTAATTTAATTCACTTTAATCTTTTAATTTTCTTAAGTTAGACTTAGAGTCTTTAATTAAAAAGATTAATTATTTGAATAACTATCAAACCAGATGGAATTTCTCCAAACATTGTCTAGGTCTTGGAGATCTCATGTACTCCAGCTCCTCCACAAAATTTCAAAGCTAGAGCACATCCGATGCTACCCCAAAATCTCAACAATATAGAGGTTGATAGGCTGACGAAAATTGCATATTCCTTTGCAATTCCAACTAATTATTTGACCAAACAGGTAGCAAAACTATTCTTCAAAAAAGTATTTAGATCCATGGACTACCTAAAAATATAATCAATGATCAGGATAGCAGATTTATGGGTGCATTTTGGCATGAACTTTTCAGGCTAGTGGAAACAAAATTGACCCCTAACACTAGTTACCACCTGTAAACAGATGACCAGATAGAGATCGTGAATAAGTGGATTGAGGAATACTTATGTAAATACATGACTAGTCAACAGAAGGCATGGATTAAGTGGTTGTACCTTGGGGAGCATTGTTACAACCCCACTTACGATTTGTCTATTGGAATGACATCATTCAGAGCACTGTATGGCTATGATGCCCCATCTTTTATCAACTTGGCCTTTAGAGATAACAGGGCCCCATTAGCTAAAGACTGGATTCAAGAAAGTCAAGACATTCTTAGGATATTCAAAGAGAACTTCCAAGCCACTCAAAAGCAAAAAAGAAAAAATTCAAACCAAGCACCAAACAGAACCTAACTTTGAGGTAGGAGATCTCATTTTCTTAAGGTTGCAGCCATAAAGACAATCTACACTCAAGAAAAGCGGTGCAAAAAAGCTGAAGTCGAGATTTTATGGACCTTACAAAGTTCTCCGACAGGTTGGCAAAGCGGCTTTTGCGCTCGAACTGCTAAGAGAAAGTAGAATTCACGACGTCTTCCATGTATCATGTCATAAGAAGGTCGTCGAGCAACAGGTCGCTACTTCTATCGAGCTACCCCTTTGGATGAAAGGACAACTGGAGCTAATTCTGGAAACTATGATGGCAATACAAGAAAAGAGACCGAGGGGTAGAGTGATTTCAAAATATCTTATTAGATGGAAAAACCTACTAGAAGAAGATGCAACATGGGAAGGAGGACGAATTTTACAGCATCAGAGTTTGCAATTGCTTGAGGGCAAGCAATTTTGGGAAGGGGGGACTGTACTGTCCTCTCCCAATTGATTGGCTAAGGGAGGACGAAATAACCAATCCAACCCCATAGACTATAGTCTCGATAAACCCAATTTTTCCAATGTTTGGGGCAACATTGGGTAAACTTTAGGTCGGCTAGGGCAAAAAAGCCCAAATTGCGGATTGCATTCACAACCCCTCACATTTGAGAACCCATGAAGGAATCTATAAATAGAGGAGAGTTGGAATCAATTTGGCATCATCAATTTGGATCAAAATATATATGTTCTTGAGTTATGGCTGTGAGGGTTTTAAGACCCCTATTCCTCTACTAATTTCGGCCATGAAAGATTCCACCATGGTTAGTCATTTTCCCTTTTTATCTTCTGTTATTTTGTCTGGTAAAATCATGGGATTTGGCCACTATTTGGTCTAGCAACAATTCAGTGGTATTTCCAGTTGAAGGTGACGCAAACTGTGGGATGAATTGAAGTTTTGGGACAGTGCAAGCATAGTTGGGAGTTTTCACTGACACAGAAGCAGCAATATGTAGTTTCGGTCTTCCTAGGGCTGCAGACTAATTATGAGGCAATAAAACACAGGACTGAACCCTTCTGGACGTAGCAGACTAGTATTCGGCCCTCATAAGGCTGAGAATCATTACAAGAGGACATATGAGTTTCCCATGGGAGCATCTAATCCACTGTGAGTTGATTATAGACGTGCTCAAGGCTACATCTCTAGGCTATGGGCACCGTTAGGAAGGCCGTCGAGCTTATGGTAATTGTTCTTCCAGGTCTGCAATTAATGTAGGACAATCCAAGTCACAGTTGCAGGAGACTAGGATAAAATTGCAACTAGTAGAAATCGGTTAAATTTTGTTTAATATTGGAGCTGGTTTGTCAAACCACAGATAGTTGTGAATGTTTTAGCATGAATATTTCCAGAGTCATTAACTTGATGTAAAGGAAACCTTCTCATAAGCTGTATGTTGTCATTGATATGCCTATATGAAAAACATTTCGGGTGAACACTTCACCCATCTTCAGGAAAATTAAGATTTTTTGATGATGTGAAGAGTGCTAGACCAAGTTAAAGAGAGGAAGGAGTTAGAATTTAGCCATTAGGGAGAGAAAGAATGATGAGACTATTGATTAGATATTGAAATAAAATAAATAAAAATTAGAAATTGAATCGAGATTAAAGGGTTCAAGTCAAAAGGATAAAATAACAATAAATACTCTAATTGATAATGGTCAAAAAATATATTAATTTCATTTTGATAATAGTCAAAAATATTAATTTAATTTAGTTGGTTAAGAGCGAGTATAATAAGTCAAATGTAAATATTATTAACTTCAAATTGGTTGGATTGAAAATAAATCACGGTTTATTATTATTATTATTATTTTGGTTAAAGTTGAATTAAAGATAGAATGACAACACACAATTTACCAGAAGGTTTCCTGTACATCAAGTTGTGAACATTATTGCACTTGGTGGAATATTGGATTCCTTGTTTACGGGCGGTCAACCCAATTTATTGTAGATTTGAGAAGGATCATATTGCTTAGATTATTCATGTATGATTACTGTTACTATTGAATGAATTGTTTATTACATTAAGGAATACCCACTCTTGAATATGAATTCTGTTAAAAATCCTAAGTTGAATAAAAAACACTAAGGGCAAAACCACCCTACGACCCTATGAGCATCTTATTTACCTCATATTGCCAAGATAAAGTTTAAAAAAAAAAATATATATATATATATATATATATAGTTAAAAATTAACTATATTATTATTATTATTATTATTATTATCATTTTCTATAGAGTTCACGAATCCTGGAGATTGGTCACTACTACATCCACAAAATATTTGTACCAAGCAAATCCACCCAAAGGGATCACTTCTTACTCACTCACCCGCAGAGCGAGCCTGACCTCAAGAGTGTCGAGAGAATCGAACCCAAAAATTTTCAATAGCAAAAATGCTTTAAACGAGGACTTGAACAATTGAGCTAACCCTTGGGACTGTTATTATTATTATTATTATTATAAAGAGAATTAATATATGAGTTTAACATATACACATTTTTTTTATGTGTAACAAGAAAAACATAGTAAAGCAACACTAAGCAATAAGAATTCAATGACACTAAGTATTGGCGACTGTAGTTAATATTTTCAATAATGACTCCATGGATGTGGAACGGTCAGCCAGAGTACAGTGATTAAAAGTTTTATAAATAAATTTACAAGACTTTCTGAACAAGTGCTAGTTCGAGGAAGCATTTCTATTAAAAAAAATGAAATTAAAATTAAGAAACATATACGATTTTTTTGCTTAAGCATAGACACAGAATTTGTGGCTTCGCGATCAATCAAACAGCCTTAGTAATTCATTTTGCAGCCACTATCACTCCCGCTGCCCATAAAGAATGGCTGAGTGGCTACTAGTACCGCACAGGATTATGTTAATGATTACTTTAAATTTGAGTATAGCAGCTCAGAGCCCATCTGAAAGCGTTTAGAGACGTAAGGTTTATGCAAAAAGGCCCTTAGCACTTAAATGGCCGATTTGCATTCTTGATAGTGACTACACTGGTATCCAGCTGGAGAATTTATAAAGTCATAACAGACGACGGATGGTAATAGGCTTTAAAGAACAGTGCTGCTGCCAGTAGAGCTCTAAGGCGAAAAACGAAATTGGAGCTAGAAAAATTAAACATTATAAGGGCGTTCATAAATTTCAAAACTGTTTATAAATTGTTAATAAGTCTCATAACACCTACATATTAAGGATGCCCTCTAACTTACATCCACCCGTAAATACAAAAATCATCTGCAATAAGCTCTGAACTCTTACCAGTCCTTGAAATTAGCCCTTGGATCAAGTCACTAACAAGCGATGCAAGACGAGAATACTTTCCTTCGCCCGAGAGAGTACTCTACTCCTATACAAGCGAGAATACGGAAAGAGGCCACAACAGTAACATATGGCAAACCAACTGCATTCTGAAAGCTTCCAATTCTTTCCGTTGAAGAGAGGAATGAACATGAATATGGGGAGGAGAGGGAAGGGTCCTCCGAAGAAAGCACGAATTGGGAAGACAATGGGGTAAGCATTTAAAGAAAAAGGTTTCAATGAGGTAAGGCCAAATTTAAAATAAGCGCAAAAAAAAATCAAGTGGTGTTTCGACTGCCGTGGTGTTTGGGCTTCCGGGGCCTTACCTGTGTCCCTGCTCCTGCTTCGCAAACCTCATTTCATTTCATAAAAAATGGAGTACTAAGGAGCAAAACGGGATTCAGAAGAAGCGTCTGGCCATGGGGAATCCAACTATGGGGTCGCAGGTCTCATGCAATTCCCGCCATCCAAAAAAGAGACACCTGAAAAACACGCAAAACACTCCTTAACCCCTCGTCGTTTATTCCCAATTACAAAACCAGGCCTCAGTTAACGCCCCTGTTTTTTATTTAATTGAAATCTCACATGTGTCTGCAACGGCTGTGCTTTTACTGCCGAGGCTTCGAACGCTCTGCAGATCCGACGGTAAAGAGTGGCGCAGAGGCTTGTCTGAGGGTAATCTGTCCGTCGAATAGATGTCACTAATTCTCCGTACGGGTGAGTGGAATGGCGTCCCTAATGTGGAAAGTGTGATTGATTGATGGTGTCCCCGAGATTACAAGGTGTGGTCCACAACCCTGGGGACTTTTGAGGTTTGCCTTCCCATTCCATTTCATTTCATCATTTCACTCCCATGTTTAATACCAGTGATGGCACAATGGGAAAATGACTGGCAATATTTTATGCGTTAAAGTGCAACCAAATACCAATGATGGCACAGTAGGTATATGAGTTGCAATATATTATGTGTCATCCTCTGCAAATGATGACATCAAGTAGTACCATAACGACACTCCATCACATCAACCCAAAACATGGACGGCAACCATTTTATATTAAGACTCCATATTTATCTTTTAACATTTAAGAGCGAACACTCAATTCTAAACGGTGGTTTTTTTAATGCAGTTGGTTGTATATGTGTACTCTTGGATTTAAACAAAATTATTATTATTCTGTGGTGGGCATATATGTCTTGACCTTATTAATTGGCTTACGGCTTATTAAATATTGAGTAGTTTTCAGTACAAGTTTTTAAGGTTTTTCTAGTAGATTTATTTGGTCTAATTTCTTTAAAATTTGGCAAGAATTCATTGAAAATATAAGCTTGATGAGTAACTTTGCACAATCTAGGTGCTCTAAAAGTTTTTAAGGGTGTTGAATCCATATATATAGTAAAAAAACCAGTTGAAGTAACAAAAATCAAGATTTACCTCAACTTTTTTATTATAAATTGATTTTAAAACATTTAAATATAAAAAAATATAAATTATTATTCTAATATTTTTATAGATTTATTTTTCAAAACACAATAAAACTTGTTTTATGATAAATTAATTTAAAAACCAATGAAAAACTAAAAATCTCAAAATTTAGAGATTAAAACTTTTCTTTTTTTTATTTAGAATGGGATTTAGAAAAATTTAAAGGACAACATATTTCTGGCTAATTCCATGATTTGATTGGTCAAATCTGCCCGACCATACCCATCATAGGAACACTTTCGATGTAAAAATACACAAATCTTATTAGTCAAATTTGCCCAACCAAACCAATCACAAGAACACCTTCGGTGGGCCAGCGACACATCCGAGATGCAGTGGAAACAAATTGAGAAAATTCAGAAGTGTTCCATTACAAACAAATTCAAAATTAAAAGTGGAGTTCCTTATGCTATCTTGTTAAGTGAAATATGGGTTGCTCCTATTGAAGCAATTGCTATGGTGCGAGTCATAAGGTATTTTTTTTATTTTTTTTAAATGGAATAGGGTAGATGACCTAAGGTTGTGTATAATAACATATTGTGCAAAGAAATAAGACTTGGATGCAACAAAATAACAATTGGTTTAGTAAACGGGGTATTTGCTCGAGCATGTGCGAGCATGTGTCCTACAAACAGTAAAGAGATAAAAACTTTTGTCATGGATAAGTTCCACAAATGTGCTTGAGAGAAAGAGCCAGGGAGAAATAAGTACTATATTGAATAGTTTAATCTCACTCGTAATCATCAACAAAAAGCGTACACAGGGGCCAATATTTCTTGTAGATCCAAATTCTTATTACTCAATTAAGGATTAATCCTCATCAACTTTGTTGTGAAACAAGGTGTTGGAAAAGGCCAAAAGAAATGTGGGAGGAAAAAGTATGTGTTTTTTTTGGCAAAATTAGCTCTGGGGATAATCTATTCAACGAGAAATGTATGAGAATGAGTGTTTCATAAGACTCTTACTGAAAAGGGTTGAATACAAGAACCAAATAGAGAAGCAATTTGTCCCATATGCTATTTTTAGCCTTGTGAACGTTAAAATAATTTATTCTTCTTCTTCTATAATATTTAAAAGATACAAAAGTAGTTTTACTTAAAATACATAAAATGTTGGCTATATATAATATTTGAATTCAAATTAATATCATATCTTAAATTTTATAAAAAAATTGATTTAATTGTAAGTTAAATATAAATTATCTTTTGATTATATATAATATTTGAAGTCAAATTAATAACATATCGTAGATTTTATATAAGTTTGATTTAATTGTAAGTTATATATAATTTATATAAATTTAATTGTATAATTTTATTTTATATTATAATATAAATTTTAATACAAATTTTAGATATGTAATATTAAATAAATGAAAATAGTTATTATATATAATAATTTTATAGAAATATTTATAAATTAAAATTTAAAAAATTACAAAATAAATTATTAAAAGGTTGAAAAAAAAGGTTTTATAATGTTTATTTATTTATTTTAAATTTAGAAGAAAAAATTAAAATTTAATATAGAAAAATTTAGTAATGTAACACCCTCCTTCCACCCCAAGTTAACTGATCTACTGGGTAAACATGTGACGAGAGGCTACTATGATCTGATTCAACCTCCTAGGTCACGTTAAGAAAGTGGAACCGACAAGACACAACCAAATTGATCATCCACACAACTAACATAACCTCCAGGAGCTACCCCACTTTTCTAGCTGATCAATCCCTAAGGAAACTAAGCAATTCAATCTCCTAGAGTCCCAGTCGCTCCCTTGCCATGCCCTCCAAGCGACTGTGGGTCTGAGTCACTTCCATGAGCCTCCCTAAGTGCGATTGTGGCCTTTTTTTGTCAGTGTGATGCCAACGAATGCGATATTTAAGGTTGAATTCCAGGGCTAGGACCCAGACACTGCACATAACTTCATGAAATTTACAGAAATGAAATGAAACATACAGACAATGATGCCAATGCGAATTATTGAATAGAGACTTCAATGGACCCCTACTAGCCATGACATACATTTCGTCAAACATGTCACATATATGCATTCTACAGGTTTAAACAACAAATCTGAACATAGGGGTCTCATACTTATATGAGAATCATTGGGAAGCATTGGTGCCTTATCACATTAGCTGCATTATCATCTATTAGGTCATATATTCATTGTTCATTCATTTACAAATCAAAACATGTGAGAGCCATACATCATCACTGTATGGCTAACCAACATATAACCAGTAAAAATAATAAGGATACAACAACCATATAATCCACATATAAATTAGTACAGTTTCACATGAAATACCAAGGATAAGTAACTCTTATTAATGAATGCAAAAGCCAACCTGGTATGGGACTACCACATTCCACCCAACCATAGATTGGCTGAGCCAATTCTCTATTCAGCCAATCACCCCCATGTCGTTTTCCAAGCATGAATGTGGGACTTAAAACCAAAAGAACCAACCAGGGCTTCCCGAGGCTAAACCACCTCACCCTCATCAATATAACTGGGCTTTACTGCAATCCTCACCGGATCACTAGGCCATAAACAAGTGTGGATGCCACCGAATCTCTCCACCTAAACTATGAGGAATTTATCCGTGTCAACCTCTCAGCTTTAGCATGTATCCTGTCATTACCGGTCAAGGGATTCCTAGGCCTATGAGGTCTCCAAACCCTGGGATTTACTGTGCATTCCAACCCGGGATTCCAGGGTCCAATCAAAGGTACCACCTCTGAGCTTTACCATGTAGCAAGAGATTCCTAAGCTCAATCAAGGTGTTCACATCCAGGCTTTACCGTGTATCCCATCTCAAGATTCCTAGGCCTTGTGAATAATCATGAGACCACCCCACTCAAATTCTAGTCAATCCAGCAATCCAACTCAACCAAAATATGAAAACCCCATCACACCATGGCTATCTAGAAATGGCAAGGTAAGGCTGAAGAACATTGTCACACCTGGAAAAACCCATGCCAATGACAACAAGAGAACCAAAAACACACATGCATAACCATGCATGCCAAATCAAACAAGGAAACCATACATGCAAATCGATACCTACAATTAAACTCGTTTTAGTTGCTTGATCCTTCTCTTCCTTGCTTGATATTTTCTTCCTCTTTGCCTTATTTACCTTTCTTGATCCAAAGCTGAAATTCTCCAAGAAAACTCTAAGTGTCCAAGCATGTGTGAGAGAAAGAATAGAGCGAGAGCTCCAAAACGGAACTGACAAAAGGTACCAACTGATCCTCTAAAGCCTTTTTATTAATGTGATCTCTATTTTCTTCATTTCCCATTATTTTTCCTTCATTTTCCTCCTCACATGCAACATGTGACCTTTCACCTTCGTTTTCTCCTAATTTCCATTGTTTTCATAAACAAAATGACAATTAATGCCACTTTGTCTTTCCAAATTCTTTGCCATTTCCTTTACCAATTTACTTAACCATAATAAACCAAATGAACACTCACACTAGGATGTTTTGCCCAACATTCAACTTGCTATAAATGTCCCATATCTGTGGTTATTATTTTTCCTTTATTAACTTTATTTACATGGAATTTTCAATAGGTCTCTTACAAAACCCTCACCCTTGGGGGAACTCCATCCTTGGTGTTCAATGGCACTTATAAACAATAAGATTGTTGAAAGAAAAACATACTTCCCATGGAGCTTTATAACTTAGCTCATTGTAGTATTTACAATGATTAACCTGCTGAGAAGCAAATCAACATGACAACCGTAATGACATGACACCCATACCACTTATTGGAGCTTTATAACACAACTCATGGTGATATTTACATCCATATAAATATGTACATATACCAAATCATCACATCAAGCATATACCCAAACATATACCAAAACATATATCAAGGACATTTGTTCAACCAGTGAATAAAGAAGGATACATAGCCTGCATTTGATCCACAATCTCCCATGTAGCTTCATCGGGCCCAAAGTGCTTCCACTTCACTTTAACCGCTCGATTGCTCGGTTCTGGAGCATGAGAATATTTATCTGCAATATATACAGTAGTTCTAGCTAGAATTCTCCTTCTGGCTCCACCTGCAATACAAACCAGTCAATCACATGATAAACATCTTTAACATACTTCTTAAGCAATGAAACATGGAAAACATCATGGAAGTTCATTGTCGGAGGCAGTGCAAGTCGATAGGCTACTAGCCTAATCCTTTTAAGAATCCTGAAAGGTACAAAAAACTGTGGTGCCATATTGGCACACAATCCAATCCACGAGGATATCTTCTTTGGCTTGATGCACAAGTACACATGTTCCCCAAACCGAAACTCCTTAAGCAACTTGCTCCGATCTACATAAATTTTCTTCCTGACTTGTGCTACCTTTAGATTCTTCTTGACCGTTGCATTTCCTGTTCCATTTCTTCTAACATGTTCGGTCCAATCAATACCTTGTTCACCGAATCACTACAACTGATGGGAATATTACAACTCCACCCATATAGTGCGGCAAATGAACTCATCCTCAGTGTTTCCTGGTAACCATTGTTGTAGGCGAACTCAACCAATGAAATGTAATCCTCCCATATCCTATGTTGATGCATCCTAAACATCCTCAATATGTCCTCCAATGTCCTGTTGACCCTCTCGGTCTGTCCATCTATCTGCGGATGATAAGTTGTACTGAAGGTCAAATATGTACCTAAACCTGCAAACAACTCCTTCCAAAACATGGAAGTGAACTTTGCATCCCTGTCTGACACAATCTTCTTTGGAACACCATGCAATATGACCACATATCTAATGAACACATATGCCACATCACTAGTTGAGTACGTAGTCTTCACTGTGATAAAGTGTACTACCTTAGTTAACCTGTCCACCAGAACCATGATGGAATCATGTTGTCTAGATGTCCTCGACAAACCTATAATGAAATCCATGGAAACGACCTCCCATTTCCTCTCTGGAATCACAATCCTGTGCACCTGTACCTGTGCCTATACCTATACTCTATTGTAACCTGTGCATAAGCTCTTTATACCTGTCATCCTGCTGACTTTCTTGTGAAATTTGATCCCATAAGTTTGTCCCATAAGAACACATAGTTGTTATATGATTCACCTATACCCGCCTGCTAAGATTATCTGCAACCTTGTTCTCTTTTCCCTTGATGTATCTGATCTCGAAGTCAAACTCATTGATCGTGACCAACAATCTAGCTTTCCTAACATTCAAATTTGCATGGTCAAACTATTATCTCAAGCCAATGTGATCACTCATCAGTACAAATATCCTGCCAAGAAGATAGTGACTCCACATCTTCAATACATGAATGATCATTGCCAAATCAAGATCATGTGTCGAATAGTTTTGCTCATGATCATTTCATTTTCGCGACTCATAACACACCACCTGTCCTTCCTACAAAAGGACTCCACTAAGCCCTCTCTTTCAAGCATCTGTACGCACTAAAAATTCTTTGTCCGAATTTGCAATATTTAACACTAGAGCATCATTCAACAGTTGCTTCAACTATTCAAAACTTGTTGCACATTCTTCTATCCATTTTAATTTATTTCCTTTCCTTTGTAGTGACTTAATAGGATATGAAATCTGGGAGAAGTTCCTGGTGAACCTCCTATAATAGCCTGCTAACCCCATAAATGATCTTACCTCATCCACATTTCTAGGAGTTTCCCACTCCATGATAGCCCTTGTCTTCTCTAGATCCACTTCTATTCCATCCTTGGAGACCACGTGCCCCAAGTAATGCACCTCTATCTGAAAGAAATTGCATTTACTAAGCTTTGCAGACAACCAATTATCTCTTAGCAATCTTAACATTGCTGCTAATTTTTCGAGTTTCTCTTCCTCATTCTTAGAATATATCAAGATGTCATCAATGAATACAATAAAAAACTTGTCCAGATAAGGACACAACACACTATTCATCAAGCACATAAAGGTAGTTGAAGCACTATTCAAACCAAATGAAACTACAAAAAACTTATAATGCCCATGCCTAGTCCGAAAATTTCTCTTGTAAATGTCCTCTTCCTTGATGTGTACCTGATGATATATGGATCTCAATTCAATCTTTGAGAATATCGTTGCTCCCTTCCACTAATCAAATAAGTCATCAATCCTCGATAACAGATACCTGTTCTTGATGGTCACCTTGCTCAACTGTCTATAATCAATGCATAACCTGAAAGTACCATTATTCTTCTTCACAAACAATATCGATGTGCCCCATGATGATACACTTGGCATAATGTATCCCTTGCCAAACATTTCCTTCAATTGAAACTTTAGTTCTAGTAACTATGGAGTGCTCATCATGTACGATGACTTTGATTCAGGTGCTTCCCCTGGTACCAAGTAAATGGAGAAGTCCACTTCTCTATGAGGCGACAACTCAGAGATCTCTGTTGTAAACACGTCTTGAAACTGCTATAAGATCGGGTAGTTGCTCAATATCTCTGCATCCTGATCCTCCTTACATTTATCACTAGAAATATTCACTGCAAATAACACACACCCTTTTCTGTGGCTGCGCTTTTCCTACATAGTTGTCACCATCCTAACTCATGTTTCTTTCATCTTACCATGGAAGATTCTATGCTCCCCATTGTCATCCAAGCACTCAATGGATTTGTCATAACATTCCACTTTGGTCCTATGAAGATATAACCAATCCATACCCCAAAAGCATACTATAGAATCCCAACGACAATACATTAAAATGTGTTGATGTAGGCATAACATTAAGTTTAAATACACAAGCTTTTACCCAATGATGAACTATCTTCTTTGAACCTATATCCAACTACACTAACCAAGATTATGCATGCACTTCTTTATTCAAACCACACTTATCCACCAAGTCATGGTTAACATAACTATAATTAGATCCGGGGTCAATCAAAATAGAAACAACTTGATCACAAAGCTTACTGTCCATATCAATGATAAATGCCTGGTGATCTTCCTGCTTATTATCTAGCACTGAATAGATACGGGGAATGCTCTACCCAACATCCCCAACAGTATGTGCCTCTTGTACACTATATATCTGTGGCCTACCGCTATGATATTGCAGACAATCTCTCTTGAGATGATCTTTACCACATATCCAACATTCCAACCATCCAGTACCATCACCTTTATTCTGCTACCCTCCAAGTTGTGAGAGATGTCCCTGTCTAACTACGTTAAACTTCTTGTAAGGTGCAACATTTTATTTCTCTTATGAATTCTAAGGACTTGTTCGTTTCGTTTGCCATTTAGCTTTACCTTTATCTTTCCCTTTCCATCCTTGCTGAGATTTTGTTTTACTCTTTGAATTTTCATAGCAATTGTTACCACCATAAAATTGTACAAGAAAAAGACATTAAAAATGTCAAGCAGAAGGTACAGACAAACCTTTTCAAGGAAGAAATATATTAGGAAAGACCAAAAATTTAATTTTACCTAAGGTTCAGATGGAAATTAATGGACAACTCACCAACATCAAAGGAATATTGCGCATAGCGCGACTATTGCTTCGATAGCCGCGCACTCCTAAAGATGGTGAAATGTCACCATCCGGTACCACTTGGCATACTTAGTTAGGATGATTCTCCACCTAGTACTGTCAAATATAGTCATATTTGAGCCACCTTGAGGATTAAGTGCAGCCAAAAAAGGAATCTCTTCTCCACTCTTGAGTCAATATCAATCTTGGGCCAAGAGAAGGAGGAGCAATTCAGAAAATGTCTATATAAACCAGACTTTGCAAGAAGAAATGGGGACACATTGTTATGCTGGCCAAATTGCTTAATAGCAAACTAGCTTACATAGTCGAGCAACAGAGGTATTGGAAGGACTCATTTGTTGGCCAACCAAGATCTCAGTCCTAGAGAGAGAGGTTCACCATTTGATCTTGATCTACCATCCTTCGAGAGAGGGAGGAGACGCTTGTAGGAACTCGAGGGAAGGAGACCCCCTTGTTTTGGGTATCTGAGCTCCATAACTCAAAGGAACCTCTTCAAGTGTTTAGCATTGTATTTTTTTTCACCACGAGCACCTAATAAAGGGAGAATTCTCCACTTGTGTTATTATGTTGTTTACTCCATCGAGCTTTTGTATTTTGCATCTTGTGTTTTGTTTTGTTCTTAGTGTTGTATTCTTAGTTTTCCCTCAAACTTAGTTTACATTGTGTGAAATTTGTTCCGCTAATAGTAGATAATCATTTTTCTTTGTGACCTTCTGCAAGTAGCAACCAACTTGCTAAACAAGTGTATTTGGTACACCCTTATGCCAAATACACTACCACAGGGATGGCGACTCCACTAGATTCTTTCTTTTGAGTTAGTTGTTGTTTTTGTAGGTACTTCTTCCTGCTCAGTTTTCTGCAAACCACCCTTACATTCTCTCTACATGTCTCTTCACACTCAAAAAAAGTTTTACACAACAGAGAGGGTATTGTTTCTTCATTATGCTCGACAGTGTGCCTTGTGTGGGAACTAGATAACCCGCACGATAGGCCAGCAAGCAAAAAATTTGCTACTTTTCCCCATTTGTAAGGTGATTGGAAACCCCTAATATTTTGGCATCACTTTGTTTCTATATTTCATTACTATTAGGACACTTAATTGTTATGCTTAACCTCGAATTAGCTTAGCAACTGGGTAGTTTTAATTTTAGTATTTAATTTTGCAAACTACACATAGTTTAAATAGGGAGACAGTAAGTGGCCTTAAATCCATGCATGTTTTCCGAAAAAATGATTTGCTGATAATTATACATAACACATAGATTAATTAGTCAAAAGTAAGTGGCCCATGATATCCACACATCTTTTACTAATTCAAGTTATTTCGAATTTTACATTAGATTAGTTCAATTTTGCATTAAGATTTGGGACTAGGATCAAAATGTCAACAAAGAAAGTGAGTAATCTCTGCCACCCTTGCACCTCTCGGTGACCTTGGGTACACATATGAAAGCTTTCCTAAGACAAATTGAGCTACCATCTCCCTATAATGACAACATATTTTAACTAGGCAAGGTGTAAGCGGCCCATAATCCACACATTGTTTCAATTTCTTGCAAGGAACAATAACACATAGGGTAATTAGAAAATGATTGTAAAGGATCATCGCATATCCACATCTTACAACACTTATGATTGTTCACTCCAAATCACACACGAAGCATCGGTAAGCATTGGACCATAAGGCACCCAGTGTTTGGGACCTTTGTTCTCTTCTTACAGCTACTTCACCAAAACACACCCTAAAGAAAAATTTGAGACTCTCTAAAAATAATCATTAATTGAACTCACTAAATTCTCCCCACAGGGGCCACAAAAGAAAGTATAGTTCAATATTGGACCATCGGGGGTAGGTATCCAATAAGTTGTCGTGGTCATAATACATTCTAAAACATAGATGTTTTCATTTTTAGGGAGCTTCAAATCCATTTATTCGCCCATGGAACAAATACACGAGCATTACAGAGACCCATTTCAAAGGGGGTTAAGCTTAGGCACAGTGCATGCAGTACTCTTTGGGGCTACCTGATGCATATATTGCTTGGTATTGGTAATTGATTACCAAGAATTTCAAGACTCGAATGTTCATGTGGGATGACGATACTTATTGGCCAAAAATAGGGCATCCTTCCCTATAGGTGACAATGCAAGCGACACTCGATCCTCATGTCATTACCTTGGTTGATTATTCGGCTACTAGAAGGTGTCGCTAGTTCCTTTGGGACGTTGGCCCAAGTACCCACCAGAAGATATCTTTGCAAGGCCCAATTACATTTAGAGTGTAAGGACGACCAGGTCTATATATACTTTTGGTATCATATGCAAAACAAACAAAAACCTCACTTTTTGGTTGATTGATCACATAGTGTAAAGTTAAAGAGAAAAATCACCTTTTCATTTTTTGCTTTGTTTTATCCATGTGATTATATTTTTTCTTTGATAGAAATTATCCTGCCTCCCAAATCACAAAATATCACATTAATCAACATCATAGGGGACCCAACAGGACACCGTCGATCTAGGCATTTTTGAAACCTTCCGCCATTGAAGGGAGGGGTGCTAGCCCTCCATCCATTCAGGCACAGAGGACATCACATTGTCTTCGTTATCAAAACATCCTTTATCGGGGCATCTTTGATTGGGAACCCCAAAGGGTCACCAACTACAACACCAGTGGAAACCCCAATAGTGTCACCACACTCTACTCCTCCTACGAACCCTCGAGGTAAAAGGGTAGCTACCCCTCCGGGAAGTCAACAGAATATCCATCATGGTACGCCACAGGGTAACATTCCCTAGGAACCTCCCCTGAACCAGCACATTCAAATACCTGTTTATCAACAAAGTGTGATGGCGGTTAATACACAGTTACCCTTCTTAGCATCACTAAATATTCCAGATCTAATGAAGTTAACAAATGACCCCATTACGCATGGCCTTAATTGGTCCCCCATTCCCACGAAGCTCCCTTCTGATATACCAAAATTTGAAGGGAAGCAACCAGAAGACCCCATAAATCATATAATGAATTTCCTCCTATAGTGTTCTTCGAATAGTATCATTTATGATACCATTTGACTAAGACTATTTCAATGCATCCTGACAGGGCTTGCGGCAAAATGGTATGTCGAGCAACCATCTGCATCGCATGGAACCTTTAGCGCCCTCGCTAGTTCATTCATCACATATTTCCAACTCCCCATTCATCATGACTCAGGAATGGAACTTCTGACAGATTTTAGACAAACAACAACCATTCATATATCAGACCATGTCCATGAATGGCAGAGACGTCGTAGTTTATGCAAAGCCAAACTCGATGACATAGTTCTATTGGACTTATTTTTGAAAACCCTCACTACAGATATTTCAAAAGACGTGGCAATGAAAAAACCTGCCTCAGAGGAAGATGTCATTAGCAAATCCCATCAACTTGAACTCATTTACACCCAATTAGGATACATTTACAATGTCCTGCCAAATGCCCCACACTGGAAAACTTATAGGGAGTTACGAGGCGCGCCCAATACCGCTGATAGTTTGATAGGGTCCTTAGCCCAAGGTCAACCAAGCAGCAGCTATCAGTACCCATGATACCCTTACGATTCTACTTAAAACATATCACAACTCGGGTGTTAGCGCTGGAATCAACACTTGGACTACATCAAGCGCCTGACCAGACACATCTTAAACTCGTAGGAAAATTTCTTATAATTTGATTGGGTTTTTGGAAAGTGGTGGGATCTTAAGCACTCTGAAAGGAACGTTGAAAAGATAAAATCTCTAACACATATGAGGGCACTCCTATATATGATGTGGTAGCAAATTTTGTAGTTCAATGATTAGAAGAATGGGATGAAGACAATGGGTATGTAGGACAAAAATCCACTGCTGGGAGGAAGGAATGACACAAATTTCAGACCTATAATGTATAATGAAAGAAGGCTTTTTAATAAAGACTTATAAGAATCTCATTTCACATTTTAAGAATCCTATTTCAAGGAATGCTTCTGACTAACATGACATCTTGAGCTAGGAAAGCTTGATGGGTCAAGACTTACAAAAAAAGACCAATATGTCTGCTAGATCAAAAGACTTATAAAAACATGAGATAGGATTTAATTCGACCCCAAGGAATGCTCATGAGTAATAAAAAAAACGTATTGAATCATAAATGATTGAAACAAGACTTACAAGAACAATTCAATATGCCTTGAAGCTCCATCATAAGACTAACATGAACATGAAGTAGAATTCTTATGACAGATTTGAAAAGAAATATATGAGATATGGAAAAACAGGAGAAAAACAAATACACACACCATATGATTTGTGAATCCTCAAGAGTGTAACTGGAATATATTATCTTTTCAACAATACATTGTTCAGGAATGACATGAGAATCAACAACAAGGCACTCAGCCCATGTGCCTTCAACCCTCTCTTTTTACATACAAACTGGACTCTTAAATAGAGCCTTGCAAAACATATTGTTACAAAGTTTTAGGAATACGGATTAATAAAACAAACTTAAAATAGACATTCCAATAAATGAACTTGCATAATCATTGGAATTGTTGCTTAAGAAAAAACATCAAATCTTTTTTAGTTTGAAACTATTTTTTTTTTACAGCCACCTTTGTTGTTCTACCTCCTTAAAATTCGTGATATCCAATTGCTACAGAAAATGTGGAACTAAATGCCACCTGCACCAATTATTCCCTTAAAATCTGGAAAGTATTCGATGAACTGCTATTTATGCTCTTTTCCTTGGAATTTGAGCCAAATCTACCACCTAACCAACCCTTAAATCTACCGTAAGAAATGTGAAAATGACTGCCACTTAATCAATCCTTTTCCACCTGCCCTAACTGTCTTCAACTGCTGCAAGAAAGGTGGAACTGTTTGACACCTACGTGCTCAAAATTAGGAAGGTAAAACATGCCACGTAATCAATCATTTGCCACCTATGTCGATTGGAATCAGAAGAAATTTGACCACTTGGAACACAAACTTCATCTATTTGGCCGAAGTCTTGTCTTTAAAATGCTCAAACATTTGTTTTTCAAGTTCTAATTCTGCCTTTTATAAATTATGGGAAAATTACCTGTTGGGTTTGCTGATAAAACCAGATTTTCTGTAAAAGGTAGCTAATATCAGAAATCCTGTAGATAACTATGTTTGTTGATTAAACCAAAATGTATGTGCCTCTCCTGTATGCAAATATATTCAAACTAGATACATAACCCTACACGTAGCCCTAATTTCTTGCTTGAGAATGATAAATTGGTTGCTGGAGGATGTGACTCCGTTAGTTGTAACCTCCATAGAAAACCTCAGTTATAAGACTAGTGAGTCTAAACTCTGAATATGTGCCCTTAATCATGGTATGGTGTAATGGCACGATTTAAAATGATTCAAATACGGGCGCCAAGTCACCCCATAACTCATCACTCGTTTATAATATTACTTCTAGTTTAGAAATAATTACCCCTTTTCTAAGAAGAATAATATCTCATAACATAGAATATCTTCAATTAATTTCAAAGGAGAATGATCATTTCTCTGAAAAATGCTCCTTGCACGAATTTTCCAGGTAATAGCTACGTTTTTCACTGTGTTAGTAATGTGACCTTCAATTTGGATTTGAGGTTTGACTTGGCTTGTTGTCAGACTCGTGGTTCCGTGGTGGTTGTAGCTAAGGGCTAGTGGTAGGCAAAGGCCCATTTTTTTTATAAATAAAAATATAATAATAATTTATAAAATTATAAAATTAATATTATTTTTTACTTGCTATTTTAATAAAACTTAAATAGGCCAGAGTAGTATAGATATGCTAGATTTTAGGCATAGTATAGTATTGGGGTAATTTATCATTAGAATGAAAATAGCCACATTAGGATGAATTTGAACATTTTTGGCAAATAAGGAAAGGATTGAGGAGAATGGCAAGGATGTAGCAGGAAGTAGCGAGAAAAAATGAAGCATAAGGAGCTAGAGGCCAAATAAAATGACGGAGAGGGCAACTTTGAAAGGAATCAAAACTAGTGCTAACAGTGGCTCTAATTGGGGATGATATGCCCTCTACGGCCTATCAAGAACCGTATTTCTAGTGCCTTGAATTCAACTCTTATCCCTCCAGCCAACGATCCTACTCGTTAACTCAAAAAGACCAGCATGCCTAGCCATTGGATAATGCAGTCAAAAGCATCATTTCAATTATGCAACTTATTTCTCCAAAATGAAGTTGGATTCAAATTGAAAACTGAAATCTAACATTCTAAAATAATGCTCAAAACGACGAGCTTATTCATTCTCCTACTTCTAATCTAATTTGAATGGAAATATTCGTGCAACATGGAACTTGTTATACAACAATCCAAACAAATGAAAAAACCTCATATGGATTATGAACCTTAAAGGCAGAACTGAATGAATCCATATCATGACATAATGCAACTCATGATGAAAATAATCACAACATGGGATACTCATAAAGCATTGAATGTCTACACTATAAGAGAACTCCAAATCATCAGCTCCTGAATGAGGTAAAACATTAAATGTTACTTCTGCAACGATGCCCCTTTTAGAATTTCGAAAGGTGTAGCTGTTTATCCAAAAATTCCACTGAAAATCTGATCTCTGCATCCCCGTGAAGTCACCACTAGATCCGAAAAAATGGAGTCACCATGTGAAAATTTGCAGTCCTCTTCAAGTTATCAATTCCTTTTCACCTTCAAGAATCAATCTTCAGTAATTAAAACAAGAGACTCGGGTGAATACTTCGTTTCAAGGTCTTCTTCTCTCGGCAGACGCACCAAAAGATGTTAGCGCTAGAATCAACACTTGGACTGCATCAAGCGCCTGACCAGACACATCTTAAACTCTTAGGACAATTTCTTATAATGTGATTGGGTTTTTGGAAAGTGGTGGGATATCAAGCATTCTGAAAGGAACGTTGAACAATTAGAAGCTCTGACACATATGAGGGCACTCGTATATATGATGTGGTAGGAAATTTTGTAGTTCAATGATTAGAATAATGGGAGAAATACTGTGGGTCTGTAGGACAGAAATCCACTGTTGGGAGGAAATAATGACACAAATTTCAAACCTATAATGTCTAATGAAAGAAGCCTTTTTAATAAATACTTACAAGAATCTCATTTTACATTTTAAGAATCCTATTTCAAGGAATGCTTCTGAATAACATGAAATCTTGAACCAAGAAAGCTTAATGGATTAAGAATTACAAAAGAAGACCAATATGTCTGCTAGATCAAAATACTTATAAAAACATGAGATAGGATTTAATTCAACCCCAAGGAATGCTCAGGAGTAATCAACAAAACGTATTGAATCATAAACGTTTGAAACAAGACTTACAAGAACAGTTCAATATTCCTTGAAGCTTCATCATAAGACTAACATGAACATGAAGTAGAAATTAGAATTCTTATGACAGATTTGAAAAGGAAGATATGAGATATGGAAAAACAGGAGAAAAACAAATACACACACCATATGCTTTGTGAATCCTTAAGGGTGTAACTGAATCATATTATGTGTTCAACAATAGACTGTTCAGGAATGACATGAAATCAACAATAGGGCACTTGGCCCAAGTGCCTTCAACCCTCTCTTTTTACATACAAACTGTACTCTTAAATAGAGCCTTGCAAAACATATTGTTACAAAGTTCTAGGAATATTGATTAATAAAACAAACTAAAAATAGACATTCCAATAAATGAACTTGCATAATCATTGGAATTGTTGCTTAAGAAAAGGCATAGAATCCTTTTTAGTTTGAAACTAATTATGTTTTGACTACCACCTTTGTTGTTCTACCTCCTTAAAATTCGTGATATCCAACTGTTGCAGAAAATGTGGAAATGACTGTCACCTACACCAATTATTCCCTTAAAATATGGAAAGTATTCGATGAACTGTTATTTATGCTCTTTTCCTTGGAATCTATGTCAAATCTCCCACCTAACCAACCCTTAAATCTGCTGCAAGAAATGTGAAAATGACTTCCACTTAATGAATCATTTTCCACCTGCCCTGTCTGTCTTCAATTGCTGCAAGAAAGGTGGAACTATTTGACACCTACATGCTCAAAATCAGGAAAGTAAAACTTGCCACTCAATCAATCCATTGCCACATATGTTGATTGAAATAAGAAGCAAATCGACCACTTGGAACACAAAATTCATCTATTTGGCCGAAGTCTTGTCTTTAAAATGATCAGACATTTGTTGTTCGAGCTCTAATTCTGCCTTTTATAAATTATGGGAAAATAGCTACCTGTTGGATTTGTTGATAAAACCATATTTTTTGTAAAAGGAAGTTATTATCAGAAATCTTGTAGATAGTTGTGTTTGTTGATTAAACCAAAACGTGTGTGCCTCTCCTGTATGCACAACTGTTCAAACTAGATACATAACCCTACACGCAACCCTAATTTCTTGCTTGAGAATGATAAACTGGTTGATGGAGGATGTGACTCTGTTAACTGTAACCTCCACAGAAAACCTCGGTCATAAGACTAGTGAGTCTAAACCTCTGAATCTGTGCCCTTAATCATGGTATGGTGTAATGGAACGATTTAAAATGATTCAAATATGGGTGCCAAGTCACCCCATAACTCATAATACCCCATTGCATCATTTAATAATTGATACTTTGTACCATAATCTCCGCTTCAGCTTAATGAATAGCTATAAGTTAGCTCCAACAACAATTTAATCACTTGTTTATAATATTACTTCTAATTTAGAAACAATTACCCATTTTGTAAAAAGAGTAATATCTCATAACATAGAATATCTTCAATTAATTTCAAAGGAGAATTATCTTTTCTCTGAAAAATGCTCCTTGCACGAATTTTCCAGGTAATAACTACCTTTTTCACTGTGTTAGTAATGTGACCTTCAATTTGTATTTGAGGTTTGACTTGGCTTGTGGTCAGACTCATGGTTTTGTGGTGGTTGTAGCTAAGCGCTTGAGGTAGACAAAGGCCCATTTTTTTGATAAATAAAAAAATAATAATAATTTTATAAAAATATAAAATAAATATTATTTTTTTACTTGCTCTTTTTATAAAACTTAAATAGGCAAGGGTAGTATACATATGCTAGATTTTAGGCATAGGATAGTATTGGGGTAATTTATCATTAGAATGTAAATAGCCACATTAGGATGAATTTGAACATTTTTGGAATATAAGGAAAGGATCGAGGAGAATGGCGAGGATGTAGCAAGAAGTAGCGAGAAAAATTGAAGCACAAGGAGCTAGAGGCCAAATAAAATGACAGAGAGGGCATCGTTGAAAGGAATCAAAACCAGTGCTAACACCCAGTACCCCCAAAGTCATCCTGCACCTCTGCAGAATGTGACAAATAGGGTAATGCCATATCATCAACATCAAGGAGGTTCATATCCTCCCTTGTAGGGGAACCAATACTCAACTAAAAATGTTGATACAAGAGAGTCACCCCAACAACCATACAACAATCAAGGACAGGGGAACCAATACTCCCCTTTTCCCACACATAATATACCACCAATGCAAAAAATGCACCGGTGAATCTTGTGAAACCATCCTAGGCTCAACAATGAAAATATTATGATAAGGAGAATATCAATAATCCTCCAAACGCTACAAAGAAGAAGTGAAGGAACAATCAAAAGTGAGATTCTGGACAAGGGGAAGTAATCAACAACGCCCCTCGCGGTCTTAGTTTGGGGGCAACCCCAACCGAAATCAAAACTAGGAACCAAGTAATAAATCCCAAGGGAAAAACAAGAGACACAGTCTAAGGAAAAATCACTCTATGCCATATGTGGTCAATATGGACATTACACTCACCACTGTCTCGAACTCCCCAAATTGAAAAAATTTTCAGGGCGAGGACAAGGTGTTGTGAAGGTAAATCCCCTCTGCGGATAAAGGTGATCCCTCTAGCCCTGGGGTGGGTCTAGCAGCAAGGGAACATGTTAATGCTTTAGATTCCTAGTTTATGAATGAAACTGAGTCAAGATAGATGACCTACCTTTGTTCCAACACATTTGTTGTAGCTGTGGCAGTGATCTCCTGATCTTCGTCTTGACATGCCACGGTCCTTCAGCGGTAATACTCAGATGCCTGCACAAGGATCAAATAATGGTGACAACATACGAAAACATACTTGCATTCATAACTATTTAATTGGTCAAGGAGAATTAAACACATTACACAAGATTAAACATATCAAACGCAAAACGAGAACCATAACCATAACATCAGTCATGTATTAATAAGTGGAGAGAAGAAGTTTACAACCAAAACAACCTTGACATTGCAGCCTCCTTCAACGAGTCCAGTCAAAACGCGTCTCAAGCATTCATCGGGGAATTGGACTTGGCGAGGCAATAGGCCTATATTCTCTCTCGAAAATGGATTCCTCTCTACTCTAGCTCACACCAGCTATAGTAAGGACTGTTCAGCTAGCTGAAACTATGTGAGAGGGATGTATTTATAGGAGAGGAGGAGGTGGTTTGGGATCCCTCATAAGGTGGAAGGGAGACCTTATCCTTTGGGAAGTTGCTCAAATGTAGGAAACAAGAAGCCAAAGGAAGGTCCTCGACGTCATTCAATCGAACAAACCATGATGACTCTGCTCATGAAGTGGTTGGGCATGGAAAATTTGTTTCTATTTAAAAAAAAAATCCAAAAACAACTCGGCGTGGGTAGTCCACTGAGACAGAGCGACAATGGGTGCGAGTCCATAACTGCCTACCAACGCCGACCCAAAATCATGTGTTTTTAAGCATCTTCTCCAGGAATAGTCAACAGAGAAAATGTTCTTCACATGCCAAGGGATGAAATGATACTTTTTGCAAGGTATGACAATAAACAAGAGTCACCAAAATGGTCCTTCAATATTTGGCATGGGGATTACAGGGACAGAGACAAAATGTTGTGTAACAGATGCCCCCTAAAGCATGAGGTCTGAGGGAGAGGGCGGAGAGAAATGCTTTACGAGAACGTGTTCAAACTAAACACCACCGTCATAAGACCTACAAGTAAAAGTACAAATGATATCTCTGATACATGAGCATGTGGCATGGGCGCAACCATCCGTAATAGAGTACATATATAAAAACAAGATCCGAGGTATGGACGCAGCCCTCCAGCAAGAAGGATCAAGAAATAGGCTTAGGTATGGTTGCAACCATCCAATCAAAAGAGTCGTGCACATAGTCATGATAAACCAAAATTATCTCGTAACCTAGATTTTATCAGACAAAATCCAGGGTCTTACACTCCATCTCGACCCGAACAAGTACAAATTCAAGCATGCGAATGTGTGAGCTGAAGTCGAACATGCAAGAAATTCACCTGATTACCAACCAATGATGAAAGTTGTTAACATGCGCGAGAGAAACCACCAATAATGAAAATGGATCTCAAGGTATGACTAGTATGATCCACGGAATGTGAACAGTGAGTTGGCGTCGGACACCCATGGAATCACTTGATCGACGGCCAACGATGAAGACCTGTCGTTGAATGCGAAGAACTTGCCATTAAGGCATGCAAGCTCCAAGGTCCCAGAAGGGAGTCTCTAGATCAGCTTCTTGGATAATGAGCTGAAGTCGACAGGAAGTGACCTGGTCAAAGGAGGGCCATAATGTTTCCCACATCATCGAGATGAGACAAAGGAACAAAATGATAGTGAATCAGAACCAAACAGAGGATTAGAGGTTGAAAAATGCAAAAGGAAACTTCTCTTGAACATATCAGCGACACAACTTTGGAAATTAGCAGTATTTGACATCAAGGGATCTGAAATCATGATGACATGGAAAAGAGTAGATGAGAGGTCAAAACATATTACCGGAACCCATGGAGGCAAAATATGACGAAATGGGACGTCCCCAACCCGACACGAATTCAAATGAGTGTCATGTTCAAGAGCGACATACTGCTGACACGATTGAGAACTGGTTCCATTTTTCCCCACCATTGTTGGCGAGTACCCCAATTATTTTTTAGAACAAGCTTGAAGGGGATAGCATGTGCTTGTCATATGAGTTTGTCCTTTGGACAAATCCATCCTAGTACATTTTACGAGCCCTAGGAAGGAGGAAGGAGGTTACGTCAGAGTGACAGTTTTCGATGTCATTTAGGTATTAACGAGTTTAACAAAGGAAGAACTCGACATCTTTTCATGTTTAGAGAGTTTGAAAAGAAGCAGAAAAGAAAACTCCAGTAGGTCCCCTTTCGTAGGTAGTCTCACAGATCTGAAAAGGTAGAAAAGTATGTCTGAGAGAACCTCTTAGTCGTGATAGGCTAAGGTATTCCTTTTTCGTAAATAATATATCCCAACCTAAAAAAGGGGTAAATGTATACTGGTAGATATCGTTTCGCAGCCTTTAACGAGTTCAAAATGACAAGAGTCTCGACGATCTTTTCAGTTTTCGAGAGTTAGAAAAGAGTTGAAAGATGACTCCAGGGGTGACTTTTTAGTGTTTTTATCGAGTCCAAAAAAGTATAAAATACAACTCGTTACTTCATCTCCATCACATTGGCGACCTGTTGCTGCATAAGAAATGCACGTAAAACCCATTTTTCGAGATAAAATTGAAAAATAATAATAAAAAATGCTCAAAAACCTAATTAGGGTTCTGAAAAGTTTATAAAATGCCAAAAATAGTAAAAAAAATTACTTTTCACTTTTAACTCTTGTGAGCACTTTTTACCTTTTTTCACTGTGATTTTGTGGAGTTGACAGTGAACAATCTAGAAGTCCAATCACAAATTCTTCTTTTCCAGGTAAGAGCTCATATCTGTGCCTGCACTTTGATGTAAATTTCATTGTCTGCAATCCATTTTTAAGTTATGTGGAGGGATTCTTGTTTAAATTAGGGCACGACGGTCGATGCGGGTATTGGGCACGAACGCCAACCCGCCTAAAATCCAAACCACGACCACAAGTTTAAACTTAGAATTCAATCAATTAGCCCATTTCAAACACTTCAATAGCAAATAATTTGACTAATGATAGCCACATTGATGTTTTTGTAGGTGTGAAAAAGCAAAATGGTGATCGAATGGAAGGAAAGAGAACATGGTGAAGAAGATGAGCAAGCCTTGGGCAATGTAAGATGCATGGACGTTCTCAGGGACTGCGGGCTCAAAAAATTCTTCATGACACCATGTCTCCGAGCTCAACTAGAGCTATTACAGTACTTGATCAGTGTCTGGGACATTGAACGGGAAATATTCATAATTCATAATCAGGAGCTAGAGATTGAGGTTTTAGATGTTTATTTCATAACTGGATTGTCACGGAGGGGGGCAGTACCAATCCTGACAGGTACCCGGCCCACAATGCAAAACATGAGCATGGTCATTTATAGAGTGTGCCGAGGGGTAAGGAAAGGATCCAAAAGTAGGAAAGTGGATATCCAAACTATTCCCGATCTGGCACTAAAAGTAGCGTTTCACACCATCATGCAAGCTGTTGTATCTTAGGCTCCACGCGAGGCCACAAAAACACAGTACTTCTTGCAGTAGATTGTATGGCACCAACTCTCTACAACTGGGTAGTTGCGGTAACAATCAATATGAAACGCCAACTGAAGAAATGCAAGAACAATAAGCTGAAAAAGTTCGGCTATGGGTCCATCCTGGTACCATTCATCTTGGAACAATTATCAATTTTCCAACGTTAGGAAGTGATATTTTCGACACCACTAGCCCAAGAGCCATGGATGGTCCGTTGGGCAACTTTGATGCCAAGATCAGGCAGCGGTCGACAAATGTCCTGGAGACCGGAGTTCTTTGAGTGGCTCTGCTGACAACTGATTGTCGTGGAGGACTGGCCCTATTTTGGCACGTACTTTACCAGTGATGCGGATCTCCCACTCCCAACAGGAGAGGATTGGGATGAAGCATTGGGTAAGACTCATCTTTTATTTTGATGAATATTATAATTTTTTTTATTATAAACGTTCTGATGTTAATCCATGTATTTGCAGATGTCGGCCCAGACATATCTGCAGGAATGTCTCCAATAGTACAACGAATTCCTCGTGATTTTGATGTAGCCCCTTATGGTGAGGGAAGAGAGGAGGAGGAAATTGTACGCAACCTGGAGGGACTCATCAGCAGGATCCCAGACTATTTGAGGTTCGATGATGTTTTTTGTGCATACCAGAGATATAATGCAAGGTGTCAAACCGTGTTCACCGCTTATTGAGGCGGCTAGTGCGAGCAGTGACATGCTACCATGAGCATCATGCCGACTAGATACATAGGCTTTTATTTTTGCATATTTTTTGAGAGACATGGTGTCTCAGGATGTAACCAAAACATACATATTTTTTGAACATATGATGCACGTGGATACAAACACTTGATACACACACACACACACACACACACCTATTTTCCTATATGAATCAAATCATGTGATGATGATATTTTACAAATTACGCAAATGTATATCTAATACAATATTGGTTACTATATCAGTTAACACATTCATTCATCTAGGAATATGTTGATATGTGATGTAATCAAAATTATTTCCAGTAAACGAACACGCAAGTACAACCTTAAGATTCGATGATTCCTAACAAAATAATGCCCATTAAGCTGAAGAACAACAAGCTGAGATTCTAGGTTAACAATCAATGCATGAATGTAAAGAGCAATGGCCTCAGTTAAGAGTTCAATGACAACACTATATTCAACGACATTGTTTGTGGTTCATCCTAGACAAATACCTTGAAGGTCTATCAACTCACCATATGGATTATAAATCACCCAGGCTGCAAAGGACAGATTCTTGGTACTGCGGGAGGCACCATACGTAAAACCAACATAAGGATTGATAGACATCTGCACAATAAGAAACGACCCAATAAGAAGGAAAAACCACTCGCAAAGCACACCAAGCCAAAAATGTACAAGAATGAAAAAACACCTATGTACAAAAGAAACATGCACGAGAAACTCATGCATAATATTTTTGAGATACAACCCATTTCTTGGCTGATCTAGAGGATCATCTTCATAATCAATGAGATTATAAGCCTCGTTATGTAGAACATGCTTAACAATATAGGGCCCATGCCACATGGGTTGAAATTTTCTTGCCCCTAGCTTATTGTGAGCTTGGTCGTATAGGAGGACGAGGTCTCCTTCTATAAAAGAACGAGGGGAAACTGACTGGTCAAAATGAGCTTTAACCTGCTTTTTCTGTGCTTCTATGACAAGAGCAGCAAAGCAGCGAGTTTCATCAAGCCTCTCTAAATATAGAGGATACTCTTCTTCCGGTGAGGTATTAGGAAACAGTTCAACAACTATCTTGAGAGAAGTGATTCACATTCAATCAGAAGGGTAGCTTGCAGACCATAGACAAGATGGAATGGAGTTAATCCTTTCACATCCTTGACTGAGGTTCGGTAAGCCCAGAGAGCTGAAAACAACATGAGATGCCATATTGACTTGTGCATCCCAGTCGTACGTTGAAGCATAGTGACGAGAACTTTGTTCACGGCTTCAACCTGGCCATTGGCCTGAGGGTAGTACGACGTTTAGTTTTTGTGACGTAAACCCAACTTAGAAGTCAACTCAGCTATCATGTAATGAAAAAAATGGGAAAAATGATCGGTAACAATGACTTGAGGGACACCAAACCTATTATTGACATGATTGAATAGAAATTGTGTGGTTATCTTACCATCAACTGTCAGTGTAGGCATTGCTTCAACCCATTTCGTGAAGTATTCAACAATGACGTTAATATAATAATTCTCCCCGACCGAGTGAGGGTTACACAACATAGAATAGATGCCCCACTTCACAAAGGGACCAACGGTAATGACAGGATGAAGGTGTGTGGGTGGTGCTCACATCTTGCACTGATAAATTTGGCAATCGTGACACTGATGGACAACAACAATGCAGTCTTTAAAGATGGTGGGCTAGAAATATCCAGCACGAAGAATCTTCTGTGAAGTAGCATATCTAGACATGTGACCGCCACAAGCGCCAAAGTTGCAATCATTAAGGATCTTTTCACCCTCCTCGAGGGTCACACACCGGCGGAGAACAAAATCAGCTCCGATGCGGTAGAGAGTATCTCTGACTATACGATAAGGTTGTGAATGATGACAGATGCGTTAACGAGCATCCTTCGTCAACTCAGATCGGAAGGTGGAAGTCTGAAGATATAAGATGATATCACCGTACCAAGGATCGAGGGTGCTAATAAGAAAAAGTGTGTCGTTCGAAATGCGTTCCTCGGAACCAGACGGAGCAGAATCAGAAGGAAGAGAGCAAATCAAATCTGCGAAAACTAATGATTTATTCTATTTGGCGGTAGTAAACTCCAAATCGAACTCTTGGAGGATAGAAATCCACTTTGAATATTTTCCCCCTAGGAATTGACGAGTCAATATATAAGTCGTGGGGTTGCAATCAGAAATCACAGTCACTGTGCGCAACAGAATGTAGTGACAAAAACATTGAACAGCTTGAACAACAACCAACGCCAACTTCTCGACATGTGCATAACGTGTTTCAGTATCGAGAAGATTACAAGATAAGTAGTAAGTGATGTGTTCGTCACCATCATCATCGTCTTGCACAAGAACCATAGCAATAGTGCTTAACGCGACAACCAAATAGAGGGTGTAATTGCGATGATAATTGGGAGGACACAATAAAGGAGCATTGATAAGCAATGTCTTCAGTGCATCAAAGGATTTTTGGGCAATCTCATCCCAAAGGAATAGGACACCTTGCTTAAGTAATCTCGTAAAGCCTTTTGCCACTTCAGCATAGTTTGGTATAAAACAACGCAGGAAGTTAGCTTTCCCTTGCAGACTCTGTAGTTGATGTAAGGAGGAAGGATAGGGGAGATTAACAATAGCTTCAACTTTGAGCGGAACGAGACGATAAACCCTAATACTATACCATAATCAATGCATAAAACTCACTTATGCGGATTGAGTTGAATGTTATAGTGTTGACAGTGAAGAAATATTTGATGGAGATGATCGGGGTGGTCTTTATGCTTAGCCAAATGAGCCATAATGTCATACAGGTAAGGCTGAACAATGCGCTTTATATCGTGGAAAGGATATGACATTGCTCGTTGAAAGGTATCCCCAAAATTTTTAAGACCAAAAGGGAGATTCTTATAGGCGAAAGTACCCTAAGGACAGATAAAGGAAGTCTTGTGTTGATCATCTAGAAAAATATTAATCTGGTTGTACCAAAAAAACCTGTCCATAAGGGAAAAGATCTCACTCCCTGCACAGTCATCAATGATCTGATCAATAAAAGGAGTGTGATTATTATCCTTAGGGCAAGCACGATTGACATCACAGTAATCAACGCAGGCACGAATAGTACCTTGCTTATTATCCACAAGAACAATATTAGAAACCCATTATGTCAAGGGAATTAGATAAATGAAACCAGCTCGAAGAAGTTTTTCAACTTCACCTTTAATAGCGGCCGCCTTTCTAAGGTGCACGAGATGAAGACGCTAGCAAACAGGCTTTGTACCAGGATAGGTAGGAATTTCTTGCACCACTATACTGGGATAAATTCCATGCATTTCTTCATAATACCAAGCGAAAATGTTGCGAAACCCGCGCAAGAGACTAGTATAGACCATGATCTCATCAGGAGAATAGGTCACCCCAATATGGATGTTCTCGATAACCCCCAGTTTAATGGAGATGTCGATAGGAATTGTCTGTATGTTGTTTCCCAAATTACCTCCCGTAAAGACTTCATGTGTCAGGATGGGCATCTGAAGCGGATGAGAAGGAACTTGAGAAGAGAAATTCTCGAGACAATTAGACATGGCCCCAAGGTTAGGCATGAATGAGGAACGATGATGACTATCGTCCCAAGGAGGATCCTCAAGAGGCATAGTTTCCACGATGGCTTCATCGGTGGGAAATATCTCCTTTAAGGGATCATACAAATATGATGTGTCGAGCCAAGGGGATTGAGAATAAGTGTCAAGAGACATACTCAAAGGAGCATGATCAGAGGGCGGAGGAGCTGAAGCTGGAGCTGAAATAAGTTTACAATAATCAATCTCTATTGGGCTTAACGACACCGAATCACCAAACGAATCAATTTTCACGGGTGAAGGAATGACCCATGCATCAAAAGACCTATAGATCATGTTAACCTAAGCAGTGTTGGGTGGAGGAAGAGGAAAAAGACCCATAAGGGCAGTATATTTGAAAAGACCTAGCCCTATCCTCTCATAAGGCATAGGAATTTTATCTACGTATGGGACGTTGCTCTCGGAAGACGAAGAAGTGAAAAAAGACAACTGATCGACAATGATGATATTTCCTTCGTGTGGAAATCGAAGAACATGAAAGAGAGTGGATAGAATGCATAGCATGGCGTGAGTCCAACTGCGACCGAGGAGAAGATTATAATTGAGCTTGGCATCAACGAATTCAACCTCAACGTTAACTGTCTTTCTTAATGTAATAGGTAAACTAGTGAGAACATCGAGAGGGAGAGATTCCCTTCCATCAAAAGCTTCTAAAGCGTTTGGAGATGGATCGAGGGTGGGAGAGCCGATGGCTTTCCAGCAGGCAGATGACATGACGCAGGTAGAGGCACCCTTGTCCACGACCGCTCGATGGATATTATTTCCATTAATCCCAACTCGGATGATCAGTGCAAGCTGGTGAGGGAGACGTGGGACACAATGCATCACCACTCATTTTTTCTTCCAGAGAAAGTATTCGTGCCTAGCAGCACAAAAACCCAGGATATTTACGCCATTGAATCCAAATAATTCCTTCGATCAGGAAAGGTAGACAGGTTCAAAAACACTATCCCAGTGCTCGATGTGTTTGAGGAAGGAAATATGTCCAATATTTCTCCAACCATTAAGGTGAATATCTCGAAAAAAAGAAGGAAAAATGAAGAAATCTCACTGTGGGAAGCATGCTCCCTAGATGAGGTAGTCGTGTATACAAGCCTATTATAAAAGTATATGGATATATTCGCTTGGGATTATTTGGAAATGCCAAGGTTAAGTGCCACTGTCGTGGAGCATCACATTGACCCTTAGCCTGACATATCACTCGTCCACCAAAAATAGCGTTAGTTACACCCATCCAAAACATAAGCGATCAAATAAGAGATGTACAAGTTTCATAAAGTTGTATTCATCTACTCAATTTCTTACACATCTTGGGTTTCTAACCCTGTACCTGTCACGAAGAAATAGGGCACCATTTGAGTCTATATGGATTTTCGAGATTTAAACAAAGCTTGTCCTAAAGACAACTACCCCACTCCTTTCATCGACCAAGTCATTAATGCTTGCATCGGTCATGAGGCCTTGTCCTTCATGGATGGATTCTCGGGGTACAATCAAATCCAAATACAACATACAGGTTGGTATAAGACTGCATTCACCACCCCTTGGGGCACATTTTCATATTAGATTATGCCATTTGGTCTTAAAAACGATGAAGAGACATTTTAGTGGGCCATGAACCATATCTTCCAGGACCTGGCTCATCTTATATTAGCCTTCTTGGACGACCTCACAGTATGATTCAAGAAACAAGCTGACCATTTGGAATATCTATTTAACTGATGCCGACACTACAACCTACGCTTGAACCCTCTCAAGTGTGTCTTCTATGTTAACACAAGAATATTGTTAGGATCCATAGTATCCCAACAAGGAATCAAAGCTGACCCCCTCAAGGTCTAGTAAATCAAAGAGGTACCATCACCAAAAACGCTAAGGCAACTTCAAAGTTTGTAGGGAAAATACAACTTCTTATGACGCTTTGTCCCCAACTATGCCACTTGCGCACAAGGATTCCTGTGTCTACTTCGTTGGGACATTTTGTTCAAGTGGGATGATCAGGCTCAAAATTCATTTGAGGCACTGAAAGACACCTTGTCTTTAGCCCCCTTGATCAGCCCACCCAATTACGCTAAGGACTACACCATATACATATCTGCGTCAGATACAACCATGAATGGGGTGTTAGTCCAAAATGGACCTGACATCAAAGAGCACGTAATTTATTACGTTGGCACAAACCTAGCCGACCTTGCTTTGAGGTATGAGCCAAAAGAAAAAATTTCCCTAGCCCTAGTAAAATTCATACAAAATCTTCGACATTACATCATCCTAAGGACCACAATAGTCATAGAAACTATCAACCCCATGCGATATTTGCTAACCCAGCGTATGGTGAACCATAATTATGCCTGATGGATAGCTATACTGTAGGAATTCAACCTACATTTCGACTCCCCGAAGAGCAAGAAAGCACTCATCCTAGCCGAATTCATCACTGATCCCCCAAGTGATACCCAAGGATCTCTAATTAATGACTCACTACTCGATGAACATTTGTTCGTAGCTGAGGACCCTTGATACGGCAACATTCTTTTGTTTCTACGAACCTGAAATTTAAAACCTTAGCTCACCCGTGATGACAGAAGGCACATATGCCATCAGTCCCCTCGATACCTTCTAATGGGGGACTTCCTTTATCTAAGAGGAGTTGACACCATTTTGCGTTGATGCCTCACTCACGACCAAGCTGAGCATGCTCTAAATGACTACCAGAGTGGGGCTTGCGGCGATCATCTCTCCAAGATGGCCACCACCCAAAAATTCTTACGCGCCGGTTATTTTTGGCCCACCCTGTTCCATGATTGAATACAAGCAGTCAAAATGTGCGAACAATGCCAACGCTTCTCGCAAGGATAGAGCCCCTCCAGCTCCCCTACACCCGGACATTGTAGCAGGCCCCTTCTGAAAATGGGGCATTGACTTTATGACTTGCAACCCTATGTCGTCTAGAAACCACAAATACATCATAGTAGCCATCGACTATTTCACCAAATGGGCAGAAGCCATGCCCACATACGATAACACTGCATAAACCACAACTCAGTTTCTCTTCAACCATGTTATTGCACGATTCGATGTACCTAAGGAGTTAGTATCTGACCATGGAAATAATTTCGGTAATGAAATACTCCAGGAACTATCCCATCACCTTGGGTTCACGTACAAGTTCGCATCACCATACTACACCCAGTCTAATGACCAAGTAGAAGTTGTTAACAAAGTACTCAAAAAAATGTTACAACACATGTTAAAAAACCATAAAACCAGCTGGCACCATATGGTGTTTTCAGCCTTATGGGCATACCACATAGTGGTCGAATCCTCAATAGGATTCACACCTTTCTAGTTGGTATATGATGTGGAGGCCGTGCTTCCCATTGAGCGTTAAATCCCCAACTTACACACAACCATCGAACTTCTCACTGATACTCAACCTATAGAGAAACGATTGGTACAATTAGAACTTGTCAACGAGAATCTCTCCAACACAACGAGGCTCACAAGAAAAGAGTGACAACATCATTCAGATGCAACATCACCCCTTGCCCATTTTCTGAGGGGGAGCTAGTCCTATGCTATGATGTTGCAAAAGAAGCCTTAGGACTCAGGAAGTTTGAAACATTATGGAAAGGTCCTTACATCATCAAACACTATCTCCGCAAAGGAGCATACATTTTGTTAGAGCCTGACGGTACATGCCTAGCCAATCCTGTCAATGGGATCTATCTCAAGAAATTCCACCCATAAGGTGGAAAGCCTCAATACCCTAGAGATAAAATTAATGTAACATAACTTCTTATGATGATCATTGTTGTGGAGGTAAATCCCCTCTGCAGACAGAGGCGATCCCTACTAGCCTAGATCGGGTCTAGCAACAATCAAACAGGCTATAATGCAAGCTCCTAATTGCAAAAATCAAGGCGCGATAGAAGGCCTACCTCAGGTCCAATGCTGTTGTCGTTGCGGAGAGGATAGTGCTCTCGATCCCTTGCTTCGACAGGTCACAATTCCACCACTTGACGCAATTGAACACCTGCACGTACAAGAAACACGACGAACATACGAGCGTAAAACCATATAATTGCAATTATGTGTTAGTCAGAGAGGACACAACTCATAAACAAGCATGAACAATACGAGTGGAACTATAATCATAGTCGCTTATATTAATGAAACAAAGGATGATACAACCTGGCTTTGATGCTGAAATCCTCTTTCGGCAGGTCATCAGCGGAATACGTCTCGGTAAAGCTTGTCGGGAATAGGGACAAGCCTCTCTCTTCTATCGTCAATCTCCTTGCTATGGATTTGGCACTATGAGGACTATCAAAGCTCTCACAACATTATTTAGGCTCTGAAGGCTCTTGGAGATTAGCTTGCAAAGGAAAATGGCAAGCTTATATAGATGGAGGAAGGGGAGTTGGGATTCCTACACTCATGGGATTGGCCCTATCTTCAAGGAAGCTTCCATGAGAGGTGGAAAACTACTTCCTCTACATGGAAATCCAGAGCCAAACGTCCCAACTCAATTTAGAGACTAGTTCAGGAGTTGGTTAAAGTCAATCTTCCGCCATTTATTTTTTAAAAACACCCTTTATTAAGCCTGGTGCGAGTGCAACTCTGAGACAGAGCGCCAATTGGCGTGCCCTCTTTAGAATATTTCCCCCATTGGCGCGGGTATAACACTGACGAGTCGCGCCAAGGATGAAAAGGCTATTTTTAGGGTTTTTCACAAGGAGTTGTCTTCAGGGCAATGAAAGCACATGTCTAGGGGAATGCCATGAAAATGTTTTCAAGTTATGTTACTGCTCACAGGTCACGAAATGAGCCCTCCAATGCGCAGGATGGGGAATTGTAGGGACGGTCACAAATTGCTGTGTGCAGGATGGGGAATTGTAGGGACGGTCACAAATTGCTGTGTAACAGATGCCCCCTAAAGCATGAGGCCCGAAAGAGAGAGAGGGGTGAAATGCTTTACGAGAACGTGTCCAACTGAAAACACCACCATCGGAAAACCTGCGTAGAGAAACACAACTGATATCTCAGATACATGATATATATGTGGTATGGGTGCAGCCATCCATAACAAAGTATACAATAATGCAGATCCAAGGCATTGACGCAGCCATCCAGTAAGGATCGATAAATAGACTCAGGTATGGTCGCAGCCATCCAATCAGTGAGTCATGTGACTAATCATGATAATCCACAAAATCGCAGCCTGGGTTATAATAGATAGGAATCCAGGGTCTTGCGCTCCATCTCGACCCGAACAAAGTACAAGTTCAAGCATGCGAATATGTGAGCTGAAGTCGAACATGCAAGAACATCGCCTGATTACCAGCCAATGATGAAAGCTGTTAACAGACACAAGAGGTACCACCATTAATGACAATGGTCCTCAAGGTACTACAGGTATAATCTATGGCATGTGAATCAATGAGCTGGTGTCGAACACTCGTAGAATCACTCGATCGGAGGCCAATGATGAAAACCTCACGTCGAACGCGAAGAACCTGCCATTGAGGCATGTAGGCTTCAAGGTACCAGAAGGGAGTCTCTAGATCAGCTTCCTAGATAATGAGCTGAAGTCGGCAGGAGGTGACCTTGATCGAAGGTGGGCCATAGTGTTTCCCACATCATCTACGTGAGACAGAGGAACATAATGTTTTTGTGAATCAGGATCAGATGAGAATCAGAGGAAGGTTGAAATCTACAGAGGTAAAATTTTCTTGAACATATCGGCGGCACGACAGTGGATTTGGCAGTATTTGACATCAAAATATCAAGGGTCATGATGACAAGGCAAAGAGCAGATGAGAGGTCAAAAGGGATTACCGAAACCCACGGAGGCAAGTGAAAAAAAACAAGATGAGATGTCCCAACCCGACACGAATGCAGACAAGTGCCATGTTCAAGAGCGACATACTGCCGACACGACAATGATGCTAGTTCCATTTTCCCCACCATTTATGGCGAGTACCTCTTTATTTTTACACAAGCTTGAAGAGGGTACCATATGCTTGCTATATAAGTCCATCCTAGTACGTTTAACGAGCCCTACGTAGGAGGAACTCAAATATCGTCATTATGACTGAATCCAATGTCATCAGGGTTTAACGAGTCTGACAAAGGAAGAACTCGACGTCTTTTCATGTTTAGAGAGTTTGAAAATACAGCGGAAAAGTAAACTCCAACGGTCCCTTTTCGTAAATAGTTTCTCAGACCCAAAAAGGTAGAAAACAATATCTGAGAAAGCCTCCTAGTCGCGATAGGCTAGGGTATTCCTTTTTTGTAAGTAATCTATCCCAGCCCGAAAAAGGGGTAAATGTATACTGGGTAGATGTCGTTTCGTGTCCACTTTAACGAGTTCGAAAACGACAAGGGACTCGACAATATTTTCATGTTTAGAGAGTCAGAAAAGAGCTGAAAGATGACTCCAAAATGAATTTTTTGTGTTTTTACCGAGTCCGAAAAAGTATAAAATACAACTCGTATCACTGCCCAAGTTGCGTAAAAACCTGTCGCTGCACATAGAAGCAAGTGTAAAATCCATCTTTGACAAGATGCATTAAAATATTGGAAAAAATGACACTTAAAACCTAATTTTTGACTTAAAAATTTATAAATAGGCTTCAAATGGTAAAACAAATTTACTTTTACTTTTTACCTCACTTGGAGAGCAACAATGGTCCGTTTGTGTGCAAACTTGCGGCGGTGATTGCGACTGATCTGGGACGTCATTCAGCTCCTCGTTTCTTCCAGGTAAAAGGCATTCCCTTAAGCTCCATTTCAATCCATTTTTTATGAGTTTTAATTGCACAGTCGATCTCTGGAGGAGACATTTTAAAATTTTAGGGCTCCGCCATTGGCACGGGTATCGGGCACGAACCCGCGCCAATGGACTTTTTCTCACAAAGGGGTCACGCCAATGGCGCGGTATAATTTTCCGCTTTAAATTTCTAAATAGTGAGCCATCCATATGGATTCTCAAGCATAACAGAGATCTAACAAGGGTTTTTTATCATGTTTGATGTAGGTAACCGAGCACAATGGTTATTGAATGGAAGGAGAGGGAACATGGGGAGGAAGATGAAATGGCTATGGAGAATGAAGCCTGTATGACTGCACTGAAGAACTGTGGACTCAAGAAATTCTTTCTTACTCCATGTTTACGAGCTCAACCTGAGCTGCTACAATACTTGGTCAGCATATGGGATGAAAACGAAGAAGTATTTAAACTTCGGGACCGAGTGTTGGAACTTGAGGTTTCCGATGTATATTTCATCACCGGGTTGTCGCAGAGAGGGCCAGTACCCATTCTGACGGTCAGCAGACCTTCCAGGGAAAATATGGAACAAGTAATGGCGAGGGTGTGCCCAGGGGCACGAACCGGATCGGGAAGCGGGAAAGTGGACATCCACACTGTCCATGATCTAGCACTCAGAGTAGTGCTACACACCATTACAAGAGCTGCAGGATCGCAAGCTCCACATGAGGCAACCAAGGCCCAAATCATACTAGCCTCTGAGTGTATGAGTCCTACACTGTTCGATTGGGCTACAGCGGTGACAACCAATATCAAGAGGCAGCTAACAAGATGCAAGCAAGTCAAACTAAAGAAGTTTGGCTACGGTTCCATTTTGGTGTCGTTCATCCTGGAACGAATACCTATTTTTCAGGGCCAAGGGGCCATAGTTGCTGAGCCGGTACCATGAGAGCTGAGGATGGCTCGCTGGGTAGCACTTATGCCCAGGTCAGGGGGAGGCCAATAGATGTCTTGGAGGCCCACGTTTTTTGGGTGGTTGCGTCGACAGCTGATTGTGGTTGAGGATTGGCCCTATGCTGGGACCACTTTCACCGGAGATCCCGACCTTCCGCTCCCAGAGGGGGAGGATTGGGATGAGGAGTTGGGTATGATACTCTCTTTTTGATTTTATGTATTTATGATTTTTTTGGTAATACATGTTCATTCTATAACAGTTTTATGTGTATGCAGACGTCGGCCCAAAGAGGCCCGCGGGCATGTCGCCCATTGCGCGGAGAACCCATGCCGAACATGACCCTCAGGCTGAGGGTGGCGAGGGAGGTGAACTGATTCAGAACCTGGAGGGGATCCCGGACTATGCACGACTAGCAGATGTTCCGCTAGCATACCAGCGACACACTGTGGGGGTGCCTAGTCGCCTCCACCGACTACTGAGATGCTTAGTGCGTGCGGTGGCTTGTTACCACGAGCACCATGCAGATTAGACATTAGGGCTTTTCCTGCATATTTTTTGAGAGACATGTCGTCTCCGGATGTATTAAGACGAACATGTATATTTTTTTGATTTTATGTGATGCACACTATGTAAACATTTCGACACACACACACACACACACACATATACCTATTTTTGGATGGATCTCTTTACATGTGATGATGTTTTTGTTTATAAATTGCGCAAATGTTTATCTAAAACTATATTAGTGACTGCATCCGTTAATGTATTCATGTGCCTGGGTATATGTTGGTATGTGATATAATCAAAATTCATTTCCAGTAGACGAATACGCAGATACATACGTAAAATGGATGGGTTTCTAATCGAATAATGACCATTAAGCTGTAATACTACAAGTTGCGAGTCTAGATACACAAGTAATTCACGAATGCCGAGGTCCACAGCCTCGGTTAATAATTCCAATACGACACTATATTCCACAATATTATTTGTAGCAGGACCCCGACACACACCTTGCAGGTTAACCAATTCACGAGTAGGATCATAGATTACCCAGGCTGCCGAGGACAGATTCCTAGTACTGCGGGAGGCACCATCCATGAAACCCACAAACGGAGTAATAGACATCTGCACAATCAGGAAGACCCGATTAGTAGAAAGATGCTTACATCGCACACCACACCACACATGCACACAAATGAATATACACACCTATGTACACACACCACACCAAAAGAAAACTTCAAGCGTAGTATTTTTTAAGGTACAACCCATTCCTAGGCTGCGGCAACGAAAATCCTTCGTAATCAATGAGCTCATAAGCCCCATTTTTCAATACTCGTTTTACTATGTAGGGCCCATGCCACATGGGTTGGAACTTTCCTTCTCTGATTTTGTCGTGCACTTGGTTGTATAGGAGGACAAGGTCCCCTTCGACAAAGGAACGTGGAGAGACTGATTGATCAAAGTGAGCTTTGACCCGCTTCTTTTTTGCCTCAATGACTAAAGCATCCAAGCGGCGGGTTTCATCCAGCCGTTCCAAATACAAGAGACGCTCTTCTTCAGGAGAAGTATCGGGTAAAAGTTCCACGGCTAACTTTAAGGAAGTAATTTCGCACTCAACTGGAAGAGTTGCTTCCAGACCATACACCAATTGGAATGGTGTGAATCCGATCGCACTCTTTGCTGACGTTCGGTAGGCCCATAGAGCTGAGAACAATTGGAGGTGCCAAATGGACTTATGAATACCAACTGTTCATTGAAGCATTGTGACCAAAACCTTGTTCATAGCCTCAACCTGGCCATTTGCCTGGGGGTAATATGGCGTTGAGCTATCATGCCGTAAGCCCAATCTTGATGTCAGCTCGGCCATCATATAATCTCGGAAATGGGTGCCATGATCGGTAACAATGGCCTGAGGGACCCCGAAACGTGCGATAATGTGGTTGAAATTAAACTGGGCAGCTGTCTTACCGTCGGCGGCTAGTGTAGGCATCGCTTCGGCCCACTTAGTAAAGTAGTCGACAACGACGATTATATATGCATGCCCCCTAGCCGAATGAGGGTTACACGTCATGAAATCTATGCCCCATTTTGCAAAAGGGCCGACAGTAATGATAGGATGCAGAGGGAGAGGTGGCGTGTGTATCTTGCGCTGAAAAACCTGGCACGCATGACATTTGCGGACTGCAACAATACAGTCTTTGAATATCGACGGCCAGAAGTAACCTGCACGCAGAATCTTCTGGGCAATGGCATATCCGGACATGTGACCGCCACAGGCGCCACTGTGACAGTCATTCAAGTCTCTTTCAGCCTCTTCCAGGGTCAAGCACCGGCGGAGCACCGAATCTACCTCAACTCGGTATAATGTATCTCCTACAATGCGGTAGGGTTGAGACTGATGTCGAATCTGACGTCAGCATCTTTGGTCAACTCAGACCGGAACGTTGATGTTTGAAGATAGACAATAATGTCGCTGTACCATGGGTCGCGAGTGCTGATAAGGAAGATTTTTTCGTTGCGGGATATGATCCTCGGAATGAGATGGGGTGGAGTCTGTCGAGAGGGAGCAAATGAGATCCGAAAAAATGAGTGATTTGGTCAACTTAGCAGTGGTAAACTCTAAGTCGAACTCCTAAAGGATAATGATCCATTTGGAGTATTCCCCCCCTAGTAATTGTCGATATAGAATATATGTCATGGGGTTGCAATCTAAAACCACGATTGTTATACGCAGCAGGATGTAGTGGCGAAAACGCTACACAGCTTGCACTGCAGCTAATGCCAGTTTCTCGACATGAGTGTAACGTGTCTCTGTGTCAAGAAGGTTCTGTGATAGATAATAGACAACATGTTCATTGCCATCATCGTCATCCTGCACTAGGACCATAGCTATGGTGCTAAATGCGGCGGCCAAATATAAAGTGAAATCACGGTGATAGTTTGGAGGACGAAGCAACGGAGCATTAACAAGTAACGTTTTAAGCTTCTCAAAGGATTGTTGAGAAATCTTGTTCCAACGGAAGGGAATGTTCTGCTTTAAAAGACGCGTGAAACCTTTGGCAACTTCCGTGTAGTTCAGGATGAAGCGTCGAAGGAATTTATCTTTTCCCTGCAGACTCTGCAATTGATATAACGAGGAGGGTGATGGGAGATTGACAATAGCCTCGAATTTTAGAGGGTCGAGGCGAATTCCATCCTTGGAGACTATGAACCCCAAGAGACGGCCATAATCCATGCAAAAGACACATTTATGAGGGTTAAGCCAGATATTATAGCGTCGACAACGAAGGAAAATGTGGTGGAGGTGTTCGAGATGGTCCTCCCGCCGAGCTGAGTGAGCTGGCAGATCGTCCAGATAAGGCTGAACGATATGGCGTATGTCATGGAATGTGTAAGAAATAGCACGTTGGAAAGTAGCTCCAGCGTTCTTCAAGCTGAACGGGAGCTTTTTATAAGAAAAGGTACCCCACGGACAGATGAATGCAGTCTTGTGTTGATCGGCAGGTAAAATATTTATCTGATTATACCCTGAAAATCCATCCATCAAGGAGTAAATCTCACTCCCAACACATTTGTCAATGATTTGATCTATGAAGGGAGTAGGATAGTTGTCCTTAGGATAGGCGCGATTAATATCACGGTAATCAACGCAGACCCTAATAGTACCCTATTTTTTATCTACAGGGACAATATTTGAGACCCATTCTGTGAGGGGAATCGGGTAAATGAAGCCCGCGTTCAGAAGTTTTTCAACCTCTGCTTTAATGGCAGTGACTTTGTGAGGATGCACTGGGCGTAAGCATTGGCGCACGGGTTTCGCACCGGGATAGGTAGGAATCTCGTGCACTACTATGCTGGGATCAATCCCAGGCATTTCCTCATAAGACCAGGCAAACACGTCTTTGAATTCTCGGAAAATATCAGTATAAACTCGTATCTCATAAGGAGAACAAGTTACTCCCACATGTATGTTCTCAACTATCCCTAGTTTAACGGAGATGTCGATCGAAGTTGCTTGAGTAATGTTGCTCAGGTTTCCCTCTGAGAAGACCTCATGTGTCAATATGGGCGTCTGGAGAGGTGGAGTGGGAACCTGAGATGAAAAATGCTCTAGACAATCTGACATTGCCCCTAGGTTAGGCATAAAGGAGGAGCGATGATGTGTATCGCTCCAAGGCAGCTCCTCAAGAGACATTATTTCAATAATGGCTTCATCAGAAGGAAAAGTCTCTTTAAGAGGATCAGGCGAGTCGACCTCACCGAGCCAGGGGGATTGAGAATAGATATCTAAAGCCATGCTTGAGGGAGCATGTTGAGGAGGGGGAGGATCGGATGCAGCAACGATTTCACAGTAATTGATCTCTACTGGAGTTAAAGGCATCGATTCTCCAAAATCAGTCACCTGTTCAGGCGAAGGGATGATCCATGGGTCATCAGACCTAGAGATCATATTAACTTGAACGGTGTGCGGTGGTGGCGCGGGAAAAAGACCCATGAGGACAGGGTCCTTGAAGAGACCGGGTCCTACACTGTCAGGGGGATTGGAGATCTTATCCACGTAAGGAACGTTGTTCTCAGAGGTAGAGGTGAAGAAATACAACTGATCCACAGTAACAATTTTGCCCTCATGAGGGAACTTAAGAAGTAGAAAGAGGGTGGATGTCACGCATAGCATAGCGTGAGTCCAACTGCGGTCGAGAAGCAGATTTTAGTTAAGCTTGGCATCAACCACTTCTACTTCAACGTTGACTGTCTTCCCCTGTAACGTAATCGGCAAACTCTCGAGAACACCCATGGGTTTGGATTCCCGACCATCGAATGCCTCTAAGGCATTGGGAGACGATGAGAGAGCCGGAGAGCCAATGGCCTTCCAGCAGGCGGATGACATGACATAGGTAGAAGCACCTTCATCTACGACAGCCCTATGAATGTTAATACCGTTGATCCCAACTTGAATAACGAGAGCAATTTGATGCGGAAGTCGGGGGGTAAAATTTTCTAAGTCGAAGGTGAGAAGATTAGAATTAGTGGGATCAATTCCACCGATTGCAGACAACAAAGCTTTTCGTTGCGAAGGGCAACTTTGAAGGACTTCCAATGCAGACATAACAGAAGGCGCTTGTGCCAAGTCCTCAACAATACTGTAGTGCTGAGCGGCACGGGTGTTTGGATTGTAGGAAGACCTTCGTAGAACACCTTTAGATGGTGGCCTCACAACAGGTTCTATAGTAGGCTTCTCAATTTCCAAAGAACCAGAGACAGGTGGAGGAGGTGGACCATCCACAACTTCCTTTCCAGCTGCCAGACACAATCCAGTATAATCCTTCGAACGCGTAGTGATGGAGACAAGTGCATAACTATTCATCATAAAGACCTGGGACCGAAATGGTGCAGATGGTGACGACTGTTCAACCATCTAGGTTTGCTGAGATGGGAACGGTTCTTTAAGAACTACCGGAGTCCCTTTAGAGCCTTTGAGAAGTTGACTAATTTCATATCGTCGAGGACAATATTTGGTATAGTGATCTCCTTCACAAATAAGGCAGGGGTACTTCGGTTTACGTTGGGAACCGTCCTCAGTCCGAGGTTTAGAAGACTCTGACTTTGGGGCGTCGGGTTTGGATTTTCCTTTGCCCTTCTTTTTTCCTTTGGAGGCTTTTTCCGTAGGATTAGCCTGAACGGCGTTAACCTCCGCAGTTTTTCCAGAATAGGGAGGGGCGGGAAGAGAAGAATTATTGGACGAATTGGACTTCTGCTTCCCATTAGAATATTTTCGAGAATTTTGAGACACGAAACCAATAACCCCATCCACCGCTGGGGTAGGTGGAGCTTTAGAGGTTCCCGGGAGTGGAGCATCAGTCAAAATATCGTAAAGCGTGCCAGGCTGAGAGTATACCAGATCGAGATACTGGGCACGCGCTATGGCTTGTTGTTCAGTCACACATGCCCCCATAGAAATATCTTGCGCGATTTTGTTAACGAAGGATGTGGTGAACCAATGAGTTAGTAGTTGATCAGGTATATCAAACTTGATCAGCCTACGACGACGTCGCCACTCATGTATATGATCGGATATGTGGGTGGCTTTATCCTGCTTCAACGAAGTCAGGAGATGCGTCCCGGCTTCATAGCGAACCGGTAACTGAAAGTGAGTCAGAAAAGCCATTGCTAAAGTATTGAAATCTTGGAAGATGCCACGGGTTAATTCAATATACCACTTAGCAGCAGCACCGGTAAGAGTGAACTGGAAGAGACGTAGACGAATTGAATCATCGTCCCAAGAATTGGACGAACACCAAAGATGGTAAGTCATTACATGAGCTTGGGGGTCTTCACCAGCTTTGCCTTCAAACTTTGGGCAGTCGACGGGTACCTTGGTTGGAACCGGAGGCCAATAGGGATTGTGCAGAATCGGATCATTGGTTAATTTAGAAACATCCGGTAATTCCAAGGTGGCCAAGAACGGCAATTGCGGATTGAACGACATGCCCGGCCCTCAATAAGGACCGATACATGTACTCCATGCTGGTTGAGAATATCCTTGCCCCCATGGGTTCTGTCCAGTAGGATTCTGACCGTAGGGGGTATAGGGTGTATAACCAGTCTGATTCAGTTGCTGGTAACCAGCCTGATTTGGTTGCTGGTAACCAGTCTGATTCGGTTGCTGGTAACCAGTGTACGGGGCTTGATAACTAGAGTATGGACCCTGATTGTAAGTCGGCCCCATTTGAGCAGTCTGCGAATTTGGCTGCTGAGTATAGGTGTAGCCAGGTTGTTGAGTGTAATAATGGGAACCTCGGGGCAGATTATAAGCCGGTCGAGATTGACCATGAGGGTATTAACCGCCTTGAGGTTGAGCGGGCTGCTGATAGGTGGGACCTTGCTGAGCCTGATAATTAGGGTGCACCGGTTGATTCGGTTGTGGCATCGAGTAAATCGGCTGTTGGGCAGGGTTGACAGAGTGTGCAGGCTGGCCTGGTTGGATAGGCTGACCTGGCTGAACGGGCTGCCCTGGTTGAACAGGTTGACCCAGGTAAATAGGTTGTGCCGGTTGCGCAGGTTGACCTGGCTATTGAGGAACACCAGGTTGTACCGGATGGGCCGGTTGGCCTGGTGGTGGAACATCGGGTTGTGTCGGATGAACCAGTTGGCCTGGTGGAGGAATGGAGCTAGGTGGTGGCTGGTAACCGGTTTGACCTGCAGCAAGACCATAAGATGGTCCTGGCTAATGTGCAACATTTGGAGCAACAGGATACTACTGTTGCATGGGTTGGGAAGGTTGGACTTGCCCCCCAGGACCGTATACTGGCCCGGGTTGGTACCTCGGTTGACCTGTGAGTCCTTGAGGTTGCCCCGGTTGGACTCCAGGAAGAGGCTGCATGAGTTGACCTGAAGGGTTGTATTACTGTGCTTGCAGATCATATAACGGCCCTTGCTGGCCCGCAGGGTAACCCTGCGGGTCGTAAGGATAGCCAGGCTGGCCCGAAGGTTGGCCTTGAAAAGGTTGTCCTTGCGGGTTATAAGTTTGCCCAGCCTGGTTATACGGTAAACCTTGAGCATGACGTTGAGCCTCAGGAGCAGGTAAACGTAAAGGGTTCCCATGCTCATCGTACTGATATGGAAAAATGTACACGGGTGTACCATCCTGGGCATAATGCGAAAAATACGAGCGGTTGGGATCTTGAGAGGGTTGTCCGACTTCGGGGTTTGATTGTTGTAAGGACAATCGATACTCCTCAGGAGAGATGTTCTCCGGCATAGCAGAAGCTATATAGACGTCTTCGGGAAGCCATGTGGTCCTTAGGGATTGAGTGGTAACAGCAGGTGTAGATGCAACCACACAAACAGTGGGCCTGACGGGTATAGAAGTGACCCGAGGGGATGACGTGACAGGTGTCTGTGGAGACATCCCCAATGAAGGAACAACTGGCCTTGTAGAAGGAGCTGATACCCCCATAGAGGCAGCGACGACAATAATCTGACCTAAAGATCTATACCCTGCTGGTAGTGAGGGACCAGGCGAAGACATAACAGATGATTCGGCGTTGTCTTCTGGGAATAACTGGTAATCTTCACTAGACGTGGGGATTTCCTCGCTAGCAGAGTGACTGGATTCACTCATATTTGAACCTGCCGCTAGATCCCGTAACAGACAGCGAGGACTAGGAGGAATAACAACAGCTAAAAAAGGCGAACTCGATGTAAGAGGAGGGAAATGTTCCCCTACTCCAAATCCAGACCAAGGGTCGGATAAAGGCCAATTGAAATCAACTGGTCCTCCAAAGGGAAGCTCAGACAGAACCGGTCCCCCGTCGGGAAACTCGGAAACGATGGGCTGCTGAAATTTAGCAGAGGATTGAGAAACCTCTGAAGAATCGTCTGTATATGAACTACCAGTAGACGAAACCGAGGGTTCCGCCACTGTGGTAATAATGACGAGAGAAAAAGATCAAACACACACACAGGCTGAAAAAGAACCAAGGCACATAATCAAACGGACAACAAGCAAAATCTAACAGGGAGTGTGATCGCGGGTGATATATTTTATGACATTGAAACTTAGAAACGTCACCGTTTCATGTTGTAAGAGTCGAGAAACGGATGAAAGATGACTCTATCTCTTTCAGTTTTGACGCAAGCGTGAAAGGACAAGCACTTGGTGATCTTCTTAAATTTTAAAGAGTCAGATAAGATCAAAATTACTGCTCAGGAATACTAGGCAAAGGGTGTACCAAATAACCATGAACTGCAATATACACCTTGGTTTCAAAATGAAAGAGAAATCAACCAAGGACTTGACGTACGTTCAGGCAATCTCCTCGATTGCTGTGTCCGATGTATCACGGGTATAGGGCGAAAGACTCAGCTTCCTATGGATAAAGGATAGAAACCTAGTGGGGTCTCCCTTTATATACACGACGGTACGGGGAGCACAAGTCCGTACCTGTCTAAAGCTAAGAGGCGAACGACAGCTACTAGGTTTAAAGACGCCGGAACACGTCTCTAGCCTAGACCTCTAAATATTCCGTTAATGTTTCAATGCTGCCTTAGTGTAAATTGAATGAATTTTTAATGTTTATCTTCAATTACGTTTCAGTTTTCAGGCCCTAGCGAATGTAATGTCTCGAAATCTCCTAAATGCACACTACATGCCACAGTATATCATTTCATTCGATGAAAGCTAACTACAGGAGAGTCAAGAGCTTTTCACACAACAAAAAAATGATCAGACAACAACCAATGATATCTCTAATGCAGCTAATGGAAACTAAAATCTTTTCATTCAAAGTTACTAATCACTAATAACATCGAAAAGATCTAATTCACACCAACTAATTCAACGCAAAAGATTTTTTTTGTATTTTCAATGTTTAAGAGCAAGAGCACTAAACAAGATGAAAACTAATGAGACAAGCAATTGAGAAGCAAAATAAAAAGAGAAAAACAATCAAATTTCACTCAATGCAAGCCTACAATCAGATCTCAAATCGATAAAAATTCCCTCAAATCAAAAGACACCCAAAGACTCAATTGGACCATGTAATCTAGGCCCAAAACGAGACAAAGCGGAATTCGAATGAAAAAGAATCCAATCACTCAAATAACGCAATGAAACGATAGAAAACCACCAAATGAGTGTAGAGAAGCTATCACAAAGCTAACTGAACAGACATAAACCAAAAACTCCCAAGGGAGGCTCGACGCACAATAACACCTAGATGCCCTAGGGCTAAAATGTAAAATTGATAGAAATGGGCAAACAACCAAAGGAAGAAGGTCACAGTCAGTCAAACGAGGCCCCATAACACTCAAGCAGTCGAAAAATCAAGACCAAACACCCAGATCAGTCTCAGAAGGCTCAAAAACCAGTAAACCCCAGCACCTTACAAGATTGGCGCGACTGTAAGGCTGAAACTAGCACCATAATGGAATTGGCGCGAGTAATACACTGACAACATGCGCCAGTGGGCGCGAATGTCACACTGAAAAGCGTGCCAGCCGAGTTTACTAAGGAAAAATAAAAAATAAGCAATCCAAGAAACAAACCAGTGATGGTGGAGCTTAAACCAAAAGCCAAACTCACGAAAAGAGCCAGCCAAAAGAGATGATCAAGCAAGCAAAGTCAAGAAATGACCGAGAGACAAGACAATACTCCAATTGTTCAGTTCATGAACTAAACCGGAGATTGACTGAAGCAACATTGATCTACTTCGCTAATGCAGAGCAAGAGCATTTCGAAAGCTATCTGGCTAACTTCAGGCTCCGTCTATAGTTTATAAAGCAAAAAACAAACTAACTCCCCAGCGGAGTCGCCAATTTGTTGTGGAGGTAAATCCCCTCTACGGACAGAGGCGATCCTTACTAGCCCAGATCGGGTCTAGCAACAATCAAACACGCTACAACGCAAGCTCCTAATTGCAAAAATCAAGGCGTGACAGAAGGCCTACGTCAGGTCCAACGCTGTTGTCGTTGCAGAGAGGATAGTGCTCTCGATCCCTTGCTTCGACAGGTCACAATTCCACCACTTGACGCGATCGAACACCTGCACGTACAAGGAACACGACGAACATAGGAGCGTAAAACCATATAATTGCAATTATGTGTCAGTCAGAGAGGACACAACTCATAAACAAGCATGAACAATACGAGTGGAACTATAATCATAGTCGCTTATATTAATGAAACAAAGGATGATACAACTTGGCTCTGACGCTGAAATCCTCCTTCGGTGGGTCGTCAGCGGAATATGTCTCGGTAAAGCTTGTCGGGAATAGGGAAAAGCCTCTCTCTTCGATCGTCAATCTCCTTGCTATGGATTTGGCACTATGAGGACTATCAAAGCTCTTACAACATTCTTTAGGCTCTGAAGGCTCTTGGAGATTAGCTTGCAAAGGGAAATGGAAAGCTTATATAGATGGAGGAAGGGGAGTTGGGATCCCTACACTCATGGGATTGGCCCTATCTTCAAGGAAGCTTCCATGAGAGGTGGAAAACTACTTCCTCTACATGGAAATCTGGAGCCAAACGTCCCAACTCAATTTAGAGACTAGTTTAGGAGTTGGTTAAAGTCAATCTTCCGCCATTTATTTTTAAAAAACACCCTTTATTAAGCCTGGCGCGAGTGCAACTCTGAGACAGAGCGCCAATTGGGGCGCCCTCTTTAGAATATTTCCCCCATTGGCGCGGGTATAACACTGGCGAGCTGCGCCAAGGATGAAAAGGCTATTTTTAAGGTTTTTCACAAGGAGTTGTCTTCAGGGCAATGAAAGCACATGTCTAGGGGAATGCCATGAAAATGTTTTCAAGTTATGTTACTGCTCATAGTTCACGGAATGAGCCCTCCAATGCGCGGGATGGGGAATTGTACGGACGGTGAAAAATTGCTGTGTAACAATCACAACCATCATGGGCTTGTTCTAAAAATAATTCTCTTGTGTTGTAGATGGATCATCTGCCCATCTACTATTTTGGGTTTGCTAATGGAGCCTCTCGATGGTCACAAAATTTAGCCATAGCTGGCTACGCCATATACTCTCATGACCTATCGCCATTCCTCACCAACAGAGTATGTATCAGGTCAGCCACAAATAATCAAGTAGAATCTGATGTAGTCATCGAGCTGTTGAGCGATGCCTCCAATCAGGGAATTAGCCATATACATATCTTTCTTGATTCCCAGATAGTGGCATCGCAGTTAAACCAAGCCTTTCAAATACATGATTCACACCTATTTAGGAAGTACTTGCATGCACGATGGTTAGTTCGCCACTTTGATCACATTACATTTACACATATACGAAGAGATCAAAACTAGGTAGCCGATCGCATAGCTAACCATATCTTAAACTGGAATTCACCTTGTATACACCATCATCCATAAAACAACAAAAAAAATCATCATAAGCATAACATCCATCATAAGTACATAAAATCCATCATAAACATATAAAAACATACAAAAATAACCACAGACACATCATAAGAGCCGTTGAAAATACATCTCGCATATATACATCAAAAAATATGTGTCCAGTATACAAAAAACAAGTCACTGACTATCACGTCAGTAAAAAAATATACATATCATCAACGTAGGGAAGTATCCTCATAATGGGTGCTTTCCCTGATAGTACAATGTCTCTAGCGCTGAACCCCCCCCCCAGTGGGTCCTTTGGACCCACGCGAGCACCCGAAACTAGTATAGGAGCAACAATTGCGAAAAAAAATGATGCTCGATGCAAAGTCGGGTGATGCGCCCTCTCCCGGGCCATCACTGTGTCCAACCAAATATCGGCCAGGTCATCAAATCCCCTAGTCGGTAAAAATTGAGCCAACCTCTCTAGATGACTCCACAAAGCTGTGTTTGGAAAAACAAAATCCTGATTTAGAAGAGGCACTTACTGCAACATAATTTTATAACCATGCATTCTAGCTATAAAAAAGGAACCCTAAGGGGAAAAATACTCCACTACTACTCAAACAATTATTTGTACATAATCCTAGAAATTTTCAATTTGAAAATGTTATTTCTATTTCTAGAGAAAAATTAGCTCTAGTTCAATCACAGATCCCAGTGTTTGATCTGCCACCACAAAAAAAAAAAGAAATAAAAATTGTAAAAGAATAAGGAGAAGGATCCAAAAAAATACCCAAGAGTGCAGATAGCGATAAAACAAATTGAACTTTTGAATTTTCACGGGAAAAATGGTGTAATGCCAAGTATGGTTATCCTGGAAAAACTCCATATACTCCTTAAAAAATTGATGAGTTCCCCACTCTTAGCTGAGTTAACATCGATCAAGGTAATGACAAATCTGAACAACAAATCTAAAAATGAAATCCTCATGGCAATCCATACTTGGAGTGCATGGGAAAGCACTCAAAAGTCCATTCATAGAAACAAAGTCTCATGGTCAGAATTCACTTTAAGGATAACTTGGGGTTTCCAAAGTAACTTAGAATTATGATGGTCTAGAATGAATGAATCTGAAAAACTCAATATTATGAATAGTGATAAGCCAGTCACTGAACTTGTCAAGTCTCCATGAGTTTTATGGAGAAATTAAGGTTGATGGCCATAATTATGCAGATATGTTCATGAGAAATATATTTTGTGATATAAAATAACTTCCTGAGTGTTTCTGCACAATGAAGGATCTTCTTTATAAGGCAAGAGACCCATATAATACAACTTATTTGAGAAAATATTTGTCTGCAATTCATGGCAGAATCCCTGAAAGATTTGAAGCTGAAAATATAAATATTGAAAATATTTTCTTGCAGGACTCCATGGAAAAATTATATTTACTTTGCAAAAAAAATTCCTCTGAAAAAAGACAGCCATATAAGTAAAGAAACAACTCGGTTTCAATGAAAGTGTCTGTGATACCTATGCTGAAACTTATCATTTTGGTTGCAAAAGAAAAACGAAGATTGTTGGCAAAGGACAACATGGAAGTGATTGTCAATCTAAAAAAATGCATGAATAAAAGCCAACCCATAAGGTTTTACGCGAGAAGACAGAGGTTTGAAAAATCAAGAAAAGGATACTTCAAGAGAAGGAAAGAAGGCACCTAAAGAGCACAATCAGGAACTTATTTAATTTGCAAGAAGATGGGTCATTGGGATAGAAAATGTCCTTTTAAGGGTAAAAATGATTTCCAAAATAATTTGTATGACATTTTTTCTAATATTTATGATTCGACTGAATGGGAGAAAGTAGATCAACCCCCACAAAATGAAGAATATTTTTCAGTCACAAATTCAGATGAGTCAAACCCACCATCTCCACATCTTGAAGACTCATCCTTCTTTGAATCCAACTCATTTATTGACTTCATTTAAGATGTAAAGATATTTAATTTAGAAAACCCCGCAGACCTACACTCTGAAATTTCATCTTTACAATCTCATATTTCTTCCCTCACACTAGTGGATTTCACCATCCGACACTGTCTCATAGAACGCCTCTCAACCCTCCAACGTCAACTTGCCAAAATCATGCAACCAAGCGTGGTGAATATTTGTGCTTACTATCCAAGTGACACTCCTACCACATCTGCACAAATTTCCAATATTCCCTCATCTAACATTCCACCCAGGAAGCAGTTTCCCCACAGATCTACCATAAGTAGAGAAGAAGTAAACTTTATTCATCATAGAAAATCCTATGGGTTTAAGAAAGCTACTCCCATTATTGAGAATCTCTCAGAAAAATATTAAGAAACATACAAGGTTAGCAAACTACAAGAAGAAATATTGCACTCAGAAACCACCATTGAAGAAAAAAGAGGCTTGGTTAAAGAATTCTAACCAGTATGAGAGCTGACCAAAAGGAATTGGCTAAAAAACAAAAACAACTTGCAGAACTAAAATATTCAATGATGATAGAAGAATTTGAATATGTGCTCAAAGAAGAAGAAGATCATGACCAGGAGCAACAAGAATTACAATGCATACCAGAAGATCACCGACTAGAACTAGGTACATCTATTCTCCATATGAAGGGATTTGAAGATAGTATTGTTATTAGAATAGATGTCAAGGTTAGTGGTTATAAAAAACATTATCTGGATGCACACCTAGACTCGTGAGCTATGAATTCTTGTGCAAATCATATTTCCATTCCTGAATATGATTGGAAACCCATAAGCTTGTTGTTCAGAGTTGTAAATAAGACGTGAATGACTATCAGAGCTATGGCTTTTGATTTCCCAATTATTTTTAATGGAATTCCTACTTATGTAAATTTGTACAGTTTTGATACATGAAGTGATATTTTTGTTAGGTAAATATTTTGTAAGAAGAAATCTTCCTCTTGTTGTAGAGGAAAACCATATTTTACTCAACATCCAAGGAAGAACTATAAAAATTGCAAGTAAGTCAAGCTATGTAAATAGATTTGTAGACCCTGTCCCAGATATAGTTGAATGCTCTCTTGAAAAGCTAGCAAAGATCATCAATGTAATTAGAATTGCTAAAATCCAAGGGCCAGAATACATCAGATAAATAAAGAGAAAATTGAAGCATAATTTACAATATATGCACCCAATGCATTTTGGAAAAGGGAGCAATACTTTGTGGATATTCCCTACAAAAAAAATCACTCCGGAACACCTCATAAGTCATCAGCAAACGTTACGTCCCCACTAGAGCTAAAACTATGTAACAAAGAGATTGTTGAGCTATTAGAATGAAAGTTGATCGAACCAAGCAGAAGCCCTTGGGCTTGCCCAAAATTTTATGTAAACAAACATTCAAGACAAAAGAGAGGCAGACCTCAGATGGTGATCAAATATAGAGCATCAAATTATTCCTTTTTTCCTATCAGGTATCCTCTGCCATCTAAAGAAGTTTTATTTCAGAAAATCAATAATAATTATGTATTCAACAAATTTGACCTTAAGAGCGGATTTTGGCATATAGGGATCAAACCATCTGATAGATACAAGGCCAGTTTTGTGGTGCCAAACACATAGTTCCAATGGCAAGTATTTCCATTTGGATTGAGGAATGCACCCTGCTGGTGCTGGAATCGACACTTGGACTACATCAAGCGGCTGACCAAACACATCTTAAGCTCGAGGGCTATTTTATGATTTGATTGGGTTTTTTGGAAAATGGTTGGATATCAAGCACTCTAAAAGGAATGTTGAATAGATAAAAGGATATGACACATATTAGGGCATTGGTGTATGATGTGGTAGCAAAATTGAGTTTGTAGCATGATGGTTAGAAGAATGGAAGAAAGACAGTGGGTATGTAGGACAGAAATCCACTGCTGGGAGAAAAATGACACAAATTCCAGATCTGAAATTTAGAGTGAAATAATTCTTTTAAAAGACTTAAAAGAATCTCACTTTACATTTAAAGATTCCCATTACAAGGAATGGTTCTGACTAACATGACCTCATGAATCAGGAATTCTCGGTGAATCGAGACTGGCGAAAACAGATTAACATGCATTCCAGATCAAAAGACTTACAGAAACATGAAACAAGGTTTAATTCCACCTCAAGGAACGATTATGAGCAATCTTTAATTTATACCGAATCAGGAAATCTTGGAACAAGACTTACAAAAACAGATCCAAATGACTTGGAGGTTCATAAGACTTATAAAAAAAGAAGATAGAACTTTCACGATAAATCTGGAAAGGCGGATAAAGTAAGTAAAAACAGAGGGGAAAAAAATACTCACACCATATAAATTTTTTAATCCTCAAGAGTGTAACTAGAATATATTATGAGTTCAATAATACATAGCTTCAGGAATAGCATGAGAATCAACAACAAGGCCAGGACACTAGGCCCTATGCCACCAAACCCTCCTTCTCTCCCTAACAATTTATCATATATATACAAAAATTGTAAACCGTCATCTCCACAAAAGGAGTAAACATGTTCCCAAAAGTTATTACGATCTTGTGCAAGAGATGAGGCTTATCCTAAAACTTTAATAAAAAGTGCTATGACATAATCAAAATAAATAACATCAAGGCTAAAAATTCGAAGTGGTTGTTTGATGTGGTAGTCTATAGGAATACTCCTCCTCTGTTCTGGTGCAACTAACTCCATAAAAAGTGTAAACATTAGTGAAAATGGCATGTGGCCATTCCTTGAATGCTGCTTGATGTCTCGCGGAAACGTGCTGGTGTTGTGAGTACTGGTAGAAATATGTTTCAGAGAAACTTTGCCGCTGTTCCTTTCCTTTTGGGATCACAGAGAGGATATGATAGAATAAATCTGACATCTGGCCCTGCTTCTTCAAAAAACTGCTACTTGATAATTAAATCTGGTGCTGCGCTGGCCGATTCAACAGATCTGATTACTATGCTGGCCGCGTTTACTATCTTTTCCGTTCTTGTTGTTATATCATCACAGTTCTGTATGAGTGCCCTTTTCTGGACTTGACCCGTGGTGTCTATCTCCTTATTACCATGATGTTCAGCATTACTATTCCCTTTTCTCTTTGTTGAGTCTTATCCTACCCGAGTCATTCTGCCGTGTTTAGCCCTTTCTTCATAAAACAACGTAAAAACCTCATACACCCGAACTTGAAATCCTTTAGGCTTTCAGCTTTGAACTTCATTGCATCCGTGTCAATATTGCACATCGCAAGTTTTAAGGTTTATTTTATGAGGAACAAGAGTTAAAGGTTAAAATGCGAAGTGCGATATGCGACCAGAACGAAGGTGACGTAGCCGGAAGGGTCCCACTATATTGCAATCGGGGAAAAGAAAGCGTTGAAGCATAAGACATAAGCGGGAGGGGATGCGATTGCGAAGAGCAATAATTTTAAATCTGTGCGATGTGATAAATATCGCACATTGCATGTGATAAGATATGCGGCGATCGCAAGGATTAAAGGTTGGCGAAGTGCGAAATGCTATATTCGCCGATCTGAGAAGTAGTATGTTTTGCGAAGCGCTAAAACGAAAGAGTTTGATTTGCAAAAATTGATATGGGTGTGCGGTAATGATATTACATATATCATATGTAATATAATATATGGAAAGGTTTATGGGATACGACAATCGTTTTGTAAATGAATTTTGGATATGAGATAAACGAATTGCGATGAAAAGGTAAGGGTTTCAATGTGGTTAAGTGGTGAAAATATATGATATCATAGTTGTAATATATGATATATATTAAAGGTTTGTTGTGGGCGGCGGGGCTACTTTTGTGTTGGAATTCAGCATTTGGAAAAATTAAGCATAAGGAGCTAGAGGCCGAATAAAAGGACGGAGAGGGAAATTTTCAAAGAAATAAAAACCAATGCTAACACACCCTATGAATTTCAGAAAAGAATGGAAGAAATTTTGGAGATTTGACATATGTTATTGTTTATATTGATGACTTACTAATATGTTATTTTGATTTAAAAGAACAAAGAAAGCACTTGGAGATAATTCACCACAGGATTTTTAAACATGGGGTAGTCCTCAACAAGATTAAGCTTGAGTTTGAAAAAACTAGAATTGAATATTTAGGACTAATCCTATTCCAAGGAAAATTTGAATTGCAAGAAAATGTGTTGAAATCTTTAGAAAAATTTCTAGATGCCATTTATGATCGCAGGCAATTTCAGAGGTTCTTGGGAACCCTCAATTACGTTCAACAATTTTATGAAAATCAAGCCAAAGATGTCAAGGTCCTACATAAGAGGCTCAGAGGAATAGAATGGTCCCCATCTATGACAACTGTAGTTCAAATTATTAAACAAAAGTTCCAAAACCTGCCAAGTCTGGTTCTTCCAAGACATTAATTGCCTTACATTTTAGAAACAAATGCATCAAATGAAGTATGGGCAGGAGCTTTGATGCAAAAGCATGCAAGAAGGGAAGAAGTTTTCTCATATGCATCAAGATGTTTCAATGACACTGAAATTAGGTATCCATCTTCTCATAAAGAAATCCTTGGTGTAAAAATGGAATCAAAAGGTTCAGGTTGTTCCTAAAGCTAGTAAGATTCATTGTAAGAAGATACCTACAACATATGGATGGGATGCTTAGAAACAAAATATTTTTTGAATAAGGAAACAATATGATATTAATATGGAGCCTATGGTTAGACAGATTCGACTTTGAAATTAAATATAAAAAGGATAAATATAATTGCTTTTCAAATTTTCTTACAAGAGAAGCAACTCTCAAAGAAATCAAGATGTTCCATTGTCCATCAACTTCAACTTCATCATCACCTCCCTCTGCTCTAGAGGGTTTTCAGTGGGTTTTAATATGAAAATATTGTCATATGTAATTTTGTTTTCAGTTTCTCATAGATAGGGTCAAGGAGAGTCATGCATATGAATGCATTCTTGAACAATGGATTAATAGTAGCCATAGTAATGTAAGTAATCTTATGTATTTTACAAAGTCACCCAAAATTTTTCAAGGGGCTAGATTTGCACCTTTTGAAGTACAAAGATATATTTATCTGTATGATCCATGACTGACCTATGAATACTATTGTAATATCTTGATATGCACCAAACATGCCAAAAAAGTTTGGCTGATGTTTGAATGTATCTCTATGAGTAATCCCGACAACCACTGGTCACCTTAGTTCAAAATACTGCTACATGATTGGTGCTCGATGGAAGGAATATTTTGGACCATCAGAAAAATGAATTTATTGATGACCTCTGAGAGGTCATCAGAACAACAACTCAGTTTTAGGCATGGTTTTTCTTCCAGATAGAAATTTTTTTCAACACACTTAAAGTACATAATATTCAGCCACCAGAGAAACCCATCTATAAGGAAAATATCTCTATTCATTGGATCAATTTGTAATCCTGCAGATGAGAGAGTTCCTAGCATGTATGGATCTCCTTTCTTTTTGTTCTATAATATCATGCCACCTCATGCAGAAGCCCATTTGTCACCAAGCCCGCAACATTTGTATTACTCAAGTGACTATGATAATTATGGGTATCCAAGCGACTCAGAGGATCCTTGTAAAGAAGCATGGTGAGTGGTATTTCATGTCTAGTCACTGTTGTCAAGATAAATCCCGTCTGCGGACAGAGGTGATCTCTCTATCCCTAGAGTGGGTCTAGAAACTTGAGATAATTTCTAATGGGAAGATTTCTTAGCTAATATTCAAAATGCGACAAGAAAATGGATAGAAGTACCTTTTTCCTGATACTATGTTTGAACCCATTGATGATGACCTTCATCCACGATCATTTTAGGCTTGCTCCTTGCTTCTGGTGGCACACGAATACCTGCAGATGATCAAGAGGCAAAAAAAAACGTAATCCAATACATAATAATATTTAAACATTAGCTATCTAGAAGATCAAAGAGTACCATAATATTTGCATAAAATTTTAGACAAATATAGAAAACAAACATCAGATGTTTTATTGATAAATATGAAAGGAATATCTTACAACCAAGGCCTTGATGTTGGAGGCATCCCTTTGGTAAAAATCCGAGTCCTTCACTGAATCTCTAAAGCATTCCTTCTCTCGAACAAGTTAGGCGTGAATGTAAAGGGAACGAGAGTTCAGACTAGCCCAACAATGACCAACCAATATTGGAAGGATGGAGACCAATCTATAGGAATGGAGAAGAGGTTGGGAGCCCATGAAAGAAGGAAGAAGGTCCACTTTCTAAGGGATAAAACCACATGGATGAGTTCAAAGCTCTAAAATCAGAGAGCTTGACTTTATCACCACCATTTAACAACCAACTCGCCTCCTAGGAACTTCTAGAGGTCAAAGCTTCTCCTCCATTTGAGGAAAAACTGCTAGAAAGGGATCAATGCGATTTTCCAAGAAATAAGGGCGCTGGAAGTGCTAAGCCAAAAATTTCAATCTGACATCAACGCGAGCATGAGACTAGGAAACATGTTGACCCAGAAAACTAGGGTTGTGACCAACTTCCTTCAGTAATATTTCAAGGCAATTTTCTGTGTCTTCAAGGGATTTCTTTACATATTTTTTCATAGTGGAAACATTTCACAGGGTCTGTCACGTGGTTCTTCAGGATTAGGAATGGGAAGTGAGCATGGTGAAAAATTACTGTGTAACAAATGCCCCCTAAAGCATGAAGGTGGAATAGGGAGTGATGGCTAAAATGGTTTATGAACCAAGGCAAAGAACTCAGATCACTGCTAGGAAACCTGCCAAATCAAACATATTTAAATATATGACATCTCTGGTATGAATATAACTAATCACATAACTCTGAACTAGGCATTAAGTAACACATGAACCCACAACATGGTCACAACCATCCATCTAAAGATATCATAGAAAGATCCACGGTATGGGAGCAATCATCCGTATAGATAGGATCATGTATACAATCATGAATACTCAGTAACTCCCCGCAGCCTAGATCAAAATCAGATGTGACCTAGGGTCTTCACCATGATATCAATCAACCCAATGTATGAATCTAGCCATGCGAATAGATGTGCTGATGTTGAACATGGTAGAAACCACCTGATTACCATTCAATGATGAAAACCGTTAACATGCAGGAGAGAAACCACCAATAATGAAAATGGCCCTCAAGGTACAACAACACAATCTACAAGTGTGAATGAAGGTGTTGAATTCGAACACTTGTAGAATCATTCGATCGAAGGCCAAATATGTGAACCTGTCATTGAACATGAAGAACTTTCCATTGAGGCATGCAAGCTCCAAGGTACTGAAAAGAAGTTTCTAAAATGCCTTCTCGGATAACGAGCTGAAGTTGACAAGAAGTGATTCGTCAAAGGAGGGCCATAATGATTCACGCATCATCGACAGGAAAAAAAAAAGATATCTCAAGATGATACGAGTGATTCAGGATTGTAACAAAGGAGGTCAGATAAACAAAAGATGCTTGACAAAAAAGACTTCTCTTGAGCATATTGGCGATACAACTTTGGAGTGTGGAAAAATTTGAATAAAACGGGATCAAAGGTCATAATGACAACAATGATGATCGAATATAAGGCAAATGGATTTCCCAAACCTGCTGAGGAAAAATGAAGAATAAAGGATATCACCAACCCGACACGAACTACAGATGAGTGTCATGTTCAAGAGCGATGAGCTTCCCAAAATACACATAGGATGTTCACTTTCAATTTTCCCTTGTTATTGCTAATGAGTGCCTCTTTATTTTTGATAGCCAGTGTGAAGAGGATAACATATGTTGAGCATGTAATTTCATTCTTTGAATGAATCCATCCCATTAAGTTTAACAATCCCTGGAAAGGAGGAACTTGGTCTCGTCATGGTGACAAATATTTCGCTGTTTAATATTTAACGAGTCCAACAAAAGGGTAACTTGGTAAATTTTCATGTTTAAGGAGTTTGAAAAGAAAACTCCATCATGTCCCTTTTCATAAATAGTCTCTCGAATCTAAAAAGGTAGAAAACAATATTCGAGAGAACCTCTTGATCATGTTCGACCAAGGTATTCCTTTTTCGTAAATAGTGAATCTTAGCTCAAAAATGGGGTAAACATATACTGAGATCATGTCATGATCCAGGTGGATATTGGTGGTCGGCCCACCTATTCCATTTGGACCTGCACCATCAGTTCTTTTAGTTTTTCAGTTTCAACAGAACTTACTATTTTAGCAGGTTTTCGGATCCTGAACTTTTGGAGCCGTTTGGAGGCCCTAATAATCCAGGTGGATATTGGTGGCCACCAACCTATTCCATTTGAATCCCAACCATCGGTTCTTTCCATTTTTCAGTTTCGGCACAACTTACTATTTTTAGCAGTTTTTCAGGTATTGAACTTCTGGAGCCGTTTTGAGACCCTAAACAACGTTTTTTGGGAAAACGGGGAGCAACATGAGTGTATGGACTGATGTTGCTCACATCAAAAGTTGTATTCCTCGAATATATATTTCTAACGAGGTATGGTGCATGTCAAACATAGATCGTATGCCAAAGTTACGTCCCCGAGAAGTTGAAACAACAATTTGCCCAAACGGGACCCATAGTTTTGGCACTTCATGTCCTACAATTAGGTTTTTGGATGTTTAAGGTTTTCTATTATTTCTCAAAAATAATTTGACTTCGAGCCTCACTGTAACACAGTTCATAGGCATGTAGCCGCCACATCTCTTCTAAGAGATAAGCTACCATTACCCTAGCTAGTTTATTTCCATTATTTCTGTAAACATATTTTAGTTATTTGATATTAATGAAATGAAGTATTATTTCCACTGCATATCTGTGTTTATGTCTATTTTTGTATTTTATTGCGTTCCTGCATAAATCCAAATCAGTGGTATCAGAGCGGTTTTCTCTTTCTCTGTTTTTCTTTGCATGTCCCCAACGAGGTCAGGGTATAAGGAGTTAGGGCTCGATCTGGTTGAACCCTTGCAAGATCAACCTCGCAAACCCCGATGACCTCCCATGGAAGACAAAAAGAAAGACGAGGGAGCATCAGATCCTATCAAAAAATTGCTCGAGGATTCCCAAGAGAAACAAATGAACGCTATGATGGATAAGTTTGCTCAGATCCTTCAACAATTTCCCACCTACCGTCACATTTGCATCCAACAACCACTCTAGAGGCGCCACCCCCTTCAAGGTATAGGTAAACTTTGACATTCCTGTATTTGAAGGGCAGATAGATGCAGATGCTGTAGATAGATGGTTGAATTTTATAGAAGGGTATTTATCGGTCCATGATTTCTCCGACCGAGAAAATATTATTTTTGCACTCCTCAAAGCCGCCCCCCATGTCAAAGACTGGTGGGAAACCTACTGTGAGCAAAAGGACGAGGGGGAACCCTCTCTATTCTTGGCCACACCCAATTGGAATTTGTTCCGAGATGACATCAAGGAAAAATATTACCCCGTGGGGAGTTATGAGGACAAATACATCAATGGACCACGCTGAGACAACAAAGAGATTAAGATGTGCATGAACCGACGAATTTGTTCCATACCCTACGCTCAAAGTTGGGTATTAAAATTTAGAGAGACATTTGGTGCTCAAGTACCGCATTTGTCTTCATAGACACATTGAGGAGGAAATGGAGTTCCTCGACATTACCTCGCTTGGCACAACATATCGCTATGTCACCAAGATTGAGCAGAAATTTAAGCAGAAGAAGCAAAACTTTGGATCCACAAATCCGAAGCCATGGAAAGGCACCCTTGAACCATAGAACAAGGGGTAGAGCCAAAGTGAGGTGACTCAGAACACCACCACAAATCAAAATAAGGACACGGGGACGTGGTGTGAATTCCATAACATCCCCACTCACAGCACAAACGAGTGTCAGGCCAAACAGTCGCTGGTGGTCAAACTGAAGGCAGCCGAATCAGATGCATGTTCTGATCCTGAGCGAGAACCAGACAAGGGAGATGACAAAGAGAAGCAGATCATTGATGCAGACCCTAGTGCCATCGTTGCCACCACCAAGCTCCAAAGGGAGGATCCCGAGGATCCATAGGATGGGGAGCACCTCTTCCATTTGCAGATGTGGGTGAAGGGTTCTCCACTGCAATTTCTTGCTGATGGCGGGAGCCAAAAGAACCTCATTTTAGCAGAGGTTGTGAAGTGGATCGATCTATCAACACTAGCACACCCACAGCCATATACCATCGGGTGGCTTCACCCAAGGAGAGATCTCCGCGTCCGCCAGCAGTGCCACCTTCCGTACTACATCAAGCCATTCACGGATGAGGTATTGTGTGATGTTTCTCCTCTTGATGTAACTGATGTATTATTGGGCCAACCATAATTGTGGAGGCAACATGTTGTGTATGATTCTAGGCCTCGTTATGTTGTAATTACTTTGGAAAATAAATTGTACAGGGTACCAGAGGTAGTACCGCCTCCTACCATCTCCTTGACTATTGCAAAACAATGCAGTAAGATTGTTTCCCAAACCAGGAAATTTATTTTCCTTACAACTCTCTCACAGGGAAAGAAGAGTGTGCCCACAATATATAAATGAGGCTCCCCTGCACGGCTGCAGCATATGGACAAAGTCATGGAGGAATACGAGAAAATTTTATCCTCACCCACAAATGTTCCTCTACATTGTCAAGACAAGCACTCCATCGATCTAACCCCCGGCGCATCGCCACCTAATAGTTCCATACCTCATGTGATTACACAGATAGAATCCACACATGTACTGTATGAGGAAACCAAATTTATTGAACGCATCCAGCACGTCCGCTAGTAGGTCCATGACATCCTGGACAAATCCAATACCAAGTTCAACGAAATTTGCCTTTAATGGAGGAACTTAACGCAATGGGTACCATTACTTCCTAAGGAGGGAGGAATGATCCAGGTGGATATTGGTGTCCAAACACCTATTCCATTTGGACCCGCACCATTAGTTCTTTCATTTTTTTCAGTTTCATCACAACTTACTATTTTTAGCAGGTTTTCGGGTTCTGAACTTCCAAAGCCGTTTGGAGGCCCTAATGATCCAGGTGGATATCGGTGGCCACCCACCTATTCCATTTGAACCCCCACCATTGATTCTTTCAGTTTCGGCACAACTTACTATTTTTAGCAGTTTTTTTGGGTCCTATACTTCTGGAGCCGTTTTGAGGCCCTAAACGACGTTTTTTGGGAAAACATGATAGTCCTCAGATAGATATTTCTAATGAGGTATGGTGCACATCAAACAGAGATCCTATGCCAAAGTTACATCCTCAGGAAGTTGAAACACTAATTTACCCAAATGAGGCCCATAGTTTTGGCACTTCATCTCCTACAGTTAGGTTTTTGGATGTTTAGGGTTTTCTATTGTTTCTCAATAACAAATAGGCCTTCGAGCCTCATTGTAACATAGTTTAAAGGCATGTAGCTGCCACATCTCTTCTCAAAGATAAGCTACCATCGCCTTAGCTAGTTTATTTCCATTATCTCTGTAAACATATTTCAGTTATTTGATATTAATGAAATGAAGTATTATTTCCACTGCATCTCTATGTTTATGTCTATTTATGTATTTTATTGTGTTCCTACATAAATCTGGATCACATCAATTCATTTACTTTAACGAGTTCAAAATGACAAGTACTCAGAAATCTTCTCAATTTTCGAGAGTCAGAAAAGAGCTGAAAGTTGACCCTAGGGGGGTTCCTTTTTCGTTGATGTTTACCGAGTTCTAAAAAGAGATAAAAATAAAACTCGTTTGCATCATAAATAATCACCAATAGTGTAAACGTCCTGTTACTGCACAAAAAATGGAAAACATTACTGGTATCGAGGAAAAATAATAAAATAATGGTGAAAATATTTCAAAAATATATAAATATACAAAAAGTAAATTCATTCACCTTTATATTTTGAGTAAATTGGAGAAGTGAATTTTACCCATTTTCCCTCCGAAATTCAGATCAATGGTGCGGCCGATCCAGGACACCATCCAACGATCCGTCAGTGCCAGATAAGAGCTCAAATCCTCCTCTTCATTTTAATTCCATTCTTTTAGTGTTTAGATTTAGAAATAGGGAGATGGGGGGAGGATTTCAAACCTCAAAATCGCTCACGACCAGCGCAGGTTTGAGCTATCGAAGCCACGCTGGTCGCGCTTAGCTCGTTAGGGAAGCATGACGGCAGCTCCAAATTAATTCGGACAGTTGCATTGGCCGTGGGGAAGATTTTGAAATGAGAAATCTACCCATATCCAGTGGATGATTTCAAAAAATACTCCGATGAAAACTCCTAAAATGTATTTTGAACATTTTTTGTAGGTGAATTCAGTAGAGATGGTCATCGAATGGAAATAATGAGGCCATGAGGTGGAATACTGCCAAGCTCTCCAGGACCACAATTGTGTAAATGCATTGCGCAATTAGAGATTACTAAATTTATTTCAGACATGGACATCTATTTCATCACAGGATTATCTAGGAGAGGGAGAGAATCCAACTCTCTGGAGCTCGCGCACGAGGTGAGATCACCATTATGCTTATCCAAAGACACTGTCCTGGGGCTCGAAATACTGAGAGTGGAAAGATAGATATATCCTCTATTAGAGTCCTTGCCTTGCATACAATCCTTCATTGCATGACTCGAGTGGCTGGAGCCTAGGCGTTGCATGAGGTAACTAAATCCAAATTCTAGTACACAGTAAACTGTCTAGACCCTACGATGTTCAACTGGTGTGAGTGGTTATTGGATAACATGAAGAGCCAATTGACCAAGTGAAAAACAGGTCGACTGAAACAATTTGGGTACGAATCCATTTTGGTTACCTTTTTCTTGGAGAGAGTACCTCTGTTCCAGTATTAGTGGTTAGAGATCCATGATCCATCATCGAGGGACCCGAGACTGATGAGGTGGTGTGAGATCATGCCCTATGAGGGTGGGGGCTAACGTTTTTCAACTGGTTGTGTCATAAACTTATCATGGTTAAGGACTATGCATATGTAGGCATTGATTTTGGGGGAGATCTAGATCTACCCATTCTGTTAGGCACACAATGGACTAATGTAGGTAAAAATGATTTTTAATTTTTTTTAAATTTTGAATGTTTTTTTTTAATGTATTCTGAGACTTATAATTATGATGTTTTTATAGATATCGATCCTCTGAGACCGCTAGGCATGTCATCGATCACGAGGAGGGTAGTCCACCTCGGCGAAGAATGTCCCTTACAAGGAGGGAGTAGACCCATCATCTGAGTTAGAGTGGAACTTGGTAGGCCTTACGAGAGGTATCTCAGAGTATGCTACCTTTGATGATGTTCCTCTTCGCTTTCAGAGGAATACGACCGAGGTTCTAGTCAAACTACGTCATTTACTTTGGCGAGTGATCCGAGCGGTCACCTGCTATCACGAGCACCATGTGGGCGGATAACAACCCTATTTTTACATTTTTGTACTGATGTAGGCTCAAACAACCATTGTTTTCACATAAAACATATTTTTTGAGATTTTGATGTAACACACTTGCACAAACCCGATATATATATATATATATATATATATATATATATATATATATATATATATATATATATATATATATATGTTTCTACGAATACTTGTGTATCATAATGATGTGTTGGTTTTTTATATGTTGCATATATGTCTATCTATTACGTGATTTGGTAATGTATCTGTTACTCTGGTTAAACGTCTTGGAATATGTTGATATGTAATAAAATAAAAATGCCTTTCCAATAGTCGAACATGCAAATACATACGCAAAATTTGAGGATTTCGCACAGAATAATGACCATTTAATTGTAGCACAATGAGTTGTGAGTATAATTTAACAACAAAATCCCTAATTCCGAGATAAATGGCATCCGATAATAGCCCGATAACTGCACTATATTCAGAATTATTGTTAGTTGTTCGAACAAAAAAAATACCTTGTAAATTAACCAAGTCGTCATCAAGGGCAAAGAGTGCCCATGTTGCGGAAGACAGGTTTTGTGTGCTACGGAAAGCACAATCAGCAAAACCGAAGTAATGATTCGATGACATCTTCAAACCAAGTGGCGCACAAGGCGATCATAGGAAACATGTCTGCAAAGCAAACAATCACACCAATAATCTAATCAAAGCACACTAATGAATAAAACAGTAATGTACAAAGCATCACACTCATGATCAAGTGTAATACTTCTTTAGATAGAGCCCATTCCGGGGCTGAACCAATTGGTTTCCTTCGTAATATGCTATCTCATAGGCTCCTCTTTCTAATACTCGCTGAATGATATAGGGCCCGTGCCATATTGGCTTGAGTTTTCTGACTCCCAATTTATCGTGGGCTTGGTCATAAAGCAGGACCAAGTCACCTTCGGAGAAAAGACGAGGGTTGATGGATTTGACATATTGAGATTTAACTCATCTTTTTTTTGCTTCAATGACTAAAGTAGTAAGTCTTCAGGTCTCAGCGAAACGCTTGAGGTAAAGAAAATGTTCCTCTTCTGGTGAAGTACCAGGAAGTAGTTCAATGGCTAGCTTCAGAGAAGGAATTTCACACTCGATCAGGAGTGTGGCCTCTAGAAAATACATCAATTGGAATGGTGTGAATCTAGTGGCAGTTTTAGCGGAAGTTCAGTAAGCCCACATAGTTGAGAAGAGCATGAGATGCCAACCTTTTTTGTGTTTCCCAGTGGTTCGTTGAAGCATGGTCACCAAAACGTTGTTGACAACCTCAACCTGGCCATTGGTCTATGTATAATAAGGAGTGGAGCTATCATGATGTAACCCCAACTAAGCATCGAGCTCTATCATCATATGATTTCAAAAATGAGAGCCATGATCAGTGACAATTGCTTTTGGGACACCGAATCGAACTATGATGTGGTTAAACAGGAATTGCGACATAGTTAGACCTTCATTATCGTATGTAAGCATTACTTCGACCCATTTACTGAAATAATCGAAGACAACTATAATATAAACATGCCCCTTGGCCGAGCGAGGGCTACAGATCATGAAATATATGCCGCATTTCGCAAAGGGCCCTACGGTCACAATTGGGTGCAAGGGTGTGGGTGGGGCGTGCTCTTTCCAAGAGTAGATTTGGTATTCATGGCATTTGCGTACCACAACAATGGTTTATTTAAGGATAGAAGACCAAAATAACCCTACGCGAAGGATTTTTTGGGCAGCAACATAACCAGACATGTGACCACCATAGGCCTCATAGTGGAAGTCAGAGAACCTTCTCAGCTTCCTAGAGAGTTAAACATCGAGAAAGGAAACAATCAACATCAATGCAATATAGAGTATCTCCAATGATATGATAATGTTGGGACTGGTAGCGAATCCGTCGTCACTCAGAGTGCGAGAGCTCTGGCCGAAAAGTTTGGGTCTAGATATAAATGATGATGTATCCATACCATGGATCAAGGTACTGATGAGAAAGAGGGATTCGTCTAGAATCGACTCATGAAGAGGAGTGGGATCTAACACGGTAGGAAGATCACAAATCAACTTTGCAAATACTAGGGATTTTCTAGACTTAGCATTAGTGAATTCTAAGTCGAACTGTTAAAGGATGAAAATCCATTTCGAGTACTTTCCCCCAAGAAAATGACACGTGAGAATGTAAGTCATGGGGTTTCAATCAGAAATCACCAATGTTTTGTCCAAGAGAATGTAATGACAAAAATGATGAACAACATGGACAACAACCAACACAAGTTTCTATACATGAGCATAATGGGTCTCAACATCAAAGATATTGCGACTCAAGTAGTACACTACATGGTCTCAAGCATCTTCATTGTCTTGAATAGCACCATACCGATAGTGTTGTCTGCAGCGGTCAAATACAGGCAGTAATCGCGGTGATAATTGGGAGGATGTAGTTGAGGAGCACTAATGAGGGCTCGTTTCAAAGCATCGAAAGAGATCTAGGGAATTTAATACCATCTGAACAGGATTCCATTTTTCAATAAACGATTAAAGCCTTTGGCAAGCTCAACATAATTCAGTATGAAGCGATAGAGGAAATTGACTTTCCCCTGCAATCTTTGCAATTGATGAATAGAAGAGGGAGTAGGAAAATTGATGATTTCCTCGACTTTAAGAGGATCGATGTGGATGCCTTCTTTGGACACCACGAAAGCCAAGATTCAATCGCATTCGATGCAAAAGAAACACTTATGAGGGTTCAACCTGATATTATAGTGTCGACAACGAAGAAATATGGCTCTAAGGTGTTCCGAGTGATCTTGATGTTTCTTGGAATGAGCAGGAAGGTCATTGAGATATGGATGAAATATGTGCTTGATGTCATGAAAAGCATATGAAATAGGTCGCTGGAAGGTGGCCCAACATTCTTCAAGCCAAAAGGGAGATTTTTTTAGGAAAATCCCCCCCACAAACGGATAAACACGGTTTTGTGCTGTAGCTGGAGCAATGTTAATATGGTTATAGCTAGAAAAACCATCGATAAAGGAAAAAATCTCACTCTCGGCACACTCATGAATGATTTGGTATATAAAAGGAGTGGGGTAATTATCCTTAGGACATGTTCTATTGATATCATGTTAATCAACACAAACCCCTTGTTTCTTAGTGATGGGAACAATATTGGAGACCCAATCTCTCAATGGTATGGGATAAATAAAATAAAGTTTGAGAAGTTTTTCAACTTCACCCTTTATGGAAAAAAAATTTCTTGGGTGAATAGGTCGAAGCCATTGGTGAACGTGCTTCGAGTCTAGATAGGTAGGGATTTTTTTCACGACAATACTCGGATCAATGCTAGGTATCTCTTCGTATGACCATGCGAACACATCACAGAATCCATATAGAAGTTCGATGTAGATCTTGATTTCGTATGTAGAACAAGATGCACCAATGTGGACATTCTTGACAATCCTTGGTTTAATAGAGATGTTGATTGGAATGGTTGGAGTAATATTTACCATGTTCTTTTCAGACAACACTTCATGATCAAGATAGGATTTTGAAATGGGCCAGTCGGTACAGACAGAGCATGGGATTCTAGACAGGCGGAGGTGTCACCTAGGGTTGGGATAAACAAGGAATAATGATGTCCATCATCCCATGGGGTTTCTTAGAGAGAAATTACATCCATGATACTTTTGTCGGTTGGGGAAAGTCGCATTCAAGGGATCATCAGATTCCCAAGAACCAAACTAGGGAGATTGCGCATAAGTGTCGAGAGAAGAAACCTATCAGTTTTTGGTTTCAGATGCAACCTCATAAGCCATGAGAATACTTCGATACATTTTTTCAGTAGGGCCCAAAGGCATAACATCCCAATTTTTTTTAAACTAGCCAGGATTAAGAAGAATCCATGGATCATGATTGGACGATATCATGTTGATAGTGGTAACATTTAGAGGTGGGAGTGAAAAAATTCCCATAAGGGACGACTCTCCGAATAGAATCGACACGACGTTCTCATAGGGGGTAGTGGTATTCCCCACATATGGAATGTTTCTTGTTGAAGAATCATAGGAAAAGAAAGCTAACTGATTGACAGTCGCAATTTTTCCTTGATGAGGAAAACATAGGACACAAAAATGGGTGGATACCACACAAACCATGGCATGAGTCCTTCTGCATCCAAGAAGGAGATTATAATTCAAGTTGGCGTCTACCACCTCAACTTCTAAATTTACCGTTTTTCCCTCCAACAGGATGGGAAATGATACGAGAATACCATACGGTCGAGAATCTCGACCGTCGAAATATTCCAAGGTATTCAGGGACTAGCTTAATGGAGGAGAGCCGATGGTTTTGAAACAAGCGATAAACATGATGCAGGTCGAAGCACCTTCATCAAAAATAGTCCTATGAATGGTTGTGTCCTTCACGATAACTTGAATTTGAAAATCCTGCTGAGATGCGAGGCGAGGAACAAAGTTCTTATGATATAAATTAATAATATTGGAATAAACAGAATCAATCCCTCCAATAGTAGAAAGTAGTGCTTTCCGTTGTGATGGACACGAGTGAAGGACCTCCAAAGCCGACATCACCGAAGGCACTTGAGCTAGATCCTCTACGATATTGTAGTGTTGTGCAGCTCTCGCATTTGTATTATAAGACGATTTCCAAAGAACACCTTTTTGGGGTGGTTAGACGATGGATTCACTACTAGGTCTCTCAATCTGGAGAGAACCAGAAGTAGGAGGCATGGAAGAGGAAGGGTGATCTGTGACTTTCGGTTCCATAGGAGCCTTGGATGGATTGGGTTAGTCTTTCGATCTCGTGGTAACAGATATAGGTTCCATGCCAATCATGAAAACTTGAGAGTTTCCAAACGATTGAGGTTGATCTACAATTTGCGTTTGTTGCGAAGGGAAAGGTTATTTTAAGACAACCGAGGTCCCAGGGCACCTTTTAGAAGATGGGAAAATGTGGCATGCCGAGGAAAATACTTGGTGTAATTATCATCATCACATATTATACAAGGATATTTAGGCTTACACGTAAAATAATTGTTAGCAGATGACATTTTCGAATCCTATTTAGGATTGTTGGATTTGTATTTTCCTTTACCCTTTTTCTTACCTTTCGAGGAATTTTCTGCTGCGGTAGATTGGTCAGCATTTATCTCAAAGGTTTTATGAGTATTTTTTTTGTTACTAGAAGGAGTGGAGGGTGTAGCGACAATAGTGGAATTAGACTTCGAAGAAGCTTTAGGTGCACTATTATCAGCATGAGCCACTGCCCCAATAACGCCATCAATCAGAGGTGTAATAGGAGACTGAGATGATGTCGGATCAGTTATAGGTCGTGGCTTGTTAGGAAAGAGCTCATATAGAGTTCCAGATTGGAAATAAACCAAATTGAGGTATTGGTCTCTGGAAATGACTTCCTATTTCGTGATACATCCACCCATGGCAAGATCTTTAGCAATCTTGGGAATGAATAATTTTCTAAACCATTCAGTCAATAATTGACCAGGGCTCTCTAATTTTATGAGGTGACGATGACACCACCATTCGTGAATGTGATCCGAAATGTGAGTAGCAGTTGACTACTTCAACGAGGTGATGAGTTGGGTGCTGATTTTGTACTAGACAAGTAACTAGAAGTGAGTGAGGAAAGCCATAGCCAAGGATTTGAAATCAATGAAAACAGCTCGAGGGTGCTCAATATGCCACTTGTCCATAGTACCAGTCAGATTACGCTAGAAAATACGAAGAAAAATTGAGTCGTCGACCCAAGAGTTAGAAGAGACCCGCAAGTGGTATGTCATGACATGGGTTTGGGGGTATTCCCCAGACTTGCCTTCAAATTTAGGACAATCTCATAGGATTTTGGTCGGAACTGGTGACCAATGCAACTGATGTTGGATGGGCTCATTTGTAATATTTGGATGCCTTCTTTGGACACCACGAAAGCCAAGATTCAACCACATTCGACGCAAAATACACACTTATGAGGGTTCAACTTGATATTATTGTGTCAGAAACGAAGAAATATGGCTCTAAGGTGTTCTGGGTGATCTTGATGTTTCATGGAAGGAGCAGGAAGGTCATTGAGACATGTCTAAAATATGTGCTTGATGTCATGAAAAGAATATGACATAGCTCGCTGGAAGGTGGCCCAACATTCTTCAAGCCAAAAGGGAGATTTTTTTAGGAAAATTTCCCCCACAGAAGGATAAACACAGTTTTGTGCTGATCAGTTGGAGCAATTTTAATATGGTTATAGCCAGAAAAACAGTCCATGAAGGAAAAAATCTCACTCTCGGCACACTCATGAATGATTTGGTCTATAAAAGGAGTGGGGTATTTATCCTTAGGACATGCTCTATTGGTATCACGTTAATCAACAAAAACCCCTTGTTTCTTAGTAATGGGAAAAATATTGTAGACCCAATATTTCAATGGTATGGGATAAATAAAATAGAGTTTGAGAAGTTTTTCAACTTCACCCTTTATGGAAACAACCTTTCTTGGGTGAACAGGTTGAAGCCGTTGGTGAATGCTTTTGAGTCTAGATAGGTAGGTATTTTGTGCATGACAATACTCAGATCAATGCTAGGCATCTCTTCGTATGACCACGTGAACACATCACAGAATTCATAGAAAAGCTCGATGTAGATCTTGATCTCGTATGTAGAACAAGATGCACCAATGTGGACATTCTCGACAATCCATGGTTTAACAGAGATGTCGATCAGAATGGTTGGAGTAATATTTACCATGTTCTTTTCAGACAACACTTCATGATCAAGATAGGATTCTGAAATGGGCCAGTCAGTACAGACGGAGCATGGGATTCTAGACAGGTAGAGGTGTCACCTAGGGTTGGGATAAACAAGGAATAATGATGTCCATCATCCCATGGGGTTTCTTAAAGACATTACCTCCATGATACTTTCATCGGTTGGGGAAATTCTCATTCAAGGAATCATCAGATTCCCAAGAACCAAACTAGGGAGACTGCGCATAAGTGTCGAGAGAAAAAACCTATCAATTTTTGGTTTTAGATGCAGCCTCATAAGCCATGAGAATACTTCGATACATTTTTTCAGCAGGGCTCAAAAGCATAACATCCCAATTTTTTTTAAACTGGCCAGGATTAGGAAGAATCCATGGATCGTGACCGGACGATATCATGTTGATAGTGGCAACATTCATAGGTGGGAGTGGAAAAATTCCCATAAGGGACGACTCTCTGAATAGACTCGACACGACGTTCTCATAGGGGGTAGTGGTAATCCCCACATATGGAATGTTTCTTGTTGAAGAATCAGAGCAAAAGAAAGGTAACTGATTGACAGTCACGATTTTTCCTTGATGAGGAAAACAGAGGACACGAAAAATGGGTGGAGACCACGCAAACCATGGCATGAGTCCAACTGCATCCAAGAAGGAGATTATAATTCAAGTTGGCGTCTACCACCTCAACTTCTAAATTTACCGTTTTTCCATCCAACAGGATGGGAAATGGTTTGAGAATACCATACGGTCGAGAACCTCGACCGTCAAAATATTCCAAGGTATTCAGGGACTAGCTCAATGGAGGAGAGCCGATGGTTTTGCAACAAGTGATAAACATGGTGCAGGTCGAAGCACCTTCATCAAAAATAGTCCTATGAATGGTTTTTTCCATCACCATAACTTGAATCTGAAAATATTGCTGAGATGGGAGGCGAGGAACAAAGTTCTTATGATGTAAATTAATAAGATTGGAATAAACAGAATCAATCCCTCCAATAGTAGAAAGTAGTGCCTTTCGTTGTGATGGACACGAGTGAAGGACCTCCAAAGCTGACATCGCCAAAGGCACTTGAGCTAGATCCTCTACGATATTGTAGTGTTGTGCAGCTCTCGCATTTGGATTATAAGACAATTTCCAAAGAACACCTTTTGGGGGTGGTTAGACGATGGATTCACTATGAGGTCTCTCAATTTGGAGAGAACCAGAATTAGGAGGCATGGAAGAGGAAGGGTGATCCGTGACTTTTGGTTCCATAGGAGCCTTGGATGGATTGGGTTAGTCTTTCGATCTCCCGGTAACAGAGATAGGTTTCGTGCCAGGTTCGAAAACTTGAGAGTTTCCAAACAATTGAGGTTGATCTACAATTTGTGTCTGTTGAGAAGGGAATGGTTATTTTAAGACAACCGGGGTCCCAGGGCACCTTTCAGAAGACGGGAAAATGTGACAAGTCAAGGAAAATACTTGGTGTAATTATCATCATCACATATTAGACAAGGATATTTAGGCTTACGCGTAAAATAATCGTCAGCAGATGACATTTTCGAATCCTGTTTAGGGTTGTTGGATTTGGATTTGCCTTTACCCTTTTTCTTACCTTTTGAGGAATTGTCTGATGCGGTAGATTGGTCAGCATTTACCTCAAAGGTTTTACGAGGATTTTTTTTTTTGTTACTGGAAGGAGTGGAGGGTTTAGTGACAATAGTGGAATTATACTTCGAAGAAGCTTTAGGTGCACTACTATTAGCATGAGCCACTGCCCCGATAACGCCATAAATCAGAGGTGTAACAGGAGACTGAGATGTTGTCGGATCAGTTATAGGTCGTGGCTCGTCAGGAAAGAGCTCGTGTAGAGTTCCAGATTGGAAATAAACCAAATTGAGGTATTGGGCTCTAGCAATGACTACCTATTCCGTGATACATCCACCCATGGCAAGATCTTTAGCAATCCTGGGAACAAATGATTTCCTAAACCATTCGGTCAAAAATTGACCAGGGCTCTCTAGTTTTATGAGGTGACGATGACACCACCATTTGTGAATGTGATCCGAAATGTGAGTAGCAGTTGACTACTTCAACGAGGTGATGATTTGGGTGCCGATTTCATACTAGAAAAGTAACTGGAAGTGAGTGAGGAAAGCCATAGCCAAGGATTTGAAATCAATGAAAATAGCTCGAGGGAGCTCAATATACCATTTGTCCACAGTACCGGTAAGAGTATGCTAGAAAAGACGAAGAAAAATTGAGTCGTCGACCCAAGAGTTATAAGAGACTCGCAAGTGGTACGTCATGACATGGGTTTGGGGGTATTTCTTAGACTTGCCTTTAAATTTAGGACAATCTCCCAGGATTTTGGTCGGAACTGGCAACCAATGCAACTAATGTTGGATGGGGTCATTAGTAATATTTGACACATCCGATAGTTCCAACATAGCCAAAAATGGGAGGGGAGGATGATGAGGAGAAAAATGTTGGGGTTCCAACCTGGTTGATACAGATTCTACCCCTAATAGGGTGAATTTTGTCCTGGATACGCATATTGACCCCATTACTGGTAAGGACCTTGCTGCAGCTGCTGCTGAACATAGGGACCTTGTTGGGGTTGTTGATAAAGCCCCTACTGGATTTGAGGTTGTGAACCTTGCTAGATATAGGGTCTAGGGTGAGGTCCTTGCTGAACCTGAGGTCCAGCTTGTGGTCCCTGATGAACGTGGGGTCTAGCCTATAGTCCTTGCTGAACTTAGGGTCCAGCCTGAGGTCCCAATTGGGCCTAATTTTACTGAATATTCTGCTAATATTGAGCACTAGGTTGAGGCCCAGGCTAGGGTTGCTGGTAATGACCATGAGGAAGTGACTAGTACTGAGTACCAGGTTGACCCAAAGGGAGATTCAAACCAATTTGGGTGTAAGGATGAAACTGAGGGTTAGTCAAAATAACACCTACGGGAAGCTGGGGTTGTTGGACATACTATTGAGAGGCGATTGGTCGAGGTACACACTGATATTGTACATTCGACTGTTGAACATACTAATAAGGGATGTTAGGTTGTTGAACATACGAATATGGTGCGTTTGGTTGCTGAACCTGAGAATACTAAATGTGGGGTTGCTGATAGAATAATGTGGTTGAAGTAGGTTGACCACTCGAAGGAATAGTTCCAATTACAATGTTCGTCAGTTTTGAAAACCATGTCCCACTTGGACTAGCATTAGGCCGTCCTGCCCCAGGAATGGGTCCAGATTTCAGTGGCCCCCCACCTGAGAGGGGAGGTACGTAAAGAGGATTAGTCTTTCCCCAGGCATGGATGAAACAATAGATTTCCCACTCAATGGTGGAATCGCAATAATCTTAGATGGAAAGAAGGGGGTAGAGGATGCTATCTAAACAATCATTTGACCAATAGTGACTGTAGGTCGAACAACATGTTGAGACATGGCAACCACATTCGAAATGAATGGGACGAAAGACGGGGAATACTGGTTGACCAAACAGGATCCAGAAATAAGGATGTGGTGCCTAAAGCTCCTGAAATAAGATTTCCCAAAGAGGTATACCCTCGTGGAAGTGGAGATGCAACTTGAATAATGGATATTTCGGTTCCATTTCCTGAACTGTAAGGTGTGGAGCCGAAAAGTTCGCCTTCATATGGAAATACAGATGAGGTAGCTTCCGGGATATAGGTGCCATTGATTTCCTATAGAGTACTCTGAGGAGCACTCACGAATGGGACATCATCAACATTGGATGCCATTTCTTCAGGAAATAACTAACGGACAGTAGAGCGAGATGCTACTGGAGAAGTAGGAATGGGAAATCTAGGTTGATCAAAAGGACTATATTCCTATTGAGGTGAGACCATAATCAGATCAAAGAGTGGATTTATGGGAAAGACTGTAAACTATGCAAATGGTTCAGGGCTTTCCAGCTCAGAGTCTTCCGATGTTGTCCAAGGAGAATCGTCAGGTGGTGATCAAGATGAAATGGGTTGTACACTTATGAAAATCTCGTGTTTGACACCTTGAGCTTCAAGGGGTCCAACTGGAAACTGGGGGACCTCAAAAAGAGGTTTGTAGTAGATCTGATAAGAAAATGTATAGAAATGGAAAATATGCCCAAGAAATAACACCATTGAAGATAAAACTTCAGATCTTCATTAATATCAAAACCCTTAAGGTAGGGCAACACCATACATTCACTCCTTAAGGAAGGAGATCACTCCACAAGCCATACTCTTGCCCATACAATAATCCTTGACATCTCTCAATGGAGAGTCTCTAACCTCTATATAGGTTTCATACATGCAATACCATGGGTAGTTACCATGGGTCTCTCAATACCATACATCCAATACAATGGGCTTATCACTTTATTCCCTAACTACATGTGGTCCCTTACATAATGTGGGTTAACCACTTTATTTATTAACTATGGCCCAATTATTTATCATTCTTATATTATTACATCATATTATTTCCTTGGATACCTCCCTTTGTACCCTATATTATCCCCCCTAGGTATACTGCATTTTCCCCACCATGTGTTGCGTCCGTGGCTATATTGTGTGCCTCCCTAAATAATGAATCTACTCAAAGAGTATTCATGGTACCATTCCGTGCATCCCGGCCATCAGGAAGAAAAGTTGAATACTCGTCAGTCGATGTCTCGCTACTTGAATAGAAATGAGTTAAGTGATTTCTTCTGTGTTGATGTGTTATTGGGTGGATAAATCGCACCTCTATGTGTCATCCGGGGTTGTTACATGTATTTGCTAATTCGTTATACCTTTAGTTTATTGTCTTCTTTGAGTGATACGAACAGTGATATGTTGAAGCTTTAACTGATGGAACATCTTTCATTAATTCCTCCATTATTGGTGATGGAGTGGTGTCAGGTTCTTTTGTTGGTACTTGCTTTGATGTCTGTGTTTGGCTGTCTACCATCAAAGGCTCATCATCTGATGTGTCTGTCTCATTAGATATTTGTGCTTCTGCCTCCTCGGTCTCTGCATGGTTCTTAATGCAAATATCGTGCAATGTAATTTTCTTCTTTTTATACCAGAGTTTCATGAATTTCTTTTGCACATTAAAATTGACAGTACCAATGGATTCCATCCAAGGGTGTCCCAAAACAACGTCCACATCATCCATATCTGAAGTATAAAAATCAGAATGCAACACATACTTATCCATAGAAATCTTCAAATCTTTATAAATTTGAACATCTTCATTATCAACCTGTGTGTTTTCAATATGCTTTGCTGGAACTTGCAATTTTTTTGCCATATTCACATTGATACAATTATGCTTGCAACTAGGAATGATAGACACAATGATGTTCTCTTTCTGAATACGTCCATGAACCTGTAATATGGAAATATTAGTAGAAAATAAGTCTTTATGGCTCTTACTATCCTTCTTTCCGGCTTGTGACCACTTGTCCAAAAGGACTTTTTCAAGTTGTTTCTCGGGAAGTTCCCTCACTGAGCTGTCAAGTGAGGTCCACCATTCAATTGCCTCATCTTCCATATCAAGCCATATGGAGTCTATCCAAAATTTTCGGTAGTGATCCTTGTGATATTGTAAAAAATCTTCAATAGTAGGACCATCATCTTTTCCTGTAAACTTCATCTTGCGAGAATCCATAAAATAAAGTAAGGGTTTTGAAGAAAATCACTTACTTTGGCAAAAATTTAAAATGGACATTACTCGGTCAATATAACTCAGAATCCTTAATATAACGTGTTTTCGAAAATGGAATAGCCATTCTGCATCTAACCATGTTGCTGAAATCCCGATCTAGGCACTCTGGAAACACAGATTTGCGCTGCAACTGCCTCGGCGTCACAAAATTTCTGAAAAAATGGCTGATTTTAAATCAGTGATAACTCCCTCATCCGGACTCCGATTTGACCGATTTTTTTTTTTGAAATCAGGTGATTTTTCAAGGAAAACTCAGATCTATAATTGGTTGTCTGAAATTTTGCACCAGAATCTATTAAAACGTCAGGAGAGCCGCCGTACAGAAATTGCCGTCAGAAACATTTCTGTCACACAGCTGAATTTAAATCAGCGATATCACCCTCATCCGGACTCCGATTCGACTGATTTTTTTTTTGAAATTGGGTAATTTTCGATAAGGAATCCAGATCTGATATTTATTTCTGAAAATTTTTCACCAAATTTTCCAGATCTGCTCTACAAACTCGCCGCCCAAAAATTTCTTGCAAAAAATGAAAAAACAAATCTCCAAACTCTGCCCAAGAAACTGCTCTGATACCACTTGTAGTAGATCTGATAAGAAAATGTATAGAAATGGAAAATATGCCCAAGAAATAACACCATTGAAGATAAAACTTCAGATCTTCATTAATATCAAAACCCTTAAGGTAGGGCAACACCATACATTCACTCCTTAAGGAAGGAGATCACTCCACAAGCCATACTCTTGCCCATACAATAATCCTTGACATCTCTCAATGGAGAGTCTCTAACCTCTATATAGGTTTCATACATGCAATACCATGGGTAGTTACCATGGGTCTCTCAATACCATACATCCAATCTGATAGGCTCATCCTTTGTTTACTACTTTGCCCCATCCTTTAGTAATGGGTTAAACACTGACTGGCTAACTATCTAGCCCAATTATTTATCATTCTTATATTATTACATCATATTATTTCCTTGGATACCTCCCTTTGTACCCTATATTATCCCCCCTAGGTATACTACAAGGTTATTGAGATCCTTCAGAGGAGGGACAAGGTGAATTTCACGATTCAGCGACGATGACCTTTCAGTACAAGATCAAGGAAGGAAGAGGTGAAAATATAAAAAATCCACAATTTACCAAGCAATGATGAGGCTGGAGAACTGCACAGGTAAGATTTTTTCATGAGAATTTACTTTTAGAATGAAAAAAAAAAGGTGTACTAGGCATAAATTTTTACCAAGTATTCATGAACTGTAATATACACCTTGGTGATAAACGATAGAAAAATTACCAAGGACTTAACGTACTACAACCGATCTCCCTGAATGTTGTGTTCGGTGGATCACGTTTACAACGCGATCAACTTGGTTACCTATGGTATTCTTGCAAACTAATGGTGTCTCCCAAAATATATGCGATGGTACGTAGGAGTCTAGTCCATAGTAGTGCTGTTTAATGCGTAACTATTCGATGAGAGTACCCCAAATATACTAATCATACATCAATATACTTCCATACGTGGGATGGGATATCACCCCTGGGTTGTAACACAGACCGTTAGTGGAAACTCCTACATTTTACGATGTCGGAACATGTCTCTATCCTAGACCTCTCAATGTTCTCGTTAGTTCGAAGTGATCCTTAAGGTAAATTGGGTAAATTTTAATGTTGATCTTGAGTTAAGTTTTAGCTTTGGGATCAAAATTCGATGTCACCTGAATCCTGTGATGCAGGCTAAATGAAAAAATAAAATCTTTCCATTTCAATGAAGTCTAAACTATCAAGGGAATAGATGCAAACAAAAGTGCAATCAATGATGCCCCCCAAAAATTAGTTCAAAACTATGAAATGCAATTGTTTCCAATCAAATTCACTTTTCCAAAAAACACAACTTATTGAAAAAATGAAAACATTTCCCCTTTCTACTAAGATGCATGAAGACATTTTAAGAAATGCAATCAAAAGTAAAATGAACGAAACAAATGAAGAGGTGCAAAAACCACACTCTTCACTTTTCTTTCAATCAAATGGAAATAAAAAATTGTTCTAAAAGTACATGAGTGAAATGATTTTCACTCCCTTTTCCAAAATGATTAAGAGAAACCAAATAAAAAACAAAAATGAAAATCACTTTCAGTTTTCTTTTGAATTTGGAAAAAAGACACACTCTTTTAGACTCGTAAATCAAACAATTTGTGATGTTATGTTTGACACTAAGCTGAAGGTAAGATCATAAATGCAGTGATGACCAATGCATACGACAAGCTACTTCAAACCAAGTCAGAAGCAATGTGAGAAATATGTTTGAAATGGTTAGAAATCTCCCAACTCACAAGAAAGTCAAAGAAACGAAAACACTCGTTCGAAGAAGACAAACAAGTCAAACAGATAGGCAGGAGGTCACTGAGACTCTACAGACATTCTTCATGGGACAAGACACACAAGAAAAACAAGGGGAAACCCCAACTTTTCCTAGGTCTGAGATTAGCGCTACTGTAAAAATCAGAAGGGTGCTGAAAGAAAAACTACCATGACTGTGCTATATAGATCAACTTTGGCAGCGTTACTGTGAAAACAGAAAACACGTTGGGCACTAAAATCAATGAAAAAAAAAAGGAGTTTCACACCAAAATCAGTCCTGACACACTGAAATGATTATCTAACCCTATGCAAACTAACAGAGACCTAAGAAAGCTTAGATTTTAGCGATCGATCAAACTGATCCAAGATCAGTTCGGGAAAGGAAGGCTAAGAGTCTAAGCTCCCCAGCGGAGTCGCCGATTCAGTTTTCAATATAAATCCACTCTATAGAAAAATGCAATATGTCTATCCATAGAGTGGGTCTAGCAACTTGAGATACTTTCTAATGCCAAGCTTTCTTAGCTAAGATTCAAAATGCGACAAGAAAATGTACAGAATGACCTTTTTCCTGATGCTATGTTTGAACCCGTTGATGATGATCTTGATCCACGTTCCTTTTAGGCTTGCTCCTTGCTACTGGTGGCACAAGAATACCTACGGATGATCAAGAGGCAACAACAAACGTAATACAATACATAATAATCTTTAAACATTAGCTATCTAGCAAATCAAGGAGTACCAAAATATTTGCATAAAATATTTTACAAATATATAAAGCAAACATCAGATTTTTAATTGATAAATATGAAAGGAAGATCTTACAATCCAGGCCTTGGAGGCCTCCATTTGGTGAAAATCCGAGTCCTTCACCGAAGCTCTAAATAATTCCTTCTCTTGAACAACGTAGGCGTTATTAGAGTGCAAGAATGAAAAGGGATCAAGAGTTCAGACAAGCCCAACAATGACCAACCAATAGTGGAAGGATTGGGGACCAATTTATAGTAATGGAGAAGAGGTTGGGAGCCCATGAAAGAAGGAGGAGGGTCCACTTTCTAAGGGATAAAACCCCATGGATGAGATGAAATCAGAGATATCGACTCTATCACCATCGTTTAACAACCAACTCGCTGCCTTGGAACTTCTATAGGTTGAAGCTTCTCCTCCATTTGAGGAAACACTGCTAGAAAGTGATCAACACGGTTTTCCAAGAAATAAGGGCGCTGGAAACGCTAAGCCAGAACAGTCAATCTGACATCAGCGCGAGCATGAGACTAGGAAACATGCTGACCTAGAAAACTAGGCTTTTGACCAAGTTCCTTCAGTAATATTTCAAGGCAGTGTTTTTTGAGTCTTCAGCGGATGTCTTTACATATTTTTTCATAGTGGAAACATTGCATAGGGTCGGTCACAGGGTACTTCAAGATTAGGGATGGGAAGTGAGAATGGTGACAAATTACTGTGTAATAGTCACTTGAAAGTGAGTGTGACCAATATCGTGGGATTCCGATAAAATCTCCACTATGTAAATATTAGGAGAGTTTAAAATTACTAAGTCGAGCGGTCTGTCCTCCAAAGTAAAATCTTAGGTTAAATTTCCGGATGAATATCTGAAACTCAAAGCACTTCTCCGAATTTTGGTCGGATTTGACCCACATTTCAGAGAATATACAGAAACGTTAGATTTAAGATCTATAGTTTGTACAATTTATGCAGCCAAGTCATATTTCGACAGAAAATTTTAGATTTGAGATCTATAGTTTGTAAAATTTATGCAGACAGGTCATATTTTGAGAATATGCTTGAAGCTCTCTCGAAATCCTATAATTAAAAAAGATGTATCACCATTAGGCTCATTTGAGTCTATGTGGTTATTCTAAGCTCTCTCTCTCTGAATATCTATTTCATTCTTTCTTTATGTTCGAGTTCAACAAGCCTGCGCATGTGCACTTTGATGCATATGTGAACCTAAAGTGGCGAGACTCTTAGGGAGTATTGAGAGACTTTGTTAAGGTCTATTTGCGCCTCTGAGTGAAGTTTGAAAAGTCTGTAAATTTGTTATTATTTATATTGATGACTTAATAATCTGTTATTTCGATTTAAAAGAACATAGAAAGCACTTGGAGATAGCTCACCACAGGATTTTTAAACATGGGCTAGTCCTCAACAAGCCTAAGTTTAAGTTTGAAAAAACTAGAATTGAATATTTATGACTAATCATATTCCAAGGAAAATTTGAATTTCAAGAACATGTGTTGAAATCTTTAACAAGATTTCCAGATGCCATTTATGACGACATGAAATCGTAGAGGTTCTTGGAAAGTCTCAATTAAATCCGACAATTTTACGAAAATCAAGCCAAAGATGTCAAGGTCCTACAGAAGAGGCTCAAAGGAATAGAATGGTCCCCATCTATGATAACTGCAATTCAAATTATTAAACAAAAGGTCCAAAACTACCAAGTCTCATTCTTCCAAGACATGAATTTTCTTACATTTTAGAAACAAGTGCATCCAATGAAGTATGGGAGGGAGTTTTGATGCAAACGAATGCAAGAAGGGAAGATGTTTGCACATATGCGTCAGGATGTTTCAATGACATTGAACTCATGTATCCATCTTCACATAAATAAATCCTTACTGTCGAAAAAGGAATCAAAATATTTAGGTTGTTCCTAAATCCAATAAGATTGATTATAAGAACAGACCTGAAACATATGGTTGGGATGCTTAGAAAAAAATATATGGTTAGAACAAGGAAACAATAGGATACTAATATGGAGCCTATGGTTGGATGGATTCAAATTTTAAATTAAATATAAAAAGTGTAAAGATAATTGCTTAGCAAATTTTCTTACAAGAGAAGCGACTTCGAAAGAAATCAAGATGTTTAGTTGTCCATTAGCTTCGACTTCATCATCACCTCTCTTTGCTTCAGAGGGTTTTCAGTGGGTTTTAATATGTAAATATTGTCATATGTAATTTTGTTTTTAGTGTCTCATAGATAGAGTCAAGGAGATTCATGCATATGAATGCATTCCTTAATAATGGATTAATAATAGCCATAGTAATGTAAGTAGTCTTATGTATTTTATAGAGTCACCCAAAATGTTTCAAGGGGCCATCAGATTTTCACCTTTTTTAGGACAAAGATATATTTGTATGTATGAGCCATGGCTGAGCTATGCAAATATTGTAATATCATGATATACACCAAATATGCAAAAAAAATTTGGTTAATGTTCGAATGTATCTCTATGAGTAATCCCTACAACCATTGGTCACCTTGGTTCAAAATACTGCTACATGATTGGTGCTTGAGGGAAGGGATACTTTGGACGATCATAAAAGATGAATTTATTGATTACCTCCGAGAAGACATCAAAACAATATATTAGTCCAAGGCATGGTTTTTCTTCCAGATAAAACATTTGTTCAACACACTTAAAATATATAATATTAAGCCACCAGAGAAACCCATCTATAAGTAAATATCTCAATTCTTTGGATCAATTTCTAATCCTACAGATGAGAGAGTACCTAGAATGTATGTATCTCCTTTCTTTCCATGCTATAATATCATGCCACCTCATGCAGAAACCCATTTTTCACCAAGCCCGCAACATTTGTATTACTCAAGTGACAGTGATAATTTTGGATATCCAAGCAACTGACAGGATCCTAGTAAAGAAGCATGGTGAGTAGTATTTCATGTCTAGTCACCTAAAAATGAATGTGAGCGGTATTGTGGGATTCCGATAAAATCTCCACTGTGTAAATCTTAGGATAGTTTATGTTGTGAAACCAGCTGCAAAAATAGAAAAAAAGAGATATCAACGCCTTAGAAATAAGCCACTTTGAGGGGGCAACCTCCAATACATTACATGAATGAACAATTATTGGATGATACAAATTACAAAACCTCATTTCTATATATAGGAGTCCATGGGGCCACAATGTAATCCTAGTGGGGCCACGGGGTAATCCTAACCGACCTAACAATAATAATTTAAGGGCACAATAATAACAATATGGGGTTTACAGGGGTACAATAATAACAATAAGGGGGTTACACTAACAACAATAAGGGACTATACTAGTAATATAGGGACCTAACATGCCCCTCTCCTTCAAAAAAGTGTTGTCCTCAACGCTTGATTAGCTCTGGGTGCTTTTGTATAAAATTCTCATCCTCCCATGTAGAATCTTCAGTGGGTAAGTTCTTCCACTTGATGAGATACTCTGAAATTGATCGATTCCGTAGCTGTCGAGTTCTTGTTTCCATGACTGCTTTAGATTCCAATATGATTTTTCCTTCCTCATCAAGTTTTGGCAATATTGTTTGAACCGGAAGATTTTCACCTATAACCTTCTTTAAGCATGAAACATGGAAAACTGGATGTACTCGCGAAGAAGCAGGAAGCTCCAATTTGTATGCCATAGTACCAATCTTTTGCAATACCTTGTAAGGACCATAGTACTTTGGCGATAATTTATTATCCTTCTTAGCTTGCTTGAGGGACATTTGTTTGTATGGTTGTAGCCGTAAAAATACCCAATCTCCTACATCAAAACTTCTCTCGCTGCGATGTTGATCTTCCTGTTGTTTCATTCGATTTTGTGCCAAATTCAGGTTATCCTTTAAGAGTTGGAGAACTTCTTGTTGATGCTCGATGTGATCTTCCACTGCTTGAACCTTCGAGTTTTCTCTTCAAGATGATGTGATGGATGGTGGATGATATCCATAAAGTGCCATAAATGGGGTCATTTTTGCTGTAGTATGGAAGGAAGTGTTATACCACCATTCAGTGAGAGGGAACCACTTGACCCATTGTGTTTTTTTATCAGATACAAAACAACGAAGATATCCTTCCAAAAATTTATTTACTATCTCATTTTGACCATCGAATTGAGGATGATAAGGTGAGCTATGAGCTAATTGAGTACCCAAACAAGAAAATAACTCCATCCAAAAATTTCCAGTAAAAATGGGATCTCTGTCACTCACAAAAACCCTTAGGTTTCCATGTAGCTTTTGAATTGTGTCCATAAATGTAGTAGCAACTATACTTACTTTAAATGGATGAGATAATGCACAAAAGTGTGCATACTTGGTAAGTTTATCAACTACCACCATGATGACACTATTTCCTTCGGACTTAGGTAAACTTGTGATAAAATCCATTGAAATCTCCTCCCAACGTTGACTTGGAATGGATAAAGGTTGTAGAAGACCCGGGGTCTTAATTGTCCGAACTTTATTCGCCGGAAAACCAAACATTCTCGCCACAAAATTTTGAATATTAGACTGGGTTCGATCCCCAAAGGAGTCGCCACCCCGCTATAGGGTAACCGTTTTGGTTGTTGGCTTTCGTATATCTCTCTCAGGGCTTTCCGGTGCCCGAGGCAGACAGTAAGATTAGCTATGTTGTTCACAAAGATGGCATGAGCATGTTCATATTAGCTTGAAATAACTTGAAGGAATACAATAGAGAATTACCTCTTTGACAATCTTGGAGTCCCTTGGAGAGCGCTGCGCAGCGAAGCAAGAGTCCTTCTTCACCGGCTCCAAATCTTAGTCCTGCAATCAGTCAAAGCACCCGCGTAATTTCTAACATAACAAGTATCCTATCAATTAAATCAATACACAATAAACATCTAGATTATAGACATCTGAGCCATTCATATCATACTATGTAAATGTTCAAACAATAATGATAATATTAAGCATTGAATGGACAAAATGAACACAGTTCTATTGATTTTGAAAGAAGGAGGATTACAACCGTTGGCTGTACCAAGCCCTCCTCAGTCTCCCAATCTCTCTTATCTCTCAAGTGAAGAAGTCCAAGTCAACAAACTCTCTAGGAACATCTTTGAATCTTGGCCTTCACAATGTCACACTATTCTCTATTCCACAAGTATACAAGAACCTTGAGAAATCCTTCGACCCTCAATTAAGAGACTTCAGCTCCTTCTTATAGGAGAGGGAGAAAGCCATTGTTGCCCTTCTCTTTCCACTAGTTTGGAATGGAAAAAACTTAGATGTTTCTTTGATCTCTATGATTTTTCCTCTTTTGGAGTTCAGTCTTCTATGGCAATGACCAATAATGAACTGGTGCTTCTGCAGTTTCCTTTGTGAACTGACTCCTTTGTGAGGGAAAGTCAGAGATTCAAATCATTCTCCGCGCTCTTTTCCCAATTCAAACTTAAAACACGGGTAACGCTTCCCTCCAGTGTAAACAGAGCGTTGCCCTAGCCACTAACGCGGCCAATGCACTGATTGCATGCGTTATAACGCTCTTGTTATGTTCTATATAGGCGTTACCCTGGCAGAAATAGGTTTAATTTAGGTCTTTGTATCCCTTCCATATTTGTCTTCCCCTCTGAGCTGGTGAGGAGGTATTTTTACCTGTAACATAAGGCCATCCCAAAAAAATTCTTTCTTCACCTAGTGGTAAGTTTTTAAAAATCCTGAGTGTCCTCCTAAAGGAGAAGTGTGCAATTCCAAAAGAATCTTTTGTTTTAGTTGGGAATTCTTACAAAGATATAAGCGATCTTTGTCCCGTAAGGAATCATTTTTGCAACTAAATGTATCAGATGTACTAGGATCTTGCTGCAACTTTTGAATGAGTATCCACACTTCTTCGTCCTTCTTCCATTCATCTCTTGCTTCAGTTATCCAATCTGGTTGGATAATAGAAATGGCACAAAGCAATGCTTTCACCTCTTTATTCTTTCTTGGGAGTGCATCTGCAACAACATTTAGCTTCCCTTTTTTGTATATTATTTCAAAGTCATAACCCAACATCTTTGTGACCCATTTTTGTTGCTCTTTTGAAGATAATCTTTGTTCCAAAAAGTGTTTAAGACTATCATGATCAGTTTTTACCTTGAAGTGTCTTCCCATTAGGTATTTTCGCCATTTCTTTAGTGCATGCAGTATTGCTAACATTTCCTTCTCATAAATAGGTTTATGTAAATACTTTCCTTTGATTGGACGACTTTCAAAAGCAATGGGTCTTCCTTCTTGCATTAAAACAACACCAATTCCATTTCCTGAGGCATCACATTCCACAATAAAGGTTTTTGTGAAGTCTGGTGTAGCTAAGATTGGTGCTAGGCACATTGCCTCTTTAAGATGTTCAAAGGCCTTAGTTGCTTCAGGAGTCCATGAAAATGCATCTTTCTTCAATAATGTTGTTAGAGGTGCTGCTATTCTCCCATAATTCTTAACAAAATTGCGATAATACCTTGTTAACCCGAGAAATCCTCGCAACAGCTTTATGGTTGTGGAGAATTTCCATTCCTTAATGGCTTTAATTTTGTTAGGGTCCACCTTAACACCCTCGTGAGATACAATATGACCCAGATATTCCACCTCTTGTACTCCAAATAAACATTTGGATGTTTTTGCATATAATTGTTTCTCCTGCAATAGTTTGAGCACCCTGTCAACATGTTGAAGATGATCCTTCCAAGAACTGCTGTAGATTAGTATATCATCAAAAAATACTAGCACAAATTTTCTAAGGAAGGGTTTGAAAATGGAATTCATCAACCCTTGAAATGTAGAAGGTGCATTGGTAAGGCCAAAAGGCATGACAAAAATTCATAATGACCCTCATGACTTCGAAACGCTGTTTTCGGAATATCTTCAGTCTTCATTCAAATTTGATGATATCCTGAACGAAGATCCAAATTGGTAAAATAAATTAGTCCATGTAATTCATCCATTAATTCATCAATCACAGGAATGGGAAATTTATATTTAATGGTGAGCTTATTGAGCTCCCTATAATCTGGACACATGTGCCATGATCCATCCTTCTTGTGTACCAATACTACAAGAGCAGAGAAAGAACTTTGACTAGGTTGAATTATACCTGCCTCTAACATTTCTGCAATCATACGTTCAATTTCACTCTTTTGGACATAAGAATATCTATAAAGCCTGATGTTTGGATGAACACTTCATGGAATCAAATGAACAACATAATCATGATCACGAACAAGTGGGAGTCCTTTGGGAGTTTTAAACACCTTGGAATGATTGTCCAAGACTTTTTGGAGATCTGCAGAAATAGATGATTTTGATATTGGAACTTCTAGTGAGCATAATTGTGCAATTACGCCTCATTTTTCTTTCTTTAGAAGATTTGTCATGACATTAGAGCTTATTATCTTTCCCAGCTTCCCTGCAATACCTCGTAATTCGAATTCCTTTCCTTCTGAATTTTTTTTCAAGAAAAGTTCTTGAAAATTAAAAGCTACTGTCCCCAAAGATTGTAACCATTTTACTCGTAGTACAACATCAACACCTCCCATAGGAATGGAAAGAATTGGACTATTCAATACATATTCCCCCATGGTTATCCTGATATTATGGCACTTTCCAGAGCAATTTATAGTTCTTCCATTTGCAACCATCACTTGACATTCTAGTGCTGGGTATAGGAAACAATTCAATTCCTTGGCTACCTTACAATGAATAAAATTATGGGTAATACCTGAATCAATCAACACTATCACCTTTTCTTCTTGATATGTCCTTCTATATTGAGAGTTTGAGGAGTGGTAATTCATGCCAATGCATTACATGATATGGCCAGACTCATTTCTTCCTCTTCTAGGGCTGGTTCCTGGTATATATCCTCTTATTTTGAAGATTCTTGTTCATTTTCTTCTTCCTCTTCACAATCTATGTAAAATAATTTATTCTCAGCACACTTATTACCTTTAGTGTATTTTCTATCACAATTGTAGCAAAGCCCTTTTGCTCTTTTTTCTTCCAATTGTTGTGGTGTCAACCTTGTAGGTTGTGGAAATCTAGGAGTAGCAACACTTCCATCTTTATAGAAGTGAGTGGTAGGCTTCCTCGTCGCCATAATTTTACATTCAATTTTTCTTGCCAACCTGAATGCCTTCTCCAATGAATCAGGTTCCAAAATGCAAACTTTATGTTGGATGTTATCCTTTAAAGTACCTATGAAGAGATCAATCCTGTGTTCCTCTGGAATATCAGTTACCCTTATATTCAATTTTTGGAGGTCCTCAATGTGCTCCCCCACTGAACACTTTTGTTTGAGATTTATCAGTTGGCTAAAGAAAGTGTTGCTCTTTGTATCCTCATAATGTGCTATCATTTCCTCCGTAAAAATTGACCAAGTGAACCAAGCTCTGAAATTTTGCGATGATGTTCCTTAGGATTTCGGCTTCGCGCTCTAAAAATTTCAGGATCGGAGCCTTCTTATAAAAAAATTTATAGTGAAAAGTCCACGATGAAATTTTTAAGTGAAATTCAAGAGCCTGCAAAAAGCTCTAACTTACAAAGATCATATATCTGAAAATATTGCGAACCAAGTTCTTAAATTTTTTGAAGATGTTCCTCAGGATTTCAGCTTCTCACTCTGAAAATTTCAGTTTCTAAACCTTCGTAGAAAAAAAGTTATAGCGAAAATGCCACGATGACATGTTTGGAGCAGGGAAACCCTAGAATCCAAAGCTATGATACCAAATGTTGTGAAACCAACTCCAAAAATAGAAGAAAAGAGATATCAACGCCTTAGAAATAAGGGAATTTGAGGGGGAAACCTCTAATACATTACATGAATGAACAATTCTTGGATGATACAAATTACAAAACCTCCTTTCTATATATAGGAGTCCATGGGGCCACAATGTAATCCTAGCCAAGCTAACAATAATAATTTAAGGGAACAATAATAACAATATGGGGGTTATAGGGGTACAATAATAACAATAAGGGGGTTACACTAACAACAATAAGGGACTATACTAGTAATATAGGGATCTAACAGTTTAAAATGACTAAGTGGAGAGGTGTGTCCCCCAAAGTAAAATCTTAGGTTAAATTTTCAGATGAATATCTGAAACTCATAACACTTCTCCGAATTTTGGTGGGATTTGACCCACATTTCAAAGAATCTACAGAAAAGTTAGATTCAAGGTCTATAGTTTGTATAATTTATGTAGACAGGTCATGTTTCGACATAAAAGTCTATATTTGAGATCTATAGTTTGTACAATTTAGGCAGACATGTCATATTTCTAGAAGTTGGTTGAAGCTCTCTTAAAATCCTATAAATAAGGAAGATGTATCACCATTAAGGTCATTTGAGTTTGTGTGTGCTGTCAAGATAAATCCCCTCTACGGACATAGGCAATATCTCTAGACCTAGAGTGGGTCTAGCAACACAAGATTCTTTCTAACATAAGCTTTCTTAACTAATGTTTACAATGCAAAGATGAAAGAGAAATAAATACCTTTTCCAAATCGCTATCATTGGATCTGTTGATGGTGACCTCGATCCACGATCCTTGTAGGACCGCCTCCTGCTACTGATGGCGTGCGAATACTGTGGATTATTGGGAGACAACAACAAACGTGATACAATATATAATAAATGTAAACACTAGCTATCTAGCTAATCAAGGAGTACCAAAATATTTGCATAATCATTTAGACAAATATAGAAAGAAAACATCAGATGTTATTATTGATAAATTACAAAGGAGAGCTTACAACTAGGCCTTGATGTTGGAGGCATCCTTAGGTGAAAATTTGAGTCCTTCACCCATCTCAAAAGCATTCCTTCTCCTGTGCACTTAGGCTTAATCATGATGCAAGCATGCGAAGCGATGAGAGTTCAAACTAGTCTGACAATGATCAACCAAGCTCTAAACTTGGGAAAATTAGGGATGTGAATTTATATCAAGGAGAAGGAGGTTGGGATCCCATGAGAGGAAGAGGAAGGCCCACTTTTTAAGGGATGATCCCCCATGGGGAGATCAAAGCTCCAAAATGAGAGAGCTCGACCTTATCATATCTGTTCAATAACCAACTCGCCGCCCTTGAGCTTCTAGAGGTCGAAGCTTCTCTTCGATTTGAGGAAGCACTGCCATAAAGGGGATCAACATGGTTTTCAAATAAATTAGGGCACTGACAGCACTGGGCCAGAATTGGGATAAGTACATCGGTGCGGTAATGGCACCGGGAAGGGCGATGACCCAAGAAACTAGGGATTTGACCAAGTTCCTTCAGTAATCTTTCAAGGAAGTCTTATTTGGATCTTCAAGGGGATATTTCAACATATTTCTTGATGTTGGAAACATTTCACAAGATTCGTCACGGGGAATTTCAGCATTAGGGACGAGAAAATGAGAATGGTGACAAATTATTGTGTAACATATGCCCCTAAAGCATGAAGGCAGAACATGGAGTGATGGATGAAATGATTTATGAACCAAGGCATAGAACGCATACCACCTTTGGAGAACCTGCCAAATCAAACACTTACAATATATGACATCTCTGGTATAAATATTGCCATCGACATGATGTTGCATTAGGCATAAAATGACACATAAGCCCACGATATGGTCACAACCATCTCTCTAAAAGAGATCATTTAAATGGATCCTCGGTATGGATGCAACCATCCGTATAGAGAAGATCATGTATACAATCCTAAAAGACCAATTAGATATTTTTTGCAGGTGCTTTCAGAGAAGATGACGATCGAATGGAAAGAATGAGGCCATGAGGTAGAAGACCACCAAGCCTTGCAGGACCATGATTACGTCAATGCTTTGCAGATTGTTGAAATTATTTCAAACATTCGGATTGAGAGCTAAAATGGAGCTTCTCAAGTACTTGATTAGTATCTGGGATGTGGATCGAAAACTATTCATCATCAGGGACCAAGAACTTGAGCTAGATGTCATGGAAATCCACTTTATAACCAGATTGTTTAGGCGAGGGGAGATAATCCAAATATCTAGGGCTCGCCTAAGGGGTGAGAGCACGAGCATGCTCATACAAAGACACTCTCCCGGGGCACAAAATACAGAGAGTGGAAAGGTAGACATATCTTCCATCAGAGTGCTCCCCCTATGTACGATACTGAATTGTATCACTAGAGTGGCAAGACCCCAGGCATTGCATGAGGCAACAAAATCACAGTTCCAGTATGCGGTGGATTTCTTGGTACCAACGATGTTCCATTGGTGTGAGGGGTTGCTGGCTAACATGAAGAGCCAAATAACCAAGTGCAAGACTGGGAGACTGAAACAATTTGGGTATGCGTCAATCCTGGTGACCTTCTTTTTGGAGAGAGTACCCCTGTTTCAGTATCAGTGGTTGGAGATCCATGATCTAGCCCCGTGGGATTCGAGGCTGATGCGATGGTGCGACATAATTCCTTGAGAAGGAGGAGGTAAACAAATTAATTTCCCAACAACCTTCTTCAGTTGGCTGCGACATCAACTAATTGTAGTTGAGGACTACACCTATGCTAGCATCGACTTCAGAGGAGATCCAAATCTTATGATCCCACCAGACATACAATGGATCGATGGAGGTAAAAAGTGTTTTTAGACATTTTTTATTTTTTTTAATGTTTTTTGTTATATGTTCTGACACGTAAAATGATATAGGAGAAAAACCACCCTAAGTCAAAATTGAATTCGGGAACCTTCCAGAAGGAGGAAGCGTGACTTGAGAATGAAATTTACTCACATTTGGTTGAGTTTGTTATTTTTTTTGGTTATTTTGAGCAATTGTGAGAGAAGTAAGGGATTTGATCGGATCTCACTTGATCCGATACATATTGTATCATTTTATTTAAATTGAAATAAGTGCTCAGAGTCAAGAGGGAGACAATGTAAATCTGGGAAAATGTGCGTAAAGGCCACAGAGGCCGTAGCCCTGTGGTCAGATTCGATATATATGTAATTGTGCAATTCTAGATTTGATTTAATTATATTATGGATTCAGTGTTGTGAGAACTTATGTGTAACTCGAGTTGAATGATATTCTTTGTTTTGTGAATGTCCTGGTTTATGCATTATTTGTATGTGTTTAATTAGGAATCACAATCGTCTATGAACAGATCATGGAGATATACAACCTCCACGAAGTTATCACCCTTTTTCAGTTGCGTTCTGTTGTGTTTTCCAGTTTCGAAAGCAAGCCCATGTAACCAATCCAAAGGTTATTGACATGCTTATTATCACAGGGGATGAAGAACTGTGGAACTGCCTTGATCATTCAAAGCAACGACATCACCTATTAGGCCAATACGTTATTGGTGAAGAAGGGTTAATACCATAAAAGGTAGGTGTTGTTAGTAGTGTTCGGTCATATTTTATGCGGAAGTTCTATGATAGTAATAACTTTTGATACATGCAAGAACTTTAGACGTGTCATGTTCTGCCAAATTTTTTTATGCAGATACTGTTTGGAAGTCTGATTAGGCTATCAATCTATAAGTGCATCTAAGGGATACAACAAGATATCTCATCGTGTTTTTTGTTTATGCTTGTGTTTTTTTCAACATCAAATGTTACATGGGAATTTGGAGACAAGTAATAAGCTGAATACTCACCTAGAAAAACAGCTCTGCCTGCACGTGTTTGTTCAGCGCATTGAGTGGTGAACCGATGTGAAGATTTTGAATCATGTGATTAGATCTGCAGAACTTTATAATTCAGTGTCATGGCATGCACCTTTGTTGTATGAAGAAGAGTGCCTGAATATTGATGGGTTTTGTTAGCTGTTAGTGAAATATTTCGTTCAGATCATGGGCCCATAACCCATAGATCCACGAATTGTGAAAATATGCAGTTTTTCTGCATCATAAACTTATGTTTTTTATAGATATGGGTCCACAGATACCTCCCAGCATGTCCCCAATTGCACGTCGGCTACCCCGTGCAGCAGAGGATGCTCATTATGAGGAGAGAGCAGACACATTAGTGGAGCTGGAGTGGAACCTAGTCGGCCTCATGCGATGCATCCCATAGTATCCCACATTTGATGAGATCCCACTGCTTTTTCAAAGACACATTGCCGGAGTTTCGGGCAGACTGCGTCGATTACTCTGGCGAGTAATTCAAGCAGTCACCTGCTACCATGAGCACCATGTGGGTGGGTAGCAGCCCTGTTTATACATTTTTATACTGATGTAGGCTCGAAGAGCCATTTTTGTAAGAAAACATATATTTTTTGAGCTTTTGTATGTAACACACTTACAGACCGATATATATATTGTTGGAAATATGATGCAGAGTGTTGTCCTTGATGGCAACCCACTGAATGAAGAAGAAGACATGCGACTGTTGACATGTGTTGTCCTTGATGGCAATCCACCTGATGAAGTTATGCTTGACTTGATGGACTTAGTAAATGATGTAAATCTGATGTGATATAATGTTTGTTGACAATATGATGCTGAGTGTTGTCCTTGAAAGGCAACCCATCTGATAAAGATGATGACAACTTACTTGATGAAGTTGTGCTTGCTAGAATATGTTCTTGATGAAGAAAAATGTTGTATCTACAGTATGTACAGAAGGCAATGAAGAAAGGAATTCAGCATGTGCTAATTCTATGATGAAAAAGAGTATGTCTCTAAGTATACGTGGATTGGCCTAAGGGAAGTCGCGTATGCACGCGGAAAAGAACGTGCCAAGTCGCGTATGGGCTAAAGCGCTCAAAAAGTGCAAAACCAAGGGTAACCACCATGGTATTGACCCATGGTATTGGGTAATGATCCGCCTAATTGACCCCGTCCAGGTAGTTTTGGGCTCATGGTATTGCTTTGGCCCATGGTATTGAAAAAGGATAATCCTATATAAGGAGAAGAAATTCATTGTGCAAATGATGTAAGTGTAAGAGCAAGATGTCTGAGCTTGAATGAATACTTCTCTGTGAAGTACATCTGTATGGAAAGGGTAAAGGTTTGATGATAGATCTTAATCTATGAAGCACTTATGAAGAAATGATGAAGCGGGATCTTTAGATCTGAAATGTACTTGTATTTGCTAGATCTGTTTATGGAGTGATTAGATATGTGATGAGGCGAACATCTAGGCGAACATTTGTTTGAAGTAAAAGGGTAAATCTGAACTGAATATCTGATCTGAAGAAGTATGCTGCTCTGTTATGATTGAAGATCTATACGCTACTTTGCCGCGGAAGAAGCGCGTATGTACGCGGCTTCGCTGAAGTGAAAGCGCGTATGCGCAATGAAATATACACTGAGGTATATGCTGGTTTGTGTGGACGGAAGCGCGTATATACGCGACATCAGTGAAGTAAAAGCGCGTATGCAAACTAGGGTTTGCTGAAGCAAGGGGTATGAAATATATGATCTGTTCTGCTGTGTTTCTGCTATCTGATCTGTATTGATATGTATCTGTTGGTGATGTATGTGTGTGCTTAAAAGTATGGAAAGGGTCCAGTATGAAAATATGATGAAATGTGGCCTGCAAGTGGTGTTCTATTGAAGTTGTTGGATCCAGTGTGAAAATTGATGAAACGTGGTCCAAGGTGGTGTTGAAGGTTGTGGCCTTCAGTCGGGGGGTCGTAGCTCCCTTCCAGGTGAGGCTGGTAAACGAGATCGGGGGGTCGTAGCTCCCTTCCAGGAGAGGCTGGTAAACGAGTCGGGGGGTTGGAGCTCCCTTCCAGGAGAGGCTGGTAAACGAGCGCAGGTGGGTGCCTGCGTGCTGGTCAAGTCTGCGCCAGCACATATGTTGTAAGATGTTTTCTCTATAATAAAATATTGAAGGCTGAGCAACTGCAGCGGTGGTTTTCTCCCGATTTGGGTTTCCACCTAAAAATCCTCGTGTTCATGTGTGATGCTTTGTGTGATGGTTTATTCTGTTCTTACTGCACCTGTTTACTGCTTATTGAATATCTGATGAATAAATGATGGAATGGTTTAAGTGAAGATTTAATGACATATCTAAATCTCTATGTATACGCTAGTTTCATAAAGGGGATCCGCGTATATACGCTAGTTTACTGAAGGAAAGTAGCGTATGGGTTTTAAGGAATGAAAAAGTAAAAAGATTTGATTATGCAGTAAATACTGATTCACCCCCCCCCCCCTCTCAGTATTTTTCCAATATATATATATATATATAGACACACACACACATATGCATGTTTTTACGGCTACTTATGTATCATAATGATGTCTTAATTTACATATTGTGCAAATGTATATCTAATACATGGTTTGATAATGAATATGTTAAAGTATTTAAATGTCGTGGAATGTGTTGATATGTGATAAAATAAAAATTCCTTTCCAATAATCTAACACATAAATACATACGAAAAATTTGGGGATTGCACACAGAATAACGCCCATTCAATTGTAACACAACAAGCTGTGAGTCCAACTTAACAACCAAATCTATTATCCCAAGATCAATGGCGTCTGATAATAGTTCGATCATCGCACTATACTCGGAAACATTGTTAGTTGCCCGACCAAAAAAAATGCCTTGTAAATTAATTAACTCGCCATCAGGAGAAAAGAGTGCCCATGCGGTGGAAGACAAGTTTCGTGTGCTACGACAAGCACCATAAAAAAAAACAACATAGTGATCTGAATACATTCACAACCAAGTGGAACACAAGGTGAGCAGAGGAAACATGTCTGCAAGGCAAACAATCACACCAAACATGAACTCAAAGAACACTAATGGATAACACACTAATGTACAAATTTATCACACTTAATATTAAGCGTAATATTTCTTCAAATAGAGTCCGAGAATGAACTCAGATGACAGAAATATGTCATGATTAATAAAAATAGACCCACAGTTCTACCATTGACGCCACGTGTAAGCATTACCTTGGCCAATTTTATGAGAAAATTCATAGCAGTAGTCAAGTGCCCATGCCCCCTGTCCAAGTAAGGGTTACGAAGCATGGAAATAATTCCCCGGAGGGTAATTGACCAAATGGTAAGAACATGGTTGAAGGGAGTGGGCAGGTCATGATTTTTGAAGAAAGCAGTGTAAATCTTGAGCTCATGGGGAGAACAAGAAACCCAGAAAAAGACATTCTCGACAATCAATGAGATGTCAAACGAAATGGTTAGAGTGATATTTCCCATGTTTCCCTCGGACAATTCTTTGTGAATCAAACCCAGATTCTGAAGTGGGTCAGTGGGTATTGGTAGAGCATGGGATCCTAGACAGGCGGAGATGTCACCTGGTATTGGGAGAAATGAGGAATGATGATTTCCATCATCCCATGGAGTTTCTTCGAGAAACATGACCGCCATGATACTCTCGTCAGTGGGGAAAGTCTCATTCAAGGGATCATTAGAGTCCCAAGAACAAAACCAGGGAGACTGCACATAAGTGTCTACGGACGAAACCAAATGAGTATTGGTCTCGGATGCAGCCACGGAAGCCATGAGGATATCCCGATACATCTGCTCAACTAGGATAAGAGGCATAGCGTCATCAAAACTCTCAATCTGGTCAGAATTTGGAACAATCCATGGATTGTGACCAGACAAAATCATATTGATGGAGGTGACATTCAGAGGTAGAAGTGGAAAAAATCCCATAAGAGACAAGTCTTTGAAAAGACCTGGCCCAATTTTCTCATAAGGAGTAGTGGCCTTCCCAACATATGGCATGTTGTTTGTTGAATACTCAGAGGGGAGGAAATCTAACTGATCCACAATCACTATCTTCCCTTTATGAGGGAAACAGAGGAGATGAAAGAGGGTTGAGACCACACAAACCATAGCTTGTTTCCAATTAAGTTCAAGAAGGAGATTGTAGTTCAAGTTGGCATCTACCACCTCAAATTCCATGTTCACCATTTTCTCCTCCAATATAATGGGAAATTTATTGAGAATGTCACATGGATGAGAACCTCGACCATGAAAAGCTTCTAAGGTATTCGGTGATTGACTCAATTGGGGGAGAGCCGATGGCTTTCCAACGTGCAACAGACATGATGCAGGTCGAAGCACCTTCATCAACGACAATCCGATGAATATCATTTCCCATAATGGTAACTTGAATCAGAAAATCTACTTGAGATGTGAGGCGAGGAATAAAATTCTCAAGATCGAAAATAATCAAATTAGAATCTAAAGGATCAATCCCTCCAATAGCAGTGAGTAATGCCTTCTATTATGATGGGCACGACTGAATGACTTCCAAAGCTAACATCGACGAAGGCGCCCAAGCCAGATATTGTACAATATTGTAGTGTTGTTCAGCTCTCTCATTCAGATTGTAAGTCGATTTCTGAAGAACACCATTTGGGGGTGGCCGGATGATGGAGTCACTATTTAGTCTCTTGATTTGGAGAGGAATAGAGGTAGGAGGCATGGAAGAGGAAGAGTGATATGGGATTTCCAGTTCCATAGGAGCCTTAGATGGATTGGAATAATCTTTCGTTCTCGTGGTGATGGAAACAGATTGTGTTTCAGCCATGAACACCTAAAAGCTACCAGGTGATTGAGCCCGGTCTACCATTTGCGTTTTTTGGGAAGAAAACAGTTCTTCCAAAATTTCCGGAGTCCTGGGTGCGCCCTTCAGAAGACAGGAAACTTCAACACACCAAGGAAAATCCTTGGTGTAACTATCCTCATCACATATTAGACAAGGATATTCGGGCTTACGTGATGAAGAATCACCAACAAAAGATTTCTTTGAATCCTGCCTAGGGTTCTCAGATTTAGAATTTCCTTTACCCTTTTTCTTACCCTTCGAGGATTTGTGTGCTGCGGTAGACTGGACAACATTTACCTCTGAGGTTTTACCAGGATTATTTTGATTCTAATAAGGAAATGGCGCGACGGTTTCATCGGATTTAGACTTCGAAGAAGCCTTAGGTGCACTACTATTAGTATGAGCCACTGTACCAATAACACCATCCACTAGAGGCGTAACAAGAGACTAAGATGATGAAGGATTAGTCGAAGGGTGCGGTGCATAAGGTACCAAGTCATATAGAGTCCCAGAATGGGAATAAACCAAGTCAAGGTATTGAGCTCAAGTGATGACCTCCTCTTCCATGACACATCCTCCCATTGCAAGATCTTTTGCAATTTTGGGAACAAATGATTTTGTGAACCATTCGGTCAACAGCTGATCTAGGATCTCAAATTTGATAAGGCGACAACGATGCTGCCGTTCATGGATGTGATCTGAGATATGCGTAGCAGTCGATTCCTTCAACGAAGTAAGAAAACAAGTGCTAGTTTCATACCAGATTGGTAGCTGGAAGTAAGTGAGGAAGGCTATAGCCAAGGAATTGAAATTGAAGAAAATTCCTCAAGGGAGCTCAATGTACCATTTGGCCACAACACCGATCAAAGTGAACTAGAAAAGACGAAGAAAAATGGAATCATCAACCCAAAAATTAGAGGAACACCACAAATGGTATGTCATAACATGGGTTTGAGGGTATTCTCGATATTTTCCTTTGAACTTCGGACAATCTCCTGGAATCTTAGTTGGAATCGGTGACCAATGCAGCTGATGTTTGATGGGGTCATTTATGAGCTTTGAAACATTCGACAATTCCAATGTGGCCAAGAATGGCAAAGGAGGATGATGAGGTGAGAAAGGTCGGGGATTCCAACCTTATTGATGAGGATTCTAGCCCCAATAGGGTGAATTTTGACCTGGATATTCATATTTCCCCTATGGATGGTAAGGACCTTGCTACATATATTAATGATAGGGAATACAAATATACTAGGTTCGGCTGCGGAAAGGGTCGCTGAACTTGGGAATATTGAACATGAGGCTGACTTTCCCTGGGAATAGATCCAAAAATCAGTTTCCCTCCACCCAAAAGGGGAGATACATAGAGAGGGTTAGACTGCCCCCCACACACAGATGAAACCGTGGATTGACCACTCAATGGTGGGACTGCAGTAATCGTAGATGGTGAAAAGGGGAAAAAGGATCCAAATGACATGGTCATTTCACCAATGGTGACTGTCGATTGAAAAAAATGTTGAGACACGATGGCCACATCTGAAACAAATGGGGAGGAAGACGGAGGAATACCCGTTGACCAAACAGGGTTCGAAAATAAGGGTGTATTTCCAAAGGCTCTAGAAATGAGGTTTCCCAAAGAGGTATAATCGTGCGGGAGCATAGACGCAACATAAATAGATGATATTTTAGTTCCACTACCTGAATCATGAAGAGTGTATCCAAACAATTCTCCCTTGAAGGAGAAAACCGACGAAGAGGCTTTTGGGATATACAAGCTATAAGTTTCCTATGGAGTGCTTTGAGGAGCACTAATGAACAGAACGTCATCATCATTTGATGCCATTTTTTTGAGAAACAACCAACGAACGGTAGAGAGAGATGCTACTGGAGAAGATCGAAAAGGGATTTCGGGCCGATCGAAAGCACTGTAAGGTTACTTAGGAGAAACTACAATTGGATCAAAGAGCAGATTTGAAGGAAAGACCAAGAACTGTGCAGCTTGTTCGGGGCTTTCTGATTCAGATTCTTCCGATGTAGTCCAAGGAGAATTGTCAGGAGGTGCTCGAGATGAGATGGGATGAAAACTGATGACAATTCAAAGCTCTTCACATTGCGCTTCGAGGGATCCAACTGGAAAATGAGGAACTTCTAGAGGAGGTTGTTGAGATCCATCAGAGGAGGGAGTGGGTGAATTCGATGATTCAACCATGATGAAATTTGAGAATAAGATAAAAAAGGAAAGAGGCAAACAAAATCACAACTTACCAAACAATAAAAGCTAGATAACTGCACGGGTGAGATATTTTCATGGGAAGTTACTTTTAGAATTAAAAAAAATCAATCAATAAAAATGGATGTGCTAGGCATAAAGGTTTACCAAGTATCCGTGAACTGTAATATACACCTTGGTGATCAAATGAAAGAGAAATGATGAAGGACTTAACGTATGGAAACCAGTATCCACGAATGTTGTGTTCGGTGTATCACATCTACAAGGTAGCTGACTCAGTTACCTATGGCAGGCTTGCAACCTAGTGGTGTCTCCCCAAATATATATGACGATACATGGCAATCCAGTCCGTATTAGTGTTGTCTAATGTGTAACCGTTCGATGAGAGCATCCCAAATATATTTATCATACATCAATATACTTCCATACGTGGGATGGGATATCACCCCTAGGTTGTAATGCAGACCGTTAGCGACAAATCCTACACTTAACGACGCCATAACAACTCTCTAGCGTAGAAGATTAAATATTTTTGTTAATTCCAATGCTCCTTAAGGTAAATTGGTTTCATTTTAAGTTGATCTTGATTAAAGTTATAGTTTCAAATCTCAAAACGAATGTTACCTGAATCCTTATGATGTAGACTAAATGCGAGAAATAATATTTCAATTTCGATGAATTATAAACTGCTTAGGGAAGAGAGACAAACAAGAGTGTACTCAATGCAACAATGACAATGCCCCAAAACTGGTTCAGAGTTGTGAAAATGCAATGCTTCTCAAATTGAATTCACTTTCCCAACGAGTGCAACTTAATTGAAAATGAAAATGCCTTTCCTTTCACTAATATGCATGAAATATTTTTTTGTTTTTGTTTTTAACTTTCAAATGAAAGTAATACAAATGAACGAAGGAAGAAATGAAAAAATATCCCTTTACTTTTCTTTCAATCGAACGAAACAAAAATTGCTTTAAGGATTGCACAAATGAAATGCTTTTCACTTTTCCTAAAACGAGAAAGATAGTCTAAATAAAAAACGAAAAATAAAATTACTTCCAATTTATTTTGAATTTAGAAAAAACACACTCTTCTAGAATTGTGCGTCAAACAAACTGTAATCTCGTGCTTGACACTGAACCGAAGGGAAAAATTCAGAAATGCAAAGATGACCAAAGCATACACCAATGCTCTTCCAAACAAGGCAAGAAGAATGCGACAAAGAGTGTTTGAAATGGTGAAAAGTTCCCAAACTTACAACAACTCAAAGAGACGAAACAAACTCGCTAAGAGGAGATAGGTAAGTCAAACACACAACAAGGAGATCACTGAGATCTCACAGGCTCGTTCAAGGGCGAGGACACACTAGATAATTAGGAGGGAAACTCAAATTTTCCCAAGGTTGAGATCAGTGCTTCTGTACTGAGTAGAAGGGTGCTGAAAGGCCAATCAGCATGATTGTACTATATAGAACAACGTTTCTAGCGCTTGTGTGAGGGCAGAAAAGGTGTTGGTCACTATAAAAAAGGAAGAAAAAAAAAGAGTCTCACAAACACACTAGACCTGACACAATGAAGTGACAAACAACCTTTACACAAGTTGAAAAATACCTAAGTAGATTTAAATTTCATAAATAGGATAAACTGATCCAAGATCAGTTCGGGGAAGGAGGACTTAAAAGGCTAAAGATCCCCAACGGAGTCGCCATTTCTATTGTCAAGATAAATCCCCTTTTCGGACATAGGCGATCTCTCTAGCCCTAGAGTGGGTCTAGCAAGACAATATTATTTCTAACATAAGCTTTCTTAAATAATGTTTACAAAAGAAGAAATTACAACTAGGCCTTGATGTTGGAGGCATCCTTAGGTGAAAATCTGAGTCCTTCACCCAGATCAAAATCGTTCCTTCTCCCGTGCACTTAAGCTTAATCACGATGCACGCATGTGAAGGGATGAGAGTTCAAATGAGTCTAACAATGATCAACCAAGCCCTAAACTTGGGGGAATGAGGGATGCGAATTTATAGTAAGGAGAAGGAGGTTGGGAGCCCATGAAAGGAGGAGGAAGACCCACTCTCTAAGGGATGATCCCCCCATGGATGAGATCAAAGCTCCAAAATGAGAGAGCTCGACCTTATCATCTATGTTCAACAACCAAAGCGCCACCCTTGAGCTTCTAGAGGTGGAATCTTGTCCTCCATTTAAGGAAGCACTGCTAGAAAGGGGATTAGTGTAGTTTTCCAATAAATTAGGGCATTGACAGTGCTGGGCCAGAACTAGGATAAGGACATCAGCGCAGTCATGGCAGCTGAAAGGGCGCTGGCCCAGGAAACTAGGAATTTGACCAATTTCCTTCGGTTATATTTGAAGGAAGTCTTCTTTGGATATTCAAGGGGATATGTTAGCATATTTATTGATGATGGAAACATTGCACAGGATTCGTCACGGGGCATTTCAGGATCAGGGACGGGAAAATGAGCATGGTGACAAATTACTGTGTAACAATGTGGTTATTCTGAGCTCTCTCTCTTTGAAGCTCTATGCCATTCTGTCTTTAAGTTCAAGTTTGAAAACCATTCACATGTGAACTTTGACGCATATGTGAACCTAGAGTGGCGGGACTCTTAGGGAGTATTGAGTCTGAGGCTTTTTTAAGGTCGATCCGCACGTCTAAGAAAAGTTTGAAAAGTCTGTAAATTTAATCTGTGCCTCTGAGCGAAGTTTGAGAAGTCTGTAAATTTGGTATTAGAGCCAAAAATCTTGTATTGTAGTAGGCAGAGTCTGTAACGAGTAAGGAAGCCTTCGACCTCTGAATAGTGTTATTTTTTTCTTTCCCGTTTCAATCTGATTGATAAATTCTCATACAGTAAGTCTCTTTATTTATAATGTATTTGACGTAATATGTGTTATCTGTCAATAAAATTTGTGCCTTATCATTCGGTGTGTTGTCTCTATTATTTGAGTAAGCATTATGAGCCATATTAAATATCAGTATAGCAAGCGATATGTGGTTAGCAGTGTGAAGAATTTATGTGAGATATTTTTGTAGAAAATTTTGCTGGTGAACCGTGTTTCTGGAGAATTGAAGTCAAAGGAAGTCGTTGTAACTCCGAGGGAGTCCAATTCATCAAGTGCATAGTATTTTACGTTCACATATTTATTTTCCTTACCTACTTGCACAATACTGAGTAGTGAATTGCAGTAACAAATGACCTCAAGTAGTTTTGATTTATCTGCTGATATGAAAGCCCCAAGGAAAACTAATTGGATTGGAACGGTATTAGACAAGTCACTGGCTGAACCTATGTATGATACCAGGGTGGTAGTCTAAGAATTTACCCCCAATCCTAATTAGCAGCTTCCTCAGATATCTCCGAGTAAGATCTATGACCTTCCAATGTTTAAGTTTCGTGAAACCAATCTTATTAGATATGCCTCTGTAAATTTACCTATCAATATTACCCAGCCTATGGATCAGATTCCTCTCATAAAACCAGAAGATGTCCAATGGGTACTAGAGAAAGGTTATAAGTATGTGCATCTTAAACTAATTCAATTTGGCATTAGCCCTCTCGTTAGACATGGTTTGAATGTTTCTTGCTTAGATTGTGTAATTGAATCACGCCATAATAAATTCACATATGCTCTACTAGGTGGTTTTGAGGCCCTTTTTCACAATGGTCTAGTTTGGTCATATATCATCCCATGGTACCAAGTTTCATTAAACAACATCCATATTAATGAATTGCTTGAAGCCTACATTCATTTTTTTGGCTTTGATATGTCTGGGCAGTCTAATATTTCCCAGTTACATTCCACTGCTTGTTTAAGATTTGTCTCCACAACTCTCTGAGCTCTCTATCCTCAGCTTACTCAGAGAGAAACAATAGAATGAGTGGTGGTTGGACCTGGTAATTCCACTATTATCACAATAGGGTTTTCCCAATTAAAATTTCCTAATGATTCGACTGTAAAATACCATCCATTGTATCAAAAGTATTTTCTGACTCCAGAACCTAAAATATTGTCTATTTCTGAGTTAAGTAGAGGACTAGTCATCAGAGTAAGGAATGACACCGCAATATCCAAAATACATGTTAGAAGTCACTCTCTCAGAAGCCCTGATACTTTAGACCTCAATAGACATCTGGAAAAACACAATTACAAATCATCCTCTCAATGAAAATTCTGTATTGCCTCTAGAAGTACAAGTTCTGATAAAGAATTTCAAGTCTTTCACAAACCTCAATCTATCTTGAAAGAGGAACATTTAGACCAACATGCAGAATTTCAGGAATGTTTACAAATTTCCTCTTCGAGAGATATTAAGTTCATGAGATACACTCTACCCAGAGAAGAGGTAGCAGATTATCTAGAAAAGCATCTACTCCCAAAAAGGAGAGTTTCTCCTAGAAAAATTGTACAAAAATTTAAATATGGGAATGTTGTAGCTGGTGTGTATTTCCTACAATATAGGAAATTGATGGATGAGAAGCCCCAAGACATCATAAGGCTTCAAAACTATAACAATTATCAGCTAACATGTGTAGCACAAAATCTAGATGAACTATCACAAGAAGTGCTTAAAGTACAGTCGCATGTGTTAGGACTCCATTCTAGTTTAGATGATTTGAGTCAAAAATCTTCTGAGCATTTTGATAAGTTAAAAGATGTAAATATGAAGCTAGAGAAAATTATGGAAGTAGTATTAGATTTAAAGCTGAGTCTGGAAAAAGAAAATCCCGGTTTACAAGAAGCACTTACTGCAACAAAAGTTTATAGCTAGACATTCCAGCTAGAAGAAAGGAACCCTGAGGGGGAAATTACTCCACTACTACTCAAACAATTCTCTGTACACAATCCCATATTTTTTCAATTTAAAAATGTTATTTCATTTACTAGAGAAAAATTGGCTCTAGTTCAATCACACATCCCAGTCTTTGATTTGCCACCATATAACAAAGAATAAATAATAATGGTAAAAGAAGAAGAAGAAGAAGGATCCAATAAAAGACCCAGGAGTGCAGATAGCGATAGACCAAACCGACCTTTTAAATCTTCATTAGAAAAATGGTGTAATGCTAAGTATTGTTCTCCTGGAAAAACTCCATATGGTCCTTCAAACACTGATGAGTTCCCTATTCTTAGCGCAACTAACATCGATCAAGCTCCAATGAAAAACATGAACTGCAAATCTAAAAATGAAATCCTCATGGAAATCCATACTTGGAGTGCATGGGCAAGCACTCAAAAGTCCATTCACAGAAACATATTCTCATGGTCAGAATTAGCTCTAAGAATAACTTAGGGTTTCCAAGGTAACTTAGAATTATGGTGGTCTAGAATGAATGAATCTGACAAAATCAATATTATGAATAGTGATAAGCCAGTCGCTAAACTTGTCAGGGAAATACTCCATGAGTTTTATGGAGAAATTATGGTTGGTCATCATTATGCAAATATGTTCATGAGCCAAAGACTTTGTGATATAAAATAACTTCCTGAGTTTTTTGCACAATGAAGGATCTTCTTTATAAGGAAAGCAACCCACATAATACAACTTATTTGATAAAATATTTGTATGCAATGCTTGGCAGAATCCCAAATCTTGTCAGGGCTAGATTTGAAGCGGAAAATATAGATATTAAAAATATTTCTCTTGCAGGACACCATGAACAAATTATATTTACTCTACAAAAAGAGTGCCTCCAAAAAAGACAACGAAATCAGTAAAGAAACAATTCGGTTTCAATGCAAGTGTCTGTGATATCTATGCCGAAACTTATCATTTTTGATGCAAAAGCAAAAAGAAGAATGCTAGAAAAGGACAATGTGGAAGTGATTTCCAATGTAACAAATGCACAAAGAAAATCCAACCTAGAAGGTTTTACCCTAGAAGACAAAGGTTTAAAAGACCAAGAAAAGGATACTTCAAGAGAAGGCAAGAAGGTGCCCACAGATCATAATCATGAACCCGTTTCATTTGCAAGAAACCGAGTCGTTGTGCTAGCAAATGTCCTTTTAAGGGTAAAACTCATTTCCAAAATAATTTGTTTGACATTTTTTCCAATATTTATGATCCGACTGAATGGGAGCAAGTAGATCAACCCTCGAAAAATGAAGAATATTTTTTAGTCACAGATTCAGATGAGTCAAACCCACCATCTCCACATCCTGAAGACTCATACTGCTCTAAATCCACCTAAGATCTTGACTTCATTTCAGATGTCAAGATGTTTCATTTAGAAAACCACACAAACTTATGCTCTAAAATTGCATCTTTACAATGTCGTATTTCTTCTATAAATTAGACTACGCCCATATATATGGGTGTAGTCTAATTTGTAGACAAAATTCCTTTTTCACGATATTTTTTCTAGTTAATTTAAACCAAAATCTAGCAAAGGTTTTTAAAAAAATTAGTTTAGGTTGTTTAATTTGTAGAATTGGAGTGCTCCACTGGTTTTTTAGGGTGCTGGATCCATTTATGCATTAAAAAATTCATTTTAAACAACAAAAAGTCACATTCTCTCTTGAAATTGTTTTGTCGAATTCCGGTGAAAAATACTATTTCGTCTATACATTAGACTACACACACACGCACATTACAAATTTCCCCTTCTCGTTAAGTTCAATAACATTCATGTGTTTTATTTCAGCATATGCACTGATTAATATTATTATTATTATGCCACAAGCAGGCAAGATATAACGCATTCGATCAATGCTTTGACCTCAAATTAATTTTAATTTGACTAAAAATTAAATGGTGACTTTTAGTGTTAACATTATAAAAAAATAATTAATTTTTTTTAATTTTTAAATTTTATTTTAATTTTTAATATTGTGATTGGTTAATCGAGTTGGGGTCTTACTATGCAATGATTCATTGGCCGACAGTTTTTACATTTGCAAGTTGCAGTTGTCAGTGCATAAATGCTGACGTATATTTTTTTTTAATGTAGGCAAACGATGATGTACATTTTTTTAATGCAATAAGGCTCAAAATTAAGGCTGGACCAAACCAAAGGCCGAGAAATTACTATCCGAGATCACGTGGTACACCACCTCATATGGTAGATGATGTCATATCATAGCCACAACCTTTGATACAAACCCTAAAGAGATAATCTGTAGTAGAAGATGTTGCACTTAAAAATTGTCACCTTGACATTCTGCTGACTGTATGAGCTCATTAACACTCATACATACCTCCTCTGCAAGTCTTACAACCTTTAATCCTTCCGTCAAGCCCTAAAAAAGGAGAAAAAACCATAAAAATCTCTAAAACCCTGGGTACGCAGGTAATGTGAGGCTTACCTGCATTCCTGGCTAGGGTATGCAGGTAATGTGAAGAGAAACTACGTTCTAGAACGCAGTTTTCCAGTGTTATGCCTGCGTACCCCCTCCAAAGTAAAAAAAGCGAGAAACAAAAGTTAAAAAGCTGATTGAGGTCAATTCTAGAAGCTTCTAGATGAGATTTTTTGGGGATGAGTACGCTTTAATAAGGTGCATGTATCCCACACCTTAAGGAACTAATCCCTTGATGTGAGGAGCCTATCCCTTTGAAGGAGGATTCTATCCCTTCAAAGGTGGAACCCTAACCTCCTCATCTGCTCTATAAAAAGAGGCATTAGGTAGCCTCAAAGGGAGTTCAAGATTTATGGGTAATTGAGTTGAAGTGCCTGCTGAGATTTAGACTTCTTTCTGCTGAGCTTTTGAGAGGAAAGATCACATACCTCTATGTGCTCCTGGAGGAAGAGTGCAAGACTTATCAAAGTAGAGGAGACTCCTGCTTCAGACCCCGGGAAGGCCTTTTCAAACATCAAGGCTAAGGATGTAAGGTTCTTCTATTATTTTAAGATTAATACAATCAAGTTTTGTTTTTCTCAATAAATTATCGTTTGATTGTTTATTTCAATAAGTTGTCGTTTGATCGTTTATTTCATAGATTACTTTATCACTATGATAGGTATGTTTTATAATTATTTTTTATACAGGTGCTATTTAATATTTTCTTGTTTGTGATTGTAGGTCGACAAAAGACGACACTTTCTTGCGACGAAAGAACTCTTGTTGCGACGGAAGGATTATTGATGCGAGGGAAGCACTATGATTGCAAATAAGCATTTGGATCTAAGGTAGGATCGACACCTTCATAGAATTTATTTGTAAAACGAATATATTTAGAGAAAGACAAACTTAGTTGTTTTTTTGTTGCTAGATTGTCTTCTGACACTAGGAAGATCAATCTTTTCCGCAAGATCGATTTATCTGACCAACAAATTGGTGACTCTGCTGGGGAAAGAACTTGTTTGGATTTTCCTTTGTTTTGATTTGAGAAAATTCTTTTTTTTTTTAATTTTTGATTGATTTGTATGGGCTTGGGTAACTTAGATTTACTTTTCTTTGAAATTTTTTGAAGTTCTTTTTGTTTTTCTTGAGTTTTTCTGAGGACCGCACATTGTTGCAGACCCTATTAAAAGTCTTGAAAAACTTAGATTTATTTTTTCAGTTTAGTTTAGATTTGATTTAGGAGTCTTAGTATCTACCCAAATCTGTATGTTTTCTGTCAAAAATCTCTTGTTTATGAATTTCTTTCAGCAAATTTTTCATCTCATCAATCTCCATTAAGTTAATTGGGTGTTTTGAGTCTCTTTTTTTGAAAAATTCTTAATATGATTTCCTTTGGTCATTACTTGGAGGTTTGTCTCAGTCTTTTCACAATTTTGCATCTTTTTGCTTTTGTTTTTGGTAAATTGTGTATGAGTGTTAATCGCCTTTGAGTGTTTTTTGATCTTTGGAACTCTCACCCGATTTTCTTGACTTGCACTTGATTGGTTCTTAGATTACATTAGAATCATCTTGTGTTTGAGAATTCTCTTGCATAGATCACATTTGCATAATTAGAATTCACATTTTCAGAATATGAGTGAATTGTGCATAGATTACAACTGCATAGTTTACATTCTGAAAAATCAATCGTAGATTTAGATCAGTTTTCTTTGATTTGAATTTAGATGATTTTATGCTTGTTTTAAAAACACAAAAATAAAAAATTGTTTTGGAATTGATTTGCATTAGTTTTTCTTGATGAAATTAGTGCATTAGAGAATTTGTTATATTTTCTCTTAGTGATCAATTTTTTTGCATTGTTGGAAGTGAATGGAAACTCTTTCCTTACTTTAGTTAGGATTCATCGAATTGAAAAGATTACATTATCATATTCGATTGCATTCAGTTTTGGGTCGGGTCATAACACCATTGGTTTCATATCCATTTACCCTTTTGAGTAATAACAGCCTAAATAACACATCGCTTAATTAAAATTCATTTAATATTTTTTACATTTTTAGGGCTCTTTCCAACAATCTAGCTCAATATTAGTGCTTTGGAATAGGTTGTAGTTAACTTTCAAAGCAACTAAAACAAACAAGTAGATAAATATTGTGGTAGGAAATAAATCCAATTGTAATTGGTACAATCTGGGAAGCTTCTCTTAAAGGAGTTAATCACGAGATCATGTCTGAACCTTTGAGACAATCAATTTTATTTCATTGGGAAAGATAGAAGATCTACGCGCATTACAAACGGTAAACCTCGGATTAACCATTGTCAACTGGCAACTGTTCTGGAATTTACCAACCAAGGAACCCCTCTAAACGAGAATCCTAGTAATTTTCCTTGCTTTGGAAATGTTGGTCCTCCTTATATGGATACTTTGTCATTACCTGGATTTACAATAGGTTTACCGATATGGTTATTTTCAACTTCGTTGGCCCAAAATACTCCAATTGTTCCACCTCAACCGGATGATTCACCTCAACAGAGTTCACCATCTCAACATCACCAACCTTCTGTTTACCCTTTACCTTCTTCGCCTAATATTTCTTCCTCCATTTCTTCCTCTTCGCTTGGTAAAAGCCTTGATGCTAGTAACCAGGTGACTAAGAAGAAGAAGAAAGGGAAGAAGAAGAAGAAGAAGAAGAAGAAGAAGCAAGATAAGAAAGAAGTCAACCAACTAACCATGGCTGTAAGTGTTAGTTGTGTTGAGGAAACCTCCAACATGCATCGTAAACCCAAATACCCTTGCAAGCTTTGTAATGGTGACCACTTCCTTATCAGTTGTCCTGGTATTCCAAAGGTCTTGGAAGTATGGTTAGAAAAATCCCATCAACTTTCCATTGATGCATAAACCAGTGATAGTCAGGTTCCTGGGAAAAAGGGTAAAGTTAGGTTTCCTTGTAAGTTATGCAAAGGGAGTCATAAAACTCACATTTTCCCTCACATGGATGAAGCCTCAAAATTTTTGGAAAACCTTACTATTCCACAGAAATAATTTCCAACTGGTTACCGTAAAATTTCTCCCAACCTACCGTCAACTGACGGAGTGATTGATCTAATTTCAAATACAATCGATCCCACTCTTCCATTGGAGAGTGAAACTCATATCACTTAGGTTGATGATTCATTAGTTGATCAAGTGGTCGATTCGATTTCACATTCGATCAATCCCGTTCTCCCTGTAGAGAGTGAACTTCATACCGCTTAGGTTCTTCTTGTTACATCATATTCTTCTACTTTAGGGGGAATTTCACCTGTTTTTACAGAACCCCCTCCAAGTACTGAGGTCTTTTCCTTTGATTGGAATAGATTGAAAGAACCTTGTCTTCCTTCCTCCATCCCTTTCCAAATCATTGTGAAGTTTGGTGGTAGGGACATACACCACACACAGGTAGATGAAGGTGCTTCTGTTAGTATTTTATCCTCAAATACTTGGAAAGCTTTGGGTTCCCCTCAGCTTGTGCCTATTACATAGAATCTAAAAGCTTTTAATAGAACCATTAGTGAACCTTTAGGGATCCTTCCTAAGTTTTCTATTACTTTGGAAGGTAAAACTGTCTGTATTGATCTTATGGTAGTTCAAGGCCCCTTGGATTTCAATTTACTCCTTGGGAGAGACTATGTCTATGCATTGAAAGTCGTAGTATCGACACTCTTTCGCGTGATGTCTTTCCCTCACAATGGAAATATTGTGATTGTAGACAAGCTTTCATTCCCTAGTCTTGTTTCGACTACCAATAATATGACACCCCTAAATGCTCCTGATTCTAAAGTGGTATCTACCCCACCACGGGTTAATTATGTGGCAACTAGTCCCATGTTTTCAATTACCGATGTAAGCGAGCCTCTCACTATTTTCTCATCTTCCTTTGACTTAGATTTGGTAATTGACATGGAAAACTCTATGGGATTATTTGAACGCGATGTTCTTATCCCTTTCGAGTCCCTTGACATGTGTTCCTTCCAGAGAACTATTCTTCCTTCTGATGAAGACCTCTTGGAAGCCATGATCAACGTGTGTCCATTGACATGTCTTTCTTCCGGTTGGAAGCCATGATCATGTTGTGCCGGGGATAGTTCCTTTTACTGTGTCAACCTCATTAAAAAATGGATCAGTGAGTCTGAGGATGGTTCCTTTTACTGTGTCAACCTCGTTAAAAAATGAATCAGTGGCCCAGACATTTCCTGTTACCGTGTCAACCTCGTTAAAAAATGAAACATGTTGTGCGAGGATAGTTCCTTTTACTGTGTCAAACTTGTTAAAAAATGAATCAGTGAGTGTGAGGATAGTTCCTTTTACTGTGTCAACCTCGTTAAAAAATGAATCAGTTGGTATGAGGATAGTTCCTGTTACTGAGTCAACCTCGTTAAATAATGAATCAGGTATGAGGACAGTTCTTTTCCTGTGTCAACCTCATCAAAAATTGAATCAGTTGGTCTGAGGATAGTTCCTGTTACTGAGTCAACCTCGTTAAAAAATGAATCAGGTATGAGGACAGTTCTTTTCCTGTGTCAAACTCATTAAAAAATGAATCAGTAGGTAGATTGTAGAGAGTAGATTAATAGATTAGAAATAAGTAGTTACTGAGGATAGTTCCTATTACTGAGTCAACCTCATTAAAAAATGAATCAGGTATGAGGACAGTTCTTTTCCTGTGTCAACCTCGTTAAAAAATGAATCAGTTGGTTAGAGGATAGTTCTTGTTACTGAGTCAACCTCGTTAAAACATGAATCAGGTATGAGGACAGTTCTTTTCCTGTGTCAACCTCATTAAAAAATGAATCATTAGGTTATATAGGTAGATTGTAGAAATTAGATACGAGGATAGTTTCTTTTACGATGTCAACCTCGTTAAAAAATGAAACATGTAGAAGAGGAAAGTTCCTTTTACTATGTCAACCTTGTTAAAAAATGAAACACGTTGCCATGAGCATAATTCTTTTCCTGTGTCAAGCTCGTTAAAAAATGAAACAAATCCTCCCCTAATTGAGTCGAGTCTTTGACTAGATCTTGTAAATGTTAAGTCATATATTTAGGTTAGTTATTTCAGATTTTGCATAATTTTCTTACAGTTTTAGGTCGGGTCTTTCATATGATCTCGTAAATGAACCTTCATTCCATCCAACTATTAATTACTAGAAATATACTTAGTTGAATGAAATGAAGCTGGGGGGGCATGCACTCTAGCAGTTACGCTTAAGGGGCATCAAGCACATTTTTCTCTCTGTTTCAAGCTTATGTAAAAATGAAACCACTCTGAAGCATATTTTTTCTCTGTTTCAAGCTTTTGTAAAAATGAAACCTATCTTGAGTCAATTTCGGTTATTTTCAAGACTCATTAAACTCATGAAAATCCCGAGATTATTTTGCCATCTTTCATTCTCGTAAAACACATGAAAATGCCGAGTTCTTTTCGTCTTTTCCTGCTCGTAAATTTTATTGAAATTCGGCCATATGAGTACATTTTTATCCCTTTTTTGAACTCGTTAAAACTTGCGAAAAAGTGAAAACCATGAGTAAATTTTTATCCCATTTTTTGAACTCGTTAAAACTTACGAAAAAGCAAAATCTTGAGTTCTCTTTTAAGCCCTTTTCAGACTCTCGAAAATTGAAAAGATTGCAGAGTACTTGATTATTCGAACTCATTAAAATAAATGAATGATCGTCCCTTCAGTATATGTTTACCCCTTTTACGAAATGAAATGGACTATTTACGAAAAAGGTATACGTTGATTAATTACGGTCAATAGAGTTCTCTCCCGCATTATTTTATCCTTTTTCGGGCTCGAGAGACTAAATTTACAAAAAAGTACCCCCATAGAGTCTTCTTAATTTTTTTCTTCTGACTCTCTAAAATTGAAAAAACACTGAGTTTCTCCTATATTGGACTCATTAAAATGTAACAGTAAAGGACCTGTTTAATTTTAAACAGGAAAGAACCACTCCTTCTTAGGGTTCGAATCTTAAACTAAGTTGGACTCATCCGAAGGATGAGCTTATAAACAAGAAAATGTTATCCTCCTCAAGCTTGTCAAAAATAAAGAGGTACTTGCCAGAAATGGTGGGGGAAAAGAGAGAAAAGTGAACCTGTTTGTTGTATTTTGATTATTAGAAAAGTCGTTAACCACTCTTGAACATGACACTTTTGTTCACCTGGGTTGAGAAAATCCTTTGCCTAACAGTTAATCAAACCATATTGAAAGTCTTCAGTCAGTTTCTGGGTATTAGCTTTGGGTCAATTGTCACCAAACCATCTGCAGTGTCGTTATGTGTTCAAGAGGACAATTCAAATAAACCATTCATCTGCAAAATATTTGTCATCCATTTTGACCATCCCTGAGTCAGTCCTTGCCAATATATTTCTTCAAAACTTGATCTATGATTTCGTGTTGTGGGCTTGCCTACGACAGATCACTTTCTATCGACATCAGCACATTATCTAGGAAGTTGATCCAGAAATTTTCAGTACCTTGAAATTTGCATGCCTCAATGGCAGGTTTCTCGCCTTCGACGACAGGTTGCATCATTGACCTTCGATCGAATGATTCCATGACATGTTCGACTTTAGCTCATTCATTCACATTTCATGGATTGTACTGAGTACTTTGAGAGCCATTGACATTACTGGTGGTTTCTCTCACACTTGTTAACAGTTCACAACATTGACTGGTAATCAAGTGGTTTCTACCATGTTCGACTTCAACACATTTATTCACATGGATAGAATCGTACTAGTTCGAGATGCGGAAATCAAGACCCTGGATCTAGTTTCTACCATCTAGGCTGCGAGGAATTTTGTTATTCATTTATACAGTGGACTATTCATAAACAGATGGCTGCATCCATACTGTGTCTACACATGTCTATACTGTTGATGTATTGAAAATCATTCCTGTATCAGAACAGTTTAAATCAGTTTTCTAGTTAGTTTTGATCTGAGTATGGGAATGTCTACCTCAGCGATGATATGTTTACATATATATATTTTTCATTGAATGTTTTTACAGGTTCCAACTGGGGTGTCCACAGGATGATCCTTGAAATGATAAAGTAATTCACTCTTCATATATAACAAACTTCATCTTCTTATATTCTAGACTTCGCACTTTAGGGGGCAATCTGTTGCACTTAAAAACTATCACCCTGACATTCTGTTGACTGTATGAGCTTATTGACACTCATACTTACATCCTCTGCAAGTCTTACAACCTTTAATCCTCATGTAAAGCCTTAAAATAGGAGAAAAAACCCTAAAAACTCATAAACCCTAGGGTACGCAGGTAACATGAAACCTGCCTGTGTTCCTAGCTTGCGTACGCAGGTAATACACTGCTTACCTGTGTTCCAGAACGCAGTTTTTCCTTTTAATGCCTGCGTACCCTTCTCAAAGTCAAAAAAGCGAGAAACAAAAGTTAAAAAGCTGATTTGAGGTCAATTCTAGAAGCTTCTAGATGAGAATTTTTGGGGATGAGTATGCTTTAATAAGGTGCATGTATCCCACACCTTAAGGAACTAATCCCTTGATGTGAGGAGCCTATCCCTTTGAAGGAGGATTCTATCCCTTCAAAGGTGGAACCCTAACCTCCTCATATGCTCTATAAAAGGAGGCATTGGGTAGCCTCAAAGGGGGTTCAAGCTTTATGGGTGATTGAGTTGAAGTGTTGTTGAGGTTTAGGCTTCTTTCTGCTAAGCTTTTGAGAGGAAAGATCACATACCTCTTTATGCTCCTTAGGAAGAGTGCAAGACTTATCAAAGTAGAGGAGACTCCTTCTTCAGACCCTAGGAAGGCCTTTCAAACATGAAGGCTAAGGTTGTAAAGTTCTTCTGTTATTTTAATATTAATACAATCAAGTTTTGTTTTTCTCAATAAATTGTCGTCACATCCATGTTTCAATAAGTCAGCCGTTTGACTTGCTTATTTCATAGATTCCTTGATCACTATGATAGGTATGTTTTATAATTATTTGTTATACAGGTGCTATTTAATATTTGCTTGTTTGTGATTGCAGGTCGACAAAAGACGACACTTTTTTGCGATGAAAGATGACACTTTCTTGCGACGAAAGACGACACTTTCTTGCGACGAGAGGTGAAAGGTCACAGGTTGCACGTGAGGAGGAAATTGAAGGAAAATTAAGGAAAAATGAAGCAATTAGTGGAATCAATAATAAAAAGACCTAAAAGCATCAGTTGGTAGCCTTTTGTCAGTTTAGTTTTGGAATTGGTTTTAGAGAGGAGAAGAGCACCAAGAGGAGAAGGAAATCAAGCAATCAAATGAAGGACAAGGAAGGACAAGGAAAGAAAATGAAAGCAAGGATCAAGCAAGGAAAAGTTGGATCAAGCAGCTTTAACAGAAATATTTGCAGATAACAAGTTGCGTGTATGATTTCCTAGCAGGTTTTGACATGCATTGTATCTACATGTTGGTATTTGGTTCTTTTTTTTTCGGTGGCATGGATTTTTCTAGGTTTTGATAGTGGTTTTAGACTTGCCTTTCCATTTCCGGTTAGCCATGGTGTGATGGGATTCTTTCTCGGTTGAGATTTGGATTGTTGGAAGGTTTTGGATCTGGGTGAGGTGGTCTCACAAAATTCCCAAAGGTTGGGGGTGGAGATAGTTTTCTTCGGGAATCCCTCAATAGGTGGGTGGAGACCAGAAAATTCCTGAAGTGACGGTGAAGGGATTCTAAGGCATCCAAGCTCGATTTGGTTTTGTGATCTCGACACCGGTTTAGGTGAGATCACGATATGGTGAGGGTGGAGGTGATTTAACCTCTGGATTCCCTTGGTTGTTTATGGATTGGTTTATCCCATGATATCCCACATTCATGTTTAGAATATGGCACAAGGGTGATTGGTTGAAAGAAATATTTGGTTCAGCCCAATCTATGGGCGGGTGGTATGTGGAATTCCTAGACCTGGTTGGATTTTCATATGTTTAATTAGAGTTAAGTTTCTCATGATTTTGATGATTAAATGTACTTGTTATTATGTGGATTTAATGGTTGTTCTATCATTGTTATTTATCTGGTTATATGTTGGTTATAAGCATGGTTATTTGACCGATCTAAGTATGGTTCTTATCACATTTTCGTTACTGAATGTCCAGTTCATGAATGTATGACCTTATTGGTGTTATGATAGCTATTGTGAGAAGACATTAGACCTTATTGTTAAACCTCAGATATTTTTTTAGATCCTTATGTTCAGATTTGCATTCATGCCTTGTAGGTTACATATTTACCAAGTGCTTAACGAAATGCCAGTCCCATTTGGGAGAGGTCAAGTCAAGTCCTAGTTCAAGTTTTGGTTTATAAGAATTTTTTCTATGTCATCCATAATTTTCGGAAGTTTCACTAAGTTCTGGGGAGAGGCCTGAATCCTAGCCTTGAAAAAGTGGCTCATAATTCAGGGTCACTAGCATAGAAATGACTAAAAAATTCCAAAACCATTGGTAGGCAGGCCTATGGGAGCAGCTAGAGGGCTATAATCACTTGCATGCCTTGGAAAGGGAGCATCTGAGACTCTAGTTCAGTGAAAAAGAGAGTTATCTTAGGGGTTGGACACCTGGAGGGGTTGGGTTGCTCCTGGAGGTCCTGTAACACATGAGGGAAGTTAGTAAGGTCTCAAGTGGTCGACTCCATTTCCTTAAGGTCAAATAGGAGGTTGAGTCTTATCATAGTGACCCTCATCTCATGTTTATCCTGGGAAAGATGATGAAAGTAGGTAAATGTGGGGGGAGTAGGTTATAGGGTGGTATTAGAATGAGGTTGCACTCTCTTTAGGTAAAATCTGATGTGTCAAGGTTATGGTTGTCATGCATGGGGTCATGGTACAAAATTGGTATAGTCATTCATGATTTTGATATGTTGATATGTTGTTATATTTTTATATGGATATGCTTATGATTATACATGTACATGCTAATGTGGAATGATATTGCAGGTGAGATAAGTCTCCCCTGAACATTAATGAGGTATGGATTTGACTTTGGTATATATTTGGTTTATCTGACATGGTACACTTGTAGGAAGAAGAGAATCAAATATGATGAGAAAAATGGTAGAATACAGTTCCCGTGATTCCCCTTACATATCAGTTGGGTAGCAAGGAGAAGAATATTCTCCTAGTATAACAGATACATTGAGGAGTTTGAGGGTAGAGATTCGAATTTTCAAAGAAAACAATGAATATTAGTTGAGGCTTAGGAAATACTTGCAAGGGATCAGGCGAAGCAGGTAGAGGTTAATGCAATGATTCTTTGGAGCTTATCAAAGTTGTAGAGATAGGGACGGTTGAGGATTAGTCAAGAGCAGGAAGAGAAAAGTAATGGAGCCTATGGTAGCAGATCTCTGTCTGGATAGAGGATGGATAAAGGGGACACAATTAGAGGTGGGATATCATTGGATACACCTGATAGGAAGACTGGTATGTATGGGCATAATCCTAGTTCCTCATTGAGGATACATCATCAAAATCATCACTGTCATAATCCTTATAGGAGGAGGGAGTATTTTCCTAAGGAGTTCAAGAAAGTGAAGGCTCCTACATTCGATGGAGAGATGAAGAAGTCAGAAGATGCAGAGGCATCAGTGCTTGGGATGAAGAAATTATCCAGGTTGCATAAATATTCATAGAATACCTTGAGTATTAAAGGGAAAGCAGATATCTGGTGGGAATATGTGAATAATGTCAAGGGAATTATGGAAGAAGACTTGATTTGGGATGAGTTTGAGATACTCTTTAAGAAGAATTACTTATCGAAGATATATTATGATGATAGATCTAAGGAGTTCTATGAGTTGCAGATGGGTTCTACGACAGATGGTGAGTATACTAGCAGGTTCTTATAGCTATTGAGGTATGTGCCTTATCTTGAGGATGAGAAGGCTAAGATTCAGAGATTCATCATTGGGTTTCCAACAACATATAAAGACCTGATTGAGTTCAATGAGGCTATATCGTTGGAAGAGGCCATCCGAAAATTGAAGCATTGTTATGAGAAATCAAAGCACAAAGTTGAGCCTAAGCGTGACTTGAAGAGAAATGAGAAGGTTAAAGGGAGGTGGAAACCAAAGCAGGGAAGACCTCAAGATGCAACTGAGAAAGAAAATGTGGTTCCTTACAATAATTTCAATGCGATGGAGAAGGGAAATGGGTCACAGCCTGAAGAGTGGTAGAATAGAGATGATGGCAGGGGACCGTTGCAGTGTTGGATATGTGGAAATATAACTGGAAGAAGTATTTTCCATTGTACCAGTGTGGTAGGCATCATATCTATAGTGATTAGGAGGAACAAATAGTTGGGAATGTTGGTCATAAAATTCCTTGGATTTATGTAGTTTTGGACAACAAGCAGGGATATCATCTGGCATCCATTATTGAGATGGAAGGTAAGCTTTGTGGCTGAATTGTTTCTATTTTGATTTATCCTGGATCTAATTATAGTTATGTTAATCTTGACCTGGTGTATAAGTGTGGCTTGAGAAAATAAGTAAATTTTGATTCTTGGTTGGTTCAGTTGGCTACAAGTACTAAGAAGAGAGTTAATCATTGGGTAAGAGCTTGTGAATTTGAATTGAAAATTATGCCTACAACAACACATTTGAATGTACTGGCATTGGGGTCATATAACATGCTTTTGGGTATGGATTACCTGTATCTTTATGTGACCAAAGTAGATTGATATGAAAAGGCTATTGAGTGCTTGGATGATAGTGGGGAAAAGAAAATCTTGCAAGGAAAGAAGAAGCCTACATCAGTGAGGATGGTCACAACTATGCAGGCCAAGCGCAGTTGCAGGAAGGGGTGTGTGATTTTTGCAATTCATATTTCCAGTGACAAGGGTAAGGATGTTGAGGATGCAAAAATATTCAAGAGGTATCGTATCTTGCAATACTTTTAGGATGCATTTTCCATAGAGATTCCATAGTTTCCTCCTCACAGAGAAATATACTTTTTTGTTGAATTGGTACCACTAGAAATACCAACATCAAAGGCACCTTACATGATGAGCACTTCAGAGTTAGTAGAGTTGAAGTTTCAGTTGAAGGAAATGATTGATAAGGGATAAATTAGGCCAAGTGCATCGCCTTGTGGTGCACCAGTATTTTTCGTGAAGAAGAAGGATGGTACTCTTAGGTTGTGCATTGATTACAGGCAATTAAATAAGGTGATGATCAAGAACATGTACCCATTTCTGAGGATTGACGAATTTTTTTGATTAGTTGAAGGGAGAAATAGTGTTCTCAAATATTAATTAGAGATCAGGACACCATCAGGTATGCATCAAGGAAGAGAACATCTACAAGACTGATTTCAGGGCTATGTATGGGCATTATGAGTTTTTTGTACTTCCATTTGGTTTGAATAATGCCCAACTACTTTTGTTTGTTTTATGAATAGTGTGTTGTCTCCTTATTTGAACAAGTTTGTTACTGTGTCCATTGATGATATTTTGATATATTTTAAGAATGGGGAAGAGAATTCCGAGCATTTAGTAGAAGTGTTGAGATTGCTAAGAGATCACTAGTTGTATGCCAAGCTTAGCAAGTGCAGTTTATTTCAAACAGAGGTACATTACTTAGGACATGTTGTTTCCAAGGATGGCATAGCAGTGGATCCAGAAAATATAAAGGCTATCATGGAGTCAGTAACTCATAGAAATGTGGATGAAGTCAGATCATTCATGGGATTAACAGGTTACTGTAGGAGGTTCATCAGGAACTTCTATTGCGTTTCCTATCCTATTACATCATTGCAGAGAAAGGGCAAGAAATTTGAAAGGACATAGGATTGTGAAACCAATTTTGAACAATTGAAGTAGTTGTGGACAAATGATCTAGTGTTAAAGGTTGAATATTCAGATAAAGAGTTCGTAGTATGTACATATTCTTTCAAGAATGGGCTTGGTGGATTCCTTATGCAGGAGGGACAGGTGGTGTGTTATGATTCTAGGAAACTGAATGAGCACGAGCATAACTATGTGACTCATGATATTGAGTTGGAAGCCATTATTCACACCTTGAAGATTTGGAGGAATTATCTTCTTGGCAGGGGGTTTGTATTGATGAGCATAGTGGATTGAGGACCGAGGTATCTGTTTGGCCAATCGAATCTGAATGCCAGGAAAGCTAGATGGTTGGCTACCCTTAGTGAGAATAGGATTGTCGATGCTCTTAATAGGAAAGTGCAGTTGAACCATGTTGCATTAGTGAGCTCATGCAAGACAAATTTACAGGATCATATCTTACAGACAAGAAAACAGGATGATAGGTACAAGGAGCTTATGCACATGTTACAACAAGGTACAAGTGAACATGCTGTGGACTATCATCTTACGACATATGGCTTGGTGAGATTTAGGGATAGGATCTATGTCTCAGATGACAATGAACTCAAGAAGCTTATCTTGAGGGAGTTTCATTTCAAGCCATATTCATATCACCCGGGATATCAAAAGACGTTGACAACGATAGATAAGTTCTAATATTGGATGAATATGAAGAAGGAAGTGGCATAGTGTGTGGCTATATGTTTGGACGGTCAGCAGGTGAAAGCAGAGTGTAAGCATCCAGGTGGTTTGCTTCAACCTATCCTGATTCAAGAATGGAAATGGGAGGTCATTTCCATGGAGTTCATTACAGGTCTTCTGAGGACATTGAGGAAACATGATTCTATCATGGTTGTGGTAGATATATTAAGCAAGGTAGATCACTTCATTCCAGTGAAGACTACTTATTCAACTAGTGAGGTAGCACATGTCTTCATCAGGGAGATCATGAGATTGCATGGTGTTCCAAAGAATATTGTGTCAAACATGGATGCTAATTTTTCTTCCAAGTTTTGGAAAGATTTGTTTGTAGGTTTGGGGACAAAGTTGGCCTTTAGCACAACTTATCATTTCTAGACAATTGGACAGATAGAGAGGGTCAACAAGATACTAGAGGATATGCTGAGGATGTATGTAATGCATCAACATAGAAGGTGGTAGGAGTATATTACACTGGTTGATTTTGCTTACAATGATGGTTATCAGGAGTCACTGAGGATGATTTCGTTTGAGGTACTCTATGGGTGGAGTTGTAACACTCCCATCAACTGGATTGATATAATGAACATGGTACTTATTAGACCAGACATGTTGGCAGAGATGGATCAGGAAATGCAAGTTATAAAGAAGAATCTAAAGGCAACACAAGAAAGGAAGAAGAGTTACTCAGAACAACATAGTTCATTTAAGGAGTTTTAGGTTGGAGATCATGTCTACTTTCGCATCAAGACCAAGAAGAGCTCCTTAAGAATTGGATCATGTGAAAATATGACACCACAGTATTGCGGGCCTTTTAAGATCCTTGAGAGGATTGGACCAGTGGCATACAGACTTGCATTGCCTCCAACAATGAAATTCCATTATGTTTTCCATGTTTCATTACTTAAAAGATATTTAAAGGATGTTGATCTTGTTATTGATTGGTCTGTATTACAGGTGGAACCAGAAGTATAATTCTAGTTGGAACCTCAACGCATATTGTACGGAAACAACTCATGCTCTGGAACCAACCAAGTTAAAGTGCAGTGGAAGCACTTTGGGCTCAATGAAGCTACATGGGATATGGCTGATCAGATGTAATCTATGTATCTTTCATTATTTGTCGGTGGAGGTAAATGAGTTTTTGGTATTTGTACATATTTATGTATGGTTGCTATTGTAAATAGCACAATTAGTTGTGTTATAAACCTCCAATAAGTGTTATGGCTGTCATGTTGTCATGATGGTTTTTCTTTGAGTGGGTTATTATTGTAAATATTGCAACGAGCTGTGTTATAAATCTCCATAGGAAACATGTTTTTCATTTCAATGGTTTTTCTAGTTGTAGGTGTCATAGAACACCAAGGACGATGTTTCCCTAAGGGGGAGGGGTCTGTGACAACCCCGGGTTAAAAGTTCGTGTAATAAAAGTAATAAAGGAAAAATAAGACCACAGTCAAGGGACACTTATTCCAAGATGAATGCTGGGAAAATAATCCTAGTGGGAATCACTTGATGTGTTTATGGCTAAGGGGAAGTTGACAAAGGAAAAAAAGTATTTTTGGCATTTATTTTATGAAAATGAAGGAAATTAAGAGAAAAAGAAGGTGAAAGGTCACAAGTTTCATGTGAGGAGGAAATTGAAGGAAAATTAAGAAAAAAATTAAAAAATTAGAGGCATCAATAATAAAAATACCTTAGAGCATCAATTGGTAGCCAATTTTCAGTTCAATTTTGGAATTAGTTTTAAAGAGGAGAATAACACCAAGAGGAGAAGGAAAAAAATCAAGCAAAGGAAGGACAAGGAAATGAAAGGAAAGCAAGGATCATTAAAGAAAATTTGGATCAAGCAGCTTCAATAGGAATACTTGCAGGTAAAAAGTTGCATGTATGATTCCTATCTGGTTATTTTTAGTGGCATGGATTTTGCTAGGTTTCGAGAGTGGGTTTTACCCTTTCCTTGCCATTTCCAGATAACCATGGTGTGATGGGATTCTTTCTTGGTTGAGCTTTGGATTTCTGAAAGGTTTTCTATTCGGTTAAGGTGGTCTCAGGAAAATCCCAAGGGTTGGGGGTGGAGATGGTTTTTTATGGGAAGCCTTCAATAGGTGGGTGGAGATAGGAAAATTCCTCAAGGAATGGTGAAGGAATTATGAGGCATCTAAGCTTGGTTTGGTTTTGTGATCTCAACACCAGTTTAGGTGATTTCACGGTATGGTGAGGGTGGAGGTGGTTTATGCTATGGATTCTCTTAGTGTATTATGGATTGGTTTATCCCATGAGATCCCACATTCATGCTTGGAATATGGAATGGGTGTGATTGGATGAAATAAATATTTGGTTCAAACCAATATATGGTCGGGTGGAACGTGGCAATCCCAGACTTGTTTGGCTTTGAATATGTATAATAAGAGTTAAAATTTCTTTTGATTTTGATGAGAAAATGTACTTTTTATTATGTGGCTTTAATGGTTGTTCGATCATTGTTATTTATCTAGTTATATGCTGGTTATAGGGATGGTTATTTGACAGATCTAAGTATGGGTCTTATCACATTTTCACTAATGAATGTCCATTTCATAAATTTATAGCCTAATTGGCGTTATTATAGATATTGTGAGAAGGAATTGGACCTTATTGTAAAACCTAAGATAAGTTTTTAGATCCTTATGTTCATATTTTCATTCATGCCCTGTAGATTGCACATTTACCAAGTGTTTAATGGAATGTTTGTCTTGGTAGGGAGAGGTTAGGTCAAGTCCTAGTTCAAGCTTTGGTTTATAATCCTTGTTTCTATGTCATTCATCATTTATGGATTTTTCCCTAGTTGTTGGAAGAGGCCTGAGTCCCAGGCCTGAAAAAGTGGCTCAGAATTCAGTGTTACTGGCATAGAATTGAATGTAAAAGTTCACAGTTGTTGGAAGGTAGGCCTATGGGAGCGACTAGAGGGCTATAGTCACTTGGATGCCTTTGAAAGGGAGTTATTGAGGCTCTAGTTCAATGAAAAATAGTTTTATCTTAGGGGTTGGACACCTTGAGGGGTTGGGTTGCTCTTGGAGGTCCCGTAACACCTAAGGGAAGTCAGTAAGGTATCAAGTGGTCAAATCCATTTCCTTAAGGCCATATAGGAGGTTGAGTCTTCTCATAGTGACCCTCAACTCATGTTTACCCTGGGCAAGCCAGTGACAATAGGTAAATGTGGGAGGATTGGGTTACAACTTTTTTGAAAATATTTTTTTAAATATTCAAGAGCAGAAAAGGTGGCGGTTTAAAGAAGATTCTCTGTTTCTTGCCTATGTTAAGCAACTCACAACACTTTTTTAAGTAACTCATTGACACAAAACACTCTACATAAAGGCACAATACTCTTGTATGTTACTTTGAAGAGCATTTCCATAAAATCACCGGCAACCCATTGGCACAACATTTATCCAGATTTGATCAAGGATCTACCCAAAAAAATATATTCTCCCGTCGAATGAGAATATGAGTCTACGGACTAGGAGAATGGAATAATTTTTTTTTTCAAGAAATTCTTACATCCCCAAGATTGGTTTGTTTTCTGTATCAAATCAAATATATTGAGTTCGAGTTCCGTTAGTTTTCTTTATGTGAACTCAAGCTATAATGAAGTTTTTTATATGGTAAGCAGGTGCATCATTTAATTAACGTGTATCAGATTTTATATATTCAAATGCACGCCTCCAATAAAAAATAAGCCTAATGCAGCAACCCTCACACAATCAAATGGATTTTTTAACAAGTCTAAAATTTACATAGGTTAACTTACAAGTTTTCAAGGATAACATACAATTTTACAATAAAATCCGCATTTTAACACATTATACAATTTACAGTCAAAGAAAAACTGACTGTATCATCTGCACGCTAAATGTGAAGGGGAGAACGTGATGCATTGAACATAAATAATATTTAAGTTTTATTTTCTTTTCTTTGTAGGGCGCGAATTGGATTAGATTAAAATTATTGTACTCAAGGGTACCTATGTTCCATAATGGGTATCACGAAACATTTGACAAAGAATATACTGGTGCATAATTTGCATTTGATAGGATTCCAAGAATGGGGAACTCATGCAGGAGTACTGTGCATAGGAGTGTTGTATCTAATGTAATCGGTTAAAATAATCACGTTTTGGGAAAGGGGATGCCGAAGAGTAAGGAGGTAAGATTGTTCATTTCGCCTTGGAAACCGCCCTACGAGAGCCCTTACATGTGTTCAAAAGAGGAGGAGGAGGAGGCTTACGAGGTTTAGAAACCGAGATATAGCTGGGGGCCTGAAATGCTGGATTGAGAAGCTGAGGAAGAGAGGTAAAAAATTGATGGGTCTGTGAAGGAAGGAAATTCTCAAATTTATGGAAAGAATCTTAAGAAAAAAGGAAAAGAATTGTACACGCGGAATCAGAAGGGTCAAAAGGAGGCATAATAGGTTCAATTAGACGAAAATTTAAGAAATATACTTACATTAATAATATTTATTTGAATCACTGTCTCTTAAGAAATATTGGAGGAGTGGTCATGCGACAGAAGTGGGGAAATTCCTAAGGGAAAGAAAGTGCATCATTCAATGAAGGGCAGGAAATTTTCAAGCTACAATGAAGTTTTTGAACGCAGAGGGCGTGAGGTACATGCAGAATTAGAAGGGTTGAAGGGATGCCCAATAGGTTTGGTTGCCTTTTATGGTCTGTGTTTGCTCTTCAATTTGTGTTTACCTCTATTTACATTGTTATACATAAAAAAACTTCCAAGAATTAATCAATATTTTGATTTTTAATGTTTCAAAGAGCCTACATTCAAAGAAAAACTGAAATTTTCATCTGCACGCTAAATGTGAAGGGGAGAACGTAAAGGAAAAGGGCTTACCTGTGACCTCTCGCCCTGTGCATTGTGTTTGGTAGCCCGAATTTCTGATGCTCTCAGGTTGAAAAACAACGACCTACAGATATCGTATCGACAAGGATGAGAGTAGAGCCTTCAGGAAGTAATTTGGATGGTGGAGTGTAGTTCAGAGAGGTTGGGACATGGTAGGTGGATGAGTTAATTTGATTGGTAAGGAGCTTAATGCTACCATCCATTCCACCATCCAACTGGCCACTATCGTCCCACCTCCAAGTCCCTGTGACATTCGTCAGAAAGGGAGAGTCCCGGAAAATCCATGGTGTTCATCGAAGAAACATAGAGTTATAGGACCTTACTGACTTGATACCTTACTGATTTCCCTAAAGATCCATGACCTTCCAATATTTAAGTTTCGTGTAGCCAATATTATTAGATATGCCTCTGTAAATGTACCTACCATTATTACCCAGTCTATGTATCATGTACCTCTCATAAAACGAGAAGATTTCCAATGGGGACAAGAAAAAGGTTATAAGTATGTGCATCTTGGACTAATACAATTTGGCAGTAACCCTCTCATAAGACTTGGTTTGAATGTGTATTTATTAGCTTGTGTAATTGATTCACACCATAATCAATTCACTGATGCGCTACTATATGGTTTTGAGGCCCCTTTGCACAATGGTCCAGTTTGGTCATCTATCATCCCACGGTACTAAGTTTCATTAACCGACCCCTATATTATTGAACTGATTCAAGCCTACAACCATTTTTTTGGATTTGATATGTCTGGGTAGTCTAATATTTCCTAGTTGCATTCCACTGTTTGTTTAATATTTGTCTCCACGACTCTCCCAACTCGCAATATTCAGCTTACTCAGAGTGCAACAACCAAAGGAGTGGTGGTTGGACAAGGTGATGTCACTCCTATCACAATAGGTTTTTCCCAACTAACAATTCTTGATGAGTGGACTGCCAAATACTATCCATTTTCTCAAAAGTATTTTTCGACTTCAGAACCTAAAATATTGTCTATTTCTGAGTCAAGTAGAGGACCAGTCATTAGATTAAGGAATGACATTGCAGTATCCAAAATACCTGTTAGAAGTCACTCTCTCAGAAGCCATGATACTTCAGACATGAGTAGGCATCTGGAAAAACACAAGTACGGATCCTCCTTTCAATGCAAATTCTGTATTGCCTCTAGAAGTCCAAGTTCTCATAAAAAATTTCAAGTCTTTCACAGATCTTAGTGTATATTGAAAGAGGAACATTTAGGCCAACATGTAGAATTTTAGGAATGCCTACAGATTGCCTCTCTGAGAGATATTAAGTTCATGAGATACACATTACCTAGAGAAAAGGCAGGGGAAGATCTAGAAAAGAATCTAATCTGAAAAATGAGACTTGCTCTTGGAAATTTTGTACAAAAATTTAAAGACAAGAATGTTGTGGCTGATGTAGATTTCCTACAATATAGGAAATTGGTGGATGAGTAGCCCAAAGAAATTATAAGGATGGAAAACTATAACAATTATTAGTTAACATGTGTAGCACAAAATCTAGATGACCTATCACAATAAGTGCTTAAAGTACAGTCCCATGTGTGAGGACTCCATTCTAGTTTATATGATTTGAGTCAAAAATCTTTTGAGCATTTTGATAAGTTAAAATACATAAATTTGAAGCTAGAGAAAATTATGGAAGTAGTAGTAGATTTAAAGCTGTGTTTGGGAAAATAAAATCTTGATTTAGAAGAGGCACTTACTGCAACATAATTTTATAGCCATGCATTCCAGCTATAAGAAAGGAACCCTGAGGGGAAAAATACTCCACTACTACTCAAACAATTATCTGTACATAATCCTAGAAATTTTCAATTTGAAAATGTTATTTCAATTTCTAGAGAAAAATTGGCTCTAGTTCAATCACAGATCCCAGTATTTGATCTGCCACCACAAAAAAGATAGGAAATAAAAATTGTAAAAGAATAAGGAGAAGGATCCAACAAAATACCCAAGAGTGCAGATAGCGATAAACCAAACCGAACTTTTGAATTTGCATGGGAAAAATGGTGTAATGCCAAGTATGGTTATCCTAGAAAAACTACATATACTCCTTAAAAAACTGATGAGTTCCCCACTCTTAGCTGAGTTAACATCGATCAAGCTCCAATGAAAAATATAAACAACAAATCTAAAAATGAAATCCTCATGGCAATCCATACTTGGAGTGCATGGGAAAGCACTCAAAATTCCATTCACAGAAACAAAGTCTCATGGTCAGAATTCACTTTAAGGATAACTTGGGGTTTCCAAAGTAACTTAGAATTATGCTGGTCTAGAATGAATGAATCTGAAAAACTCAATATTATGAATAGTGATAAGCCAATCACTGAACTTGTCAGGTCTCCATGAGTTTTATGGAGAAATTAAGGTTGATGGCCATCATTATGCAGATATGTTCATGAGCAATATATTTTATGATATAAAATAACTTCCTGAGTGTTTCTGCACAATGCAGGATCTTCTTTATAAGGCAAGAGTCCTACGTTCTGAAATTTCATCTTTACAATCTCATATTTCTTCCCTCACACTAGGGGATTTCACCATCCGACACCGTCTCACAGAATGCCTCTCAACCCGCCAACGTCAACTTGCCAAAATGATGCAACCAAGCGTGGTGAATCTTTGTGCTTACTATCCAAGTGACACTCCTACCACATCTGCACAAATTTCCAATATGCCCTCATCTAACATTCCACCCAGGAAGCAGTTTCCCCACAGATCTACAATAAGTAGAGAAGTAAACTTTATTCATCATAGAAAATCCTATGGGTTTAAGAAATCTACTCCCATTATTGAGAATCTCTCAGAAAAAGAAAAAGAAACATACAAGGTTAGCAAACTACAAGAAGAAATATTGCACTCAGAAACCACCATTGAAGAAAAAAGAGGCTTGGTTAAAGAAATTCTAACCAGTATGAGAGCTGACCAAAAGGAATTGGCTAAAAAACAAAAACAACTTGCAGAACTAAAATATTCAATGATGATAGAATAATTTGAATATGTGCTCAAAGAAGAAGAAGATCATGACCAGGAGCAACAAGCATTACAATGCATACCAGAAGATCACCGACTAGAACCAGGTACATCTATTCTCCAGATGAAGGGATTTGAAGATAGTATTGTTATTAGAATAGATGTCAAGGTTAGTGGTTATAAAAAATATTATCTGGATTCACACCTAGACTCGTGAGCCATGAATTCTTGTGCAAATCATATTTCCATTCCTGAATATTATTGGAAACCCATAAGCTTGTTGTTCAGAGTTGTAAATAAGACGTGAATGACTATCAGAGCTATGGCTCTTGATTTCCCAATTATTTTTAATGGAATTCCTACTTATGTAAATTTGTACAGTTTTGATATAGGAAGTGATATTTTTGTTAGGTAAATATTTTGTAAGAAGAAATCTTCCTCTTGTTGTAGAGGAAAACCATATTTTACTCAACATCCAAGGAAGAACTATAAAAATTGCAAGTAAGTCAAGCTGTGTAAATATATTTGTAGACCCTGTCCCAGATATAGTTGAATGTTCTCCTGAAAAGCTAGTAAAGATCATCAATGTAATCAGAATTGCTAAAATCAAAGGGCCATAATATATCAGATAAATAAAAGATAAAATTGAAGCATAATGTACAATAGATGCACCCAATGCATTTTGGAAAAGGGAGCAATACTTTGTGGATATTCCCTACAAAGAAAATCACTCTGGAACACCTCAGAAGTCATCAGCAAACGTTACATCCCCACCAGAGCTCAAACTCTGTAAAAAAGAGATTGTTGAGCTATTAGAATGAAAGTTGATCGAACCAAGCAGAATCCCTTGGGCTTGCCAAAAATTTTATGTAAACAAACATTCAAAACAAAAGAGAGGCAGAACTTAGATGGTGATCAACTATAGAGCATTAAATTATTCCTTTTTTCCTATCAGGTATCCTCTGACATCTAAAGAAGTTTTATTTCAGAAAATCAATAATAATTATGTATTCAACAAATTTGACCTTAAGAGTTGATTTTGGCATATAGGGATCAAACCATCTGATAGATATAAGGCCAATTTTGTGGTGCCAAACGCATAGTTCCAATGGCGAGTATTTCCATTTGAATTGAGCAATGCACCTTGCTGGTGTTGGAATCGGCACCTGGACTACATCAAGCGGCTGACCAAACACATCTTAAGATCGAGGGCTATTTTATGATTTGATTGGGTTTTTTGGAAAATGGTTGGATATCAAGAACTCTAAAAGGAATGTTGAACAGATAAAAGGATATGACACATATTAGGGCACTGGTGTATGATGTGGTAGCAAAATTGAGTTTGTATCATGATGGTTAGAAGAATGGAAGAAAGACAGTGGGTATGTAGGACAAAAATCCACTGCTGGGAGGAAAATGACACAAATTCCAGATCTGAAATGTAGAGTGAAATAATTCTTTTAAAAGACTTAAAAGAATCTCACTTTACATTTAAAGAGTCCCATTACAAGGAATGCTTCTGACTAACATGACCTCATGAATCAGGAATTCTTGGTGAATCAAGACTGGAAAAAACAGATTAACATGCATTCTAGATCAAAAGACTTACAGAAACATGAAACAAGGTTTAATTCCACCTCAAGGAACGATTATGAACAATCTTTAATTTATACCGAATCAGGAAATCTTGGAACAAGACTTACAAAAACAGATCCAAATGACTTGGAGGTTCATAAGAATTATAAAAAAAGAAGATAGAACTTTCATAATAAATCTGGAAAGGCGGATAAAGTAAGTAAAAACAGAAGGGAAAACAATACACACACCATATGAATTTTTGAATCCTCAAGAGTGTAACTAGAATATATTATGAGTTCAATAATACATAGCTTCAGGAATAGCATGAGAATCAACAACAGGGCCAGGGCAGTAGGCCCTATGCCACCAACCCCTCCTTCTCTCCCGAACAATTTATCGTATATATACAAAAACAGTAAACCATCATCTCCACAAAAGGAGTAAACATGTTCCCAAAAGTTATTACGATCTTGTGCAAGAGATGAGGCTTATCCTAAAAATTTAATACAAAGTGCTATGACATAATAAAAATAAATAACATCAAGGCTAAAAATTCGAAGTGGTTGTTTGATGTGGTAGTCTATAGGAAGAATCCTCCTCTTTTCTGGTGCAACTAACTCCATAAAAAGTGTAAACATTAGTGAAAATGGCATGTGGCCATTCCTTGAATGCTGCTTGATGTCTCGCAGAAACGTGCTGGTGTTGTGAGTATTGGTAGAAATATGTTTCAGAGAAACTTTGCCGCTATTCCTTTCCTTTTGGGATCACAGAGAGGATATGATAGAATAAATTTGACATCTGGCCCTGCTTCTTCAAAAAACTGCTACTGGATAATTAAATCTAGTGCTGCGCTGGCTGATTCAACAGATCTGATTGCTATGCTGGCCGCATTTACTGCTTTTTTCCGTTCTTGCTGTTATATCATCACAGTTCTGTATGAGCGCCCTTTGCCGGACTTGACCCATGGTGTCTATCTCCTTATTACCATGATGTTCAGCATTACTATGCCCTTTTCTCTTTGTCGAGTCTTATCCTACCCGAGTCATTCTGTCGTGTTTAGCCCTTTCTTCATAAAACAACGTAAATACCTCATACACCCGAACTTGAAATCCTTTAGGCTTTCAGCTTTGAACTTCATTGCATCTGCGTCAATATCGCACATCGCAAGTTTTAAGGTTTATGTTATGAGGAACAAGAGTTAAAGGTTAAAACTCGCGAAGTGCGATGTGCGACGAGAACGAAGGTGACGTAGCCGGAAGGGTCCCACTATATCGAAATCGGGGAAAAGAAAGCGTTGAAGCATAAGACATAAGCGGGAGGGGATGCAATTGCGAAGAGCGATAATTTTAAATCTGTGCGATGCGATAAATATCGCACATCGCATGTGATAAGATATGTGGCGATCGCAAGGATTAAAGGTTGGCGAAGTGCGAAATGCTATATTCGCTGATTTGAGAAGTAGTATGTTTTGCGAAGCGCTAAAATGGAAGAGTTTGATTTGAAAAAATTGATATGGGTGTGCGGTAATGATATTACATATATCATATGTAATATAATATATGGAAAGGTTTGTGGGATATGGCAATCGTTTTGTAAATGAAGTTTGTATATGCGATAAACGAATTGCAATGAAAAGGTAAGGGTTTCAATGTGGTTAAGTGGTGAAAATATATGATATCATAGTTGTAATATATGATATATATTAAAGGTTTGTTGTGGGTGGCGGGGCTAATTTTGTGTTGGAATTTAGCATTTGGAAAAATAGGCTTTGTAAGGAGCTAGAGACGAATAAAAACAGCAGAAAACCATGACTGGAAATAAAAACCGAGTGCTAGCACACCCTATGCATTTGGAAAAAGAATGGAATAAATTTTTGGAGATTTGAAATATGTTATTGTTTATATTGATGACATACTAATATGTTATTTTGATTTAAAAGAACAAAGAAAGCACTTGGAGATAGTTCACCATTGGATTTTTAAACATGGGGTAGTCCTCAACAAGCTTAAGCTTGAGTTTGTAAAAACTAGAATTTAATATTTAGGACTAATCCTATTCCAAGGAAAATTTGAATTGCAAGAACATGTGTTGAAATCTTTAGTAAAATTTCTAGATGCCATTTATGATCGCAGGCAATTTCAGAGGTTCTTGGGAAGCCTCAATTACGTTCGACAATTTTATGAAAATCATGCCAAAGATGTCAAGGTCCTACATAAGAGGCTTAGAGGAATAGAATGGTCCCCATCTATGACAACTGCAGTTCAAATTATTAAACAAAAGGTCCAAAACCTGCCAAGTCTAGTTCTTCCAAGACATGAATTGCGTTACATTTTAGAAACAAATGCATCCAATGAAGTATGGGTAGGAGTTTTGAGGCAAAAGCATGAAAGAAGGGAAGAAGTTTTCTCATATGCATCAAGATGTTTCAATGACACTGATATTAGGTATCCATCTTCTCATAAAGAAATCCTTGCTATAAAAATGGAATCAAAAGGTTCAGGTTGTTCCTAAAGCTAGTAAGATTCATTGTAAGAAGATACCTACAACATATGGATGGGATGCTTAGAAACAAAATATTTTTTGAATAAGGAAACAATATGATATTAATATGGAGCCTATGGTTAGAGGGATTCGACTTTGAAATTAAATATAATTGCTTTGCAAATTTTCTTACAAGAGAAGCAACTCTCAAAGAAATCAAGATGTTCCATTGTCCATCAAATTCAACTTCATTATCACCCCCCCCTGCTCTAGGGGGTTTTCAGTGGGTTTTAATATGTAAATATTGCCATATGTAATTTTGTTTTCAGTTTCTCATAGATAGCGTCAAAGAGAGTCATGCATATGAATGCATTCTTGAACAATGGATTAATAGTAGCCATAGTAATGTAAGTAATCTTATGTATTTTACAAAGTCACCCAAAATGTTTCAAGGGGCCCTTAGATTTGCACCTTTTGAAGTACAAAGATATATTTATTTGTATGATCCATGACTGAACTATGAATATTATTGTAATATCTTGATATGCACCAAACATGCCAAAAAAGTTTGGCTGATGTTTGAATGTATCTCTATGAGTAATCCCTACAACCATTGGTCACCTTGGTTCAAAATACTACTACATGATTGGTGCCCGATGGAAGGAATATTTTGGACCATCAGAAACAATGAATTTTTTGATGACCTCTGAGAGGTCATCAGAACAACAACTCAGTTTGAGGCATGGTTTTTCTTCCAGATAGAACATTTTTTCAACACACTTAAAGTACATAATATTCAACCACCAGAGAAACCCATCTATAAGGAAAATATCTCTATTCATTGGATCAATTTGTAATCCTGCAGATGAGAGAGTTCCTAGCATGTATGGATCTCATTTCTTTCCGTTCTATAATATCATGCCACCTCATGTAGAAGCCCATTTGTCACCAAGCCCGCAAAATTTGTATTAATCAAGTGACTATGATAATTATGGGTATCTAAGTGACTCAGAGGATCCTTGTAAAGAAGCATGGTGAGTGGTGTTTCATGTCTAGTCACTGTTGTCAAGATAAATCCCCTCTACGGACAGAGGCGATCTCTCTATCCCTAGAGTGGGTCTATAAACTTGAGATACTTTCTAATGGGAAGCTTTCTTAGCTAATATTCAAAATGCGACAAGAAAAGGGATAGAAGTACCTTTTTCCTGATACTATGTTTGAACCCGTTGATGATGACCTTCATCCACGATCATTTTAGGCTCGCTCCTTGCTTCTGGTGACACACGAATACCTGTAGATGATCAAGAGGCAACAAAAAATGTAATCCAATACATAATAATATTTAAACATTAGCTAGCTAGCAGATCAAAGAGTACCATAATATTTGCATAAAATTTTAGAAAAATATAGAAAACAAACATCAGATGTTTTATTGATAAATATGAAAAAAATATCTTACAACCCAGGTCTTGATGTTGGAGGCATCCCTTTGGTGAAAATCCGAGTCCTTCACTGAATCTTTAAAGCATTCCTTCTCCCAAACAAGTTAGGCATTATCACAGTGCAAGAATGTAAAGGGAACGAGAGTTCAGACTAGCCCAACAATGACCAACCAATAGTGGAAGGATGGGGACCAATCTATAGGGATGGAGAAGATGTTGGGAGCCCATGAAAGAAGGAAGAAGGTCCACTTTCTAAGGGATAAAACCACATGGATGAGATAAAAGCTCTAAAATCAGAGAGCTTGAATTTATCACCACCATTTAACAACCAACTCACCTCCTAGGAACTTCTAGAGGTCAAAGCTTCTCCTTCATTTGAGGAAAAACTGCTAGAAAGGGATCAATGTGATTTTCCAAGAAATAAGGGCGCTGGCAGTGCTAAGCCAAAAATTTAAATTTGACATCAACGCGAGCATGAGACTAGGAAACATGCTGACCCAGAAAACTAGCGTTGTGACCAACTTCCTTCAGTAATATTTCAAGGCAATTTTCTTTGTGTCTTCAAGGGATTTCTTTACATATTTTTTCATAGTGGAAACATTTCACAGGGTCTGTCACGGGGTTCTTCAAGATTAGGGATGGGAAGTGAGCATGGTGACAAATTACTGTGTAACAAATGCCCCCTAAATCATGAAGGTGGAACAGGGAGTGATGGCTGAAATGCTTTATGAACCAAGGCAAAGAACTCAGATCATTGCCAGGAAACCTGCCAAATCAAACATATTTAAATATGAAATCTCTGGTATGAATATACCTAATCACATAACTCTGCACTAGGCATTAAGTAACACATGAACCCACAACATGGTCACAACCATCCATCTAAAGATATCATAGAAAGATCCATGGTATGGAAGAAATCATCCGTATAGATATGATCATGTATACAATCATGAATACTCAGTAACTCCCCACAGCCTGGATCAAAATCAGTTGTGACCTAGGGTCTTCACCATGATATCAATCAACCCAATGTATGAATCTAGCCATGCGAATAGATGTGCTGATGTTGAACATGGTAGAAACCACTTGATTACCGGTCAATGATGAAAACTGTTAACAGGCACAAGAGAAACCACCAATAATGACAATGGCCCTCAAGGTACAACAACACAATCTACAAGTGTGAATGAAGGTGTTGAATTCGAACACCTTTAGAATCATTTGATCGAAGGCCAATGATGTGAACCTATCATTGAACATGAAGAACTTTCCATTGAGGCATGCAAGCTCCAAGGTATTGAAAAGAAGTTTCTAAACTGCCTTCTCGGATAACGAGTTGAAGTTGACAAGAAGTGATTCGTCAAAGGAGGGCCATAATGATTCACACATCATCGACATGAAAAAAAAAAAAATCTCAAGATGATATGAGTGATTCAGGATTGTAACAAAGGAGGTCAGATAAACAAAAGATGCTTGATAAAAAAGACTTCTCTTGAGCATATTGGTGATACGACTCCGGAGTGTGGCAAAATTTGAATAAAATGAGATCAGAGGTCATAATGACAACAATGATGATCGAATATAAGGCAAATGGATTTCCCAAACCCGCTGAGGAAAAATGAAGAATAAAGGATATCACCAACCCGACACGAACTACAGATGAGTGTCATGTTCAAGAGCGATGAGCTTCCCAAAATACACATAGGATGTTCACTTTCAATTTTCCCTCGTTATTGCTAACGAGTGCCTCTTTATTTTTGATAGCCAGTGTGAAGAGGATAACATATGTTGAGCATGTAATTTCATTCTTTGAATGAATCCATCCCAGTAAGTTTAACGAGCCCTAGAAAGGAGGAACTTGGTCTCATCATGGTGACAAACATTTTGCCGTTTAATATTTAACGAGTCCAACGAAAGGGTAACTTGGTAAATTTTCATGTTGAAGGAGTTTGAAAAGAAACGAAAAGAAAACTCCATAATGTCCCTTTTCGTAAATAGTCTCTCGAATCCGAAAAGGTAGAAAACAATATTCAAGAGAACCTCTTGATCATGTTTGATCAAGGTATTCCTTTTTCGTAAATAGTGAATCTTAGCCCGAAAAAGGGGTAAACGTATACTGAGATCACCTCATGATCTAAGTGGATATTGGTGGCCACCCACCTATTCCATTTGGACCCGCACCATGAGTTCTTTTAGTTTTTCAGTTTCAATAGAACTTACTATTTTAGCAAGTTTTCGGGTCCTGAACTTTCGGAGCCGTTTGGAGGCCCTAATAATCCAGGTGGATATTGGTGGCCACCCACTTATACCATTTGAATCCCCACCATCGATTCTTTCCATTTTTCAGTTTCGGAACAACTTACTATTTTTAGCAGTTTTTCAGGTATTGAACTTCTAGAGCCGTTTTGAGACCCTAAACAACGTTTTTTGGGAAAACGGGGAGCAACATGAGTGTATGGACTGATGTTGCTCACATCAAAAGTTGTAGTCCTCATATAGATATTTATAACAAGGTATGGTGCATGTAAAACATAGATCGTATGCCAGAGTTACGTCCCCTAGAAGTTGAAACACCAATTTTCCCAAACAGGGCCCATAGTTTTGGCACTTCATGTCCTACGATTAGGTTTTTGGATGTTTAACGTTTTCTATTATTTCTCAAAAATAATTTTCCTTCAAGCCTCATTGTAACACAGTTCATAGGCATGTAGCCGCCACATCTCTTCTCAGAGATAAGCTACCATTTCCCTAGCTAGTTTATTTCCATTATTTCTGTAAACATATTTCAGTTATTTGATATTAATGAAATGAAGCATTATTTACGTTGCATCTCTATGTTTATGTCTATTTTTGTATTTTATTGCGTTCCTGCATAAATCCAAATCAGTGGTATAAGAGCGGTCTGCTCTTTCTCTGTTTTTCTTTGCATGTCCCCAACGAGGTCAGGGTATAAGGAGTTAGGGCTCGATCTGGTTGAACCCTTGCAAGATCAACCTCGCAAACCCCGATGACCTCCCATAGAAGACAAAAAGAAAGACGAGGGAGCATGAGATCCTATCAAAAAATTGCTCGAGGATTCCCAAGAGAAACAAAGGAACGCTATGATGAATAGGTTTGCTCAGATCCTTCAACAATTGCCCACCCACCATCGCATTTGCATCCAAAAACTACTCTAGAGGCGCCACCCCCTTCAAGGTATAGGTAAAATTTGAAATTCCTATATTTGAAGGCCAGATAGATGCATATGCTGTAAATAGATGGTTGAATTTGATAAAAGGGTATTTCTCAGTCCACGATTTCTCCGACCGAGAAAATATTATTTTTGCACTCCTCAAAGCCGCCCCCCATGTCAAAGACTGGTGGGAAACGTACTGTGAGCAAAAGGATGAGGGGGAACCCTCTCTATTCTTGGCCACACCCAATTGGAATTTGTTCTTAGATGACATCAAGGAAAAATATTACCCCGTGGGGAGTTATGAGGACAAGTACATCAATGGACCACGCTGAGACAACAAAGGGATCAAGATGTGCATGAACTGACGAATTTGTTCCATACCCTACGCTCAAAGTTGGGTATTAAAGATTTAGAGAGACATTTGGTGCTCAAGTACCACATTTGTCTTCATAGACACATTGAGGAGGAAATGGAGTTCCTCGACATTACCTCGCTTGGCATAGCATATCGCTATGTCACCAAGATTGAGCATAAATTTAAGCATAAGAAGCAAAACTTTGGATCCGCGAATCCGAAGCCAGGGAAAGGCACCCTTGAACCATAGAACAAGGGGCAGAGCCAAAGCGGGGTGACTCAGAACACCACCGCAAATCCAAAGAAGGACACGGGGACGTGGTGTGAATTACATAACATCCCCACTCACAGCACAAACGAGTGTCAGGCTAAACAGTCGCTGGTGGCCAAACTAAAGGCAGCCGAATCAGATGCATGTTCTGATCCTGAGCCAGAAACAGAAAAGGGAGATGAAAAAGGGAAGCAGATCATTGATTCAAACCCTAGTGCCATCGTTGCTACCACCAAGCTCCAGAGGGAATATCCTGAGGATGGGGAGCGCCTCTTCCATTTGCAGATGTGAGTGAAGGGTTCTCCACTGCAATTTCTTGCTGATGGCGGGAGCCAAAAGAACCTCATTTTAGGAGAGGTTGTGAAGTGGATCGACCTATCGACACTAGCACACCTGCAGCCATATACCATCGGGTGGCTTCACTCGGGGAGAGATCTCCGCGTCTGCCAGCAATGCCACCTTCCGTACTACATCAAGCCATTCACGGATGAGGTATTGTGCGATGTTGCTCTTCTTGATGTAACTGATGTATTATTGGGCCAACCATATTTGTGGAGGAAACATGTTGTGTATGATTCTAGGCCTTGTTATGTTGTTATTACTTTGGGAAATAAATTGTACAGGGTACCAGAGGTAGTACCGCCTCCTACCATCTCCTTGACTATTGCAAAACAACGCAGTAAGATTGTTTCCCAAACCATGAAATTTATTTTCCTTACAACTCGCTCACAGGGAAAGAAGAAGAGTGTGCCCACAAATGAAGTGAATCATTACCCTTATATTGACACTACTATGATTTCGATTAGGGTATTAGTGTTTTCATATTAGTGAAAGGTTAACCATGCTATTAGCTCTGATTGAGTTCAATGAGGTAAGCTAGTTGTAATCATGTATCTATATTATGTAAAGTACGTACCTCTCCTCTTAGAGATTACGTGACTATAGGAAATGTAATAACACTATGACCTTTACAGATAAGCACGCATATGTTACTCTTATTGAGATATAAGGATACCAGTATAGTTAGATATTATTGTCAAACAGTAACAGGTTAAACTGTACTAACAGGCTAATCACACTAACATCAATGATTCGTATACTCGGGATTCATACTGGTTCCATTATCTTACTTATATGGATCTGGATCATACTTGTACGAACAAAGCTTATGAGTTACTTGCATTGAATATGACGTATTACTAATGCTGCTTAGATTGGCTATATCAATGGTGTTAGCTTACTACTAATACGAAGCTAAATACTTATAGTAAAACCTTACTTGTGTAATATATATAATTATTACTAGTATACATAGCTTGATTACCTCTTGGATCAATACAGCTTAGTGAGATGCCAGCTTAGTTTATACTAGGCAATGGTTTTGACTATGGATTAAGCTTAGACGGCTACAACGATCAATGGTGCGGCCGATCTAGGACACCATCTAACGATCCGTCAGTGCCAGATAAGAGCTCAAATCCTCCTCTTCATTTTAATTCCATTCTTTCAGTGTTTAGATTTAGAATAGGGAGATGAGGGGAGGATTTCAAACCCCAAAATCACTCGCGATCAGCGCTGGTTCGAGCTATCGGAGCCGCGCTGGTCGCGCTTAGCTCGTTAGGGTAGCATGCTGGTAGCTCTGAATTAATTCAGACAGTTGCATTGGTTGCGAGGAAGATTTTGAAATGAGAAATCTACCCATATCCAGTGGATGATTTCAAAAAATACTCCGATGAAAGCTCCTAAGATGTATTTTGAACATTTTTTGCAGGTGAATTCAGTAGAGATGGTCATCGAATGGAAAGAACGAGGCCATGAGGTGGAAGACTGCCAAGCACTCCAGGACCACAATTGCGTAAATGCATTGCGCAGTTATAGAATACTAAAGTTATTTCAGACATAAACATATATTTCATCACAGGATTATCTAGGAGAGGGAGAGAATCCAACTCTCCGGAGCTTGCGCATGAGGTGAGAGCACCATTATGCTTATCCAAAGACATTGTCCTGGGGCTCGAAAGACTGAGAGTGGAAAGATAGATATATCTTCTATTAGATTCCTTCCCTTGCGTACAATCCTTCATTGCATGACTCGAGTGGCTGGAGCCCAGGCGTTGCATGAGGTAACTAAATCCAAATTCTAGTACACAGTAGACTGTCTAGCCCCTACTATGTTCAACTGGTGTGAGTGGTTATTGGCTAACGTGAAGAGCCAATTGACCAAGTGAAAAACAGGTTGACTGAAACAATTTGGGTATGGATCCATTTTGGTTAGCTTTTTCTTGGAGAGAGTACCTCTGTTCCAGTATTAGTGGTTAGAGATCCATGATACATCCCCGAGGGACCCAAGACTGATGAGGTGGTGTGAGATCATGCCCTATCAGGGTGGGGGCTAACGTTTTTCAGCTGGTTGTGTTGTAAACTTGTCATGGTTGAGGACTATGCATATGTAGGCATTGATTTCGGGGGAGATCTATATCTACCCATTCTGCCAGGCACACAATGGACTAATGTAGGTAACAATGATTTTAACATTTTTTAATTTTTGAATGTTTTTTTAATGTATTCTGAGTCTTATAATTATGATGTTTTTACAGATATTGGTCCTAAGAGACCGCCAGGCATGTCATCGATCGCGAAGAGGGTAGTCCACCTCGGCAAAGAATGTACCTTACAAAGAGGGAGTAGACCCATTATCTGAGTTAGAGTGGAACTTGGTAGGCCTTACGAGAGGCATCTCAGAGTATGCTACCTTTGATGATATTCCTCTTCGCTTTCAGAGGAATACGGTCGAAGTTCTAGTCAAACTACGTCGTTTACTTTGGCGAGTGACCCGAGCGGTCACCTGCTATCAGGAGCACCATGTGTGCAGATAACAGCCCTATTTTTACATTTTTGTACTGATGTAGGCTCAAACAACCATTTTTTTCACAGAAAACATATTTTTTGAGATTTTGATGTAACACACTTGACAAACCCGATATATATATATATATATATATATATATATATATATGTTTCTACGAATACTTGTGTATCATAATGATGTGTTGGTTTTTTATATGTTGTGCAGATGTCTTATATATATATATATATATATGTTTCTACGAATACTTGTGTATCATAATGATGTGTTGGTTTTTTATATGTTGCATATATGTCTACTATTACATGATTTGGTAATGTATCTATTAATCTGGTTAAACGTCTTGGAATATGTTGATATGTAATAAAATAAAAATGCCTTTCCAATAGTCGAACACGCAAATACATACGCAAAATTTGAGGATTTCGCACAAAATAATGACCATTTAATTGTAGCACAATGAGTTGTGAGTATAATTTAACAACCAAATCCCTAATTCCGAGATAAATGGCATTCGATAATAGCCTATAAACCGCACTATATTCGGAATTATTGTTAGTTGTTCGAACAAAAAAAATACTTTGTAAATTAACCAACTCGTCATCAGGGGCAAAGAGTGCCCATGCTGCGGAAGACAGGTTTTGTGCGCTACGGAAAGCACAATCAACAAAACCGAATTAATGATTCAATGACATCTTCAAACCAAGTGGCGCACAAGGCGATCATAGGAAACATGTCTGCAAAGCAAACAATCACACCAATAATATAATCAAAGCACACTAATGAATAAAACAGTAATGTACAAAGCATCACACTCATGATCAAGCGCAATACTTCTTTAGATAGAGCCCATTCCGGGGCTAAACCAATTGGTTTCCTTCGTAATATGCTATCTCATAGGCTCCTCTTTATAATACTCGCTGAATGATATAGGGCCCGTGCCACATTGGCTCGAGTTTTCCGACTCCCAATTTATCGTGGGCTTGGTCATAAAGTAGGACCAAGTCACCTTCGGAGAAAACACGAGGGTTGATGGATTTGTCATATTGAGATTTACCTCATATTTTTTTTTTCTTCAATGACTAAAGTAGTAAGTCTTCGGGTCTCAGCGAAACGCTCGAGGTAAAGAAAACGTTCCTCTTCTGGTGCAGTACTAGGAAGTAGTTCCATGGCTAGCTTTAGAGAAGGAATTTCACACTCGATCGGGAGTGTGGCCTCTAGACAATACATCAATTGGAATGGTGTGAATCCAGTGGCAATTTTAGCAGAAGTTCGGTAAGCCCACACAGTTGAGAAGAGCATGAGATGCCAACCTTGTTTGTGTTTCCCAGTGGTTCGCTGAAGCATGGTCACCAAAACATAGTTGCAGCCTCAACCTGGCCATTGGACTGTGTATAATAAGGAGTGGAGCTATCATGATGTAACCCCAACTAAGCATTGAGCTCTATCATCATGTGATTTCAAAAATGAGAGCCATGATCAGTGACAATCGCTTTTGGGACACCGAACCGAGCTATGATGTGATTAAACAGGAATTGCGCCATAGTTAGACCTTCATTATCGTATGTAAGCATTGCTTCGACGCATTTACCGAAATAATCGAAGACAACTATAATATAAACATGCCCCTCGTCCGAGCGAGGGCTACAGATCATGAAATATATGCCACATTTTTCAAAGGGCCCGACGGTCACAACTGGGTGCAAGGGTGTGGGTGGGGCGCGCTCTTTCCGAGAGTAGATTTGGTATTCATGGCATTTGCGTACCGCAACAATGGTTTATCTAAGGATAGAGGACCAAAATAACCCTGCACGAAGGATTTTTTGGGCAGTAGCATAACCAGACATGTGACCACCACATGCCTCATAGTGGCAGTCAGATAACCTTCTCAGCTTCCTCGAGAGTTAAACATCGACAAAGGACAATATAAACATCAGTGCGATATAGAGTATCTCCAATGATACGATAATGTTGGGACTGGTAGTGAATTCGTCGTCACTCAAAGTGTGAGAGCTCTGGCCGAAAAGTTTGGGTCTAGATATAAATGATGATGTATCCATACCATGGATCAAGGTACTGATGAGAAAGATGGATTCATCTGGAATCGACTCATGAAGAGGAGTGGGATCTACCATAGCAGGAAGATCACAAATCAACTTTGCAAATACTAGGGATTTTCTAGACTTAGCACTAGTGAATTCTAAGTCGAAATGCTGAAGGATGAAAATCCATTTTGAGTACTTTCCCCCAAGAAAATGACACATGAGAATGTAAGTCATGGGGTTTCAATCAGAAATCACCAATGTTTTATCCAAGAGAATGTAATGACAAAAACGATGAACAACATGGACAACAACCAACACAAGTTTCTCTACATGAGCAGAATGGGTCTCAACATCAAATATATTGTGACTCAAGTAGTACACTACATGGTCTCGACCATCTTCATTGTCTTGAACTAGCACCATACCGATAGTGTTGTCTGCAGCGGCCAAATACATGCAGTAATCACATTGATAATTGGGAGGATGAAGTAGATGAGCACTAATGAGGGCTCATTTCAAAGCATCGAAAGAGCTCTGGGGAATTTCATACCATATGAAAAGGATTCCATTTTTCAATAAATGATTAAAGCCTTTGGAAATCTCAACATAATTCAGTATGAAGCGATAGAGGAAATTGACTTTCCCCTGCAAGATTTGCAGTTGATGAATAGAAGAGGGAGTAGGAAAATTGATGATTTCCTCGACTTTAAGAGGATCGATGTGGATGCCTTCTTTGGACACCACGAAAGCCAAGATTCAACCGCATTCGATGCAAAAGACACACTTATGAGGGTTCAACCTGATATTATAGTGTCGACAATGAAGAAATATGGCTCTAAGGTGTTCCGAGTGATCTTGATGTTTCGCGGAATGAGCAGGAAGGTCATTGAGATATGGATGAAATATGTGCTTGATGTCATGAAAAGCATATGAAATAGGTCGCTGGAAGGTGGCCCAACATTCTTCAAGCCAAAAGGGAGATTTTTTTAGGAAAATTTCCCCCACGGACGGATAAACACGGTTTTGTGCTGATTAGCTGGAGCAATGTTAATATGGTTATAGCTAGAAAAACCGTCGATAAAGGAAAAAATCTCACTCTCGGCACACTCATGAATGATTTGGTCTATAAAAGGAGTGGGGTAGTTATCCTTAGGACATGCTCTATTGATATCATGTTAATCAACGCAAACCCCTTGTTTCTTAGTGATGGGAACAATATTGGAGACCCAATCTTTCAGTGGTATGGGATAAATAAAATAGAGTTTGAGAAGTTTTTCAACTTCACCCTTTATGGAAATAAACTTTCTTGGGTGAACAGGTCGAAGCCGTTGGTGAATGTGCTTCGAGTCTAGATAGGTAGGGATTTTTTGCACGAAAATACTCGGATAAATGCTAGGGATCTCTTCGTATGACCACGTGAACACATCACAGAATCCATAGAAAAGTTCGATGTAGATCTTGATCTCGTATGTAGAACAAGATGCACCAATTTGGACATTCTCAACAATCCCTGGTTTAATAGAGATATCGATCGGAATGGGTGGAGTAATATTTACCATGTTCTTTTCAGACAACACTTCATGATCAAGATAGGATTTTGAAATGGGCCAGTCGATACAGACGGAGCATGGGATTCTAGACAAGCGGAGGTGTCACCTAGGGTTGGGATAAACAAGGAATAATGATGTCCATCATCCCATGGGGTTTCTTAGAGAGACATTACCTCCATGATACTTTTGTCGGTTGGGGAAAGTCTCATTCAAGGGATCATCAGATTCCCAAGAACCAAACTAGGGAGATTGCGCATAAGTGTCGAGAGAAGAAACCTATCAGTTTTTGGTTTCAGATGCAGCCTCATAAGCCATGAGAATACTTCAATACATTTTTTCAGCAGGGCTCAAAGGCATAACATCCCAATTTTTTTTAAACTAGCCAGGATTAGGAAGAATGCATGGATTGTGATCGGACGATATCATGTTGATAGTGGCAACATTCAGAGGTGGTAGTGAAAAAATTCCCATAAGGGACGACTCTCTGAATAGAACCAACACGACGTTCTCATAGGGGGTAGTGGTATTCCCCACATATGGAATGTTTCTTGTTGAAGAATCAGAGGAAAAAAAAGCTAACTGATCGACAGTCACGATTTTTCCTTGATGAGGAAAACATAGGACACGAAAATGGGTGGAGACCACACAAACCATGGCATGAGTCCAACTGCATCCAAGAAGGAGATTATAATTAAAGTTGGCGTCTACCACCTCAACTTCTAAATTTACCATTTTTCCCTCCAACAGGATGGGCAATGATATGAGAATACCATACGGTCGAGAACCTCGACCATCGAAATATTCCAAGGTATTTAGGGACTAGCTCAATGGAGGAGAGACGATGGTTTTGCAACAAGCGATAAACATGATTCAGGTCGAAGCACCTTCATCAACAATAGTCCTATGAATGGTTGTGTCCATCATGATAACTTGAATCTGAAAAGCCTACTGAGATGGGAGGCGAGGAACAAAGTTATTATGATATAAATTAATAATATTGGAATAAACAGAATCAATCCCTCCAATAGTATAAAGTAGTGCTTTCCGTTGTGATGGACACGAGTGAAGGACCTCCAAAGCCGACATCGCCAAAGGCACTTGAGCTAGATCCTCTACGATATTGTAGTGTTGTGCAGCTCTCGCATTTGGATTATAAGACGATTTCCAAAGAACACCTTTTTGGGGTGGTTAGATGATGGATTCACTACTAGGTCTCTCAATCTGGAGAGAACCAGAAGTAGGAGGCATGGAAGAGGAAGGGTGATTTGTGACTTTCGGTTCCATAGGAGCCTTGGATGGATTGGGTTAGTCTTTCGATCTCGTGGTAACAGAGATAGGTTCCATGCCAGTCATGAAAGCTTGAGAGTTTCCAAACTATTGAGGTTGACCTACAATTTGCGTCTGTTGCGAAGGGAAAGGTTATTTTAAGACAACCGAGGTCCCAGGGCGCCTTTTAGAAGACGGAAAAATGTGGCATGCCGAGGACAATACTTGGTGTAATTATCATCATCACATATTAGACAAGGATATTCAGGCTTACGCATAAAATAATCGTCAGCAGATGACATTTTCGAATCCTGTTTAGGGTTGTTGGATTTGGATTTTACTTTACCATTTTTCTTACCTTTCGAGGAATTGTCTGTTGCGGTAGATTGGTCAGCATTTACCTCAAAGGTTTTACGAGGATTTTTTTTGTTACTACAAGGAGTGGAGGGTGTAGCGACAATAGTGGAATTAGACTTCGAAGAAGCTTTAGGTGCACTATTATCAGCATGAGCCACTACCCCGATAACACCATCAATCAAAGGTGTAACAGGAGACTGAGATGATGTCGGATCAGTTATAGGTCGTGGCTCGTTAGGAAAGAGCTCGTATAGAGTTCCAGATTGGAAATAAACCAAATTGAGGTATTGGGCTCTGGCAATTTTCGAGTGCATAAAATGTATCTTTTTAACACCTATTTATCTCACATTAATTATCAATCCAGGAGCGAATTTTTATTTCAAGAGTGTACTCAGTCTGAGGCAGCAATTTATCCAAGAGTAATGCCTTGCAATATGTAGTTTAGTGTTCGAGATAAAAGAGTAAATGGATGCTTGTAAAGAAATCTAATTACAATAGCATAAACTCAAATGCTCTGAAATCCTAATTAAACCAATCTGCAAAACATCGATCAGGGATACAATAGAAATAACTCCTTCCCTTAGAAATCGATGCAAGATAACCAATCTGGGAACTTGGAAGCAATAACCAATGTCCTCTATAGTTGGTGATCTTAAAGCAATCGAAATGAAAGCAAACTCTTGTAAACTAATCAATATGAAACGAAAAGCAATGCAAATGGACAACAAACCAAAATTAAAGGAATTGAACAACAAAACTCTATTAAACGATAAATCCTATTGAATATCAAACTGAATAGCGAAGCTTTGTATCTGCACTCTGAAATGAACAGCAGTTAAATGAAACAACAAATGGAATGGAACATCAAATGCCGAACAACGAAGCATAACAAGATAAGTAATTCGAGGATTAAGATTCTTGTTAAATGGGGAAGGAACGACAATGCAATCCATTATAATAAAACAGTAAAGTAAGATAGAACCAATATCACTTCCGCGAATCAAGGATGTTCTAAGTAAGGAAATCTGCTGTCTCAATTAACCCACGCTGTAAGAAATAAGATTCAGATCATATAATAATGAAATAACTCATAAACAGAGCGCGTAATACGTAAAGACAGTAAAATGACAAACAACTAATGAAATAAACTCACAGTAACATGCATGTAGCAAATCGATCACACGCTGCAGGAATTGGAAATATAACACAAAGGAGAAATTGACGCCGCCAGGGGTTGAGCCCTTAACCACCAGTAGGGACTGCTCAAGCTACTTCAGAGATGCGAATGGAACAACAACTTCAATTAATCATTAAACTGGAGCAGCATTAGAATGGAATCGTATTTTCAATAACACAGCTTTTGATTAAGTTTACGATTCACAAAGGCAACCACTATGATCCATCCCCTCTCTTTTACAAATGTCTCCTTTTATAACCAAAGAGAGGAGAAATTAAATAGTAAATAGGATCTCTCATAACAAAATTGAATTTTTCCCAACCAATTGATCAACAAGAAAATATATTTCCAACAATCTTTCAACAGGAACAAGGCGAATTTGGCTTTGCAGCTGAGATTTGGAGGACGGCCGCAACAACAAATCTGAGAAAATCGTGCTCAAAGAACCCTGCGTTTCTCTCAATACATGCCAAATTTGGACAAACTGTTCATTATTTAAGTTAATTGGGCCCGTTCTAGACAAAACCCATGTTCCAGTTTTTTCTGATTCTTCTTCATTTGCTCAGAATCTCAACCTCAAAATTGTCACTTCTTATTCCAGCGAATTTCTGAGTTGGAATATTTGATGATGATTTGGAGATCAAATCTTCAATCTGGAAAATATCTTGGAGGCTAAAATGGTAAGTGATGTTACAAAATATATTAATAAACCATCATTGATAAAATTATTCATAATAATCATCAATTTATTAAAAATAAAGGAGAAGAAATAATATTCATCCATAAGAGCATAAATCATTATAAGATGGATTTATATGATAAAATTATAATAAATGACATGATAAAGAAGAGTAAAAATGGATGAAATAAGTGTTAAAAAGTGGTCGTATTTACAACCCAACATACCCCCAAACTGAATATATTGCATGTCCTCATGCAACCTAAAGACAAAACCCATGTGTTAACCAAACAAAGAAAATTGTTCATCCTAACTCATGAAATAGATGGAACAAATGAATTTTTCCTCAAATAATGAATATTCAATTTTAGAAATCTTGATAAAGGCATAACAATTTTTATAGTTGACATTCAACTATATGTATATGAAGTTGCATAAAAATGTGACATAAGTAACAGCAAACTTCATTAACCATTTTCTCAAAAATCAGATCGTTTTGATGCACGGATCATGAGATATATAAAAAAATGGTTGTAGGTGATAGTGCATAATTTTCGAAATTTTATGAACTAATTTAACGTGAAATTATCTGGGTTTGTGTATTTTAATGATACTTCTTTATTATCCAGAAAACACAAGAATTCAGTTCATATTTTTAAAGATATATGCAAATCAATTTCTGCACTCTACAAAAATGAAATTGTATGCCTTAAATGAGAAAGAAAGTGGAAAACATCCATTATGTGTAGCAATTCCCCCCCCCCAAACTGAAGAATTAGCATGTCTTCATGCAATGCTAGAAAACAAAGAGAGGTGGTTGCTACAATCTATTGAAATCGATGCTTGGTATAAAACATGGAATAAGGGAGGTGTTGAAGATGAATAAGAATATCCATGGATGATAAAGAATATTACTGACATGGTCACAATAAAGAAATGAAAGAAATCACCACTCCCCCAAACTGAAAGATGAGACGTGTCTAAAAAATGGGAAGTGGTAAAGATGTGGAATGAATGATGATAAATAATGCTAACTGGATTTTCATGAAATTCTCCTAAATTCATAATAAATCAGAAAATTATGTTGTTTTACCTCAAGTGTTACCTCCGAAAAAATGGAATGTCACGTAGGGACTGGCCTTTGTTGAAGCTGATGTAGGCTGAGCGGATACTGAAAGTGATACAAAAGGTGGAAGCCATGTGCGTGTTCACGAGCCTTTGTTGTTAGTTGCAATAGTGTGATCGTGTTGCGAATAGAATTTCCCCCCATACTTGTTGTTCTCCTGTAAACAAATCACAATTCTGTATGCAATTTTCTTGAATCCACAGTTTTAGTTTTGAATGGCAATAGATAAGATGCATGCAAAAAATTCAATCAACAAAAATTCTGTAGAAATGCAGTATCAACATTGTGGCAAATCAACAAAATAAAAGAGCAGCGTACTGCACAACAATTGTACAGCATAGAAAGACATACATACTTATGATACAATCAATGAAATTATAACATTTACTGAAATCCATGCATGTGATAAATCGTAAACAGATATAGAAGCGTTTTGTAATGATTCAAGGATAAGGAGAAGGGACAACTTAAGATAAACATAAATACAAATGTGTTTATTACCCACTTAAACTAATGTGATCGATTTATGATGATTTTCATGTATAATAGGTTTGAAATCAAAGGTTAAGGATTCATACTTTCATCTGATATTTAAATAGAGATATAGGAAAAAGGGTTTAATATTACTATTGATGTGTATAAATGTGACTCCAATACCATCAGCAGAGCTCTGTTGCCCACAAGTGTCCATAACCTTGACAGAGTTGCTCTTTCACCCTTGGAACCATTGTCCTTTACTTATGCTGAGGAAGTGCTTGTTAATTGTTATAATAGAGGCCATTGTGCTGGCTTGATGACCAGATCAATCACAATGCCATTCACTGGGAAGAAGTGAAAAGTGGGCAGGCCGGCTCGTGATGAGACCTCCTGTTCCAAGGAATTCTTAATTTTTTCAATTGTCTATTGGCCCATATCCCTGGTTTGGTGGCCATGATGAGAATTCCACTTCACTTGCTTCCTTATGAACATGGTAGGCTGGCTCTTGATGAGACCCCCTATCCTCCATCTGCCAAATTATAAAATTATCAATGAAATATGTAAATATTTTTCTTTTCATATAGAACTTTCCTATTTATTCATAAAGGATGGCTCAACACTCCTTAAGAGTCGGGATGGTGGAAGAAGTCTGAACAGCTCAATAGAAAAGAATATGCCCTTGTTCCTACTCCATAAGTAAAAATCAAAGAAAGTTATGAAATATGGGAAATAACCAACATGATAAATATAATCGATTATATGAATTTAGTACTAGTAAGACAACAAGATCATGTTATTGATTATGTCCCTTTTTCCTTTTTCTTATCATTACTAAACAAATTTCTTAAAAATGACGATTTCTTTTGGTTTGCTGATTACAGTAAGCTTTAATTTGTATGATTATGTATCCTTCCATAAATTGTATGTTTGTCTTTCAAAAAATTCAAAAAAAAATCCTCAAAAAGTTGTTCACAAACAAGAAAAATGCACTCAAAATGTGTTGTTCCTTTGGAAAGGAACAGTAAAAACAATCTGCGAAAATGCTGTTCCTTTGGAAATGAACAACAAGAACAGTCGGTGCTGTTCCTTTTGAAGAGAACAGCAAAACTGCTGTTCATTTTGAAAGGAACAACAAAAACGAGCAGTGCTGTTCCTTTTGAAAGGAACAACAAAAACATGCAATGAAAATGTTGTTCTTTTTTAAAAGAAACTAATCAGCAAAAATGTTGTTCCTTTTGGAAGGAACAACAAAAATAAACACATAAATGCACTGCTTTTTAAGAGGAATGGCTGCTGTTCCTTAAGAGGAACAACAAACAAATATAAACACACAAAAAAGAAAAAAAATAGAGGAAAGAACAAAGCTAATATGCAATCTATTGCCAAGCAAATCCAATCAAATAGAAAGGAAAGTTTATGTATAGGTTTAAAAAAAAAATATTTTTTTTTTTAAATTTTTTTGTCATAGAAATGGTGCTGCCGAAGAATTGCCTTCTGTAACTGAAACTTGCATGGTGGGGTCCTTATTGTTCAATTTCAAATGGAACAGAAACTACAATTTATAGGAATCAACACCTGAAACACAAAAACATAAAAGAAATCAGAAAAGAAACAACACTTTATTAAGTTACAACATCTATGATGTTATTTCCTAAGGGAATATCAATCTATTAATGGAAAAAAAATGATCTTTTTGAAAAATGTTTTGGCAGCAGTAACATGAATCTTGAAATGGGAATCAATTCTTCATTTATTTGTGTTATAAATCTGTTAGGTAATGAATTGGATGAAATGCCCTTATTTTACTAAATATTCAAGAATCACTCGTCCATAAATTGACCTTCTTTATTCTTCTAAGACCTGCAAAAAACGATTATCTACCTACAATAAAACATTAAATCATGGAGAAAGAGAGGTGATAATGCTCCTCTAATCCAAAAATTATGCAAAAAATTAAAAAGTAGTTACTCTGTAGAACAAATCCACGGAAAAATAAAACAAGTTATATTTTTTACCTGCGGGAGAGCAGTGGTCGACCATACTAACCAGCAGTATTTTAATCATAACTTCTTTGTTTTTTGTCTGATTCGAGTGATTACAAAGCCAAATAAGAGCCAATTCAAAGGTTTATCTCCTATAGAAACATGTTTTAAAAATTCCATGTAATGGTATGTTAAACTTTCTTAGAACAACCTGCTTAGTAGAGTCATTTTCGATTTTCCAGCTCATACCAACAGTTAGTATTTCAAGCATAAATTATTCGTTTGATGGCGGATTGAAGCGATTCGAATTGGAGATTAAATTATATTCATTTATTTATCTCCAATATAAATATGTTTTGAAGACAAAAATAATTGATGGGTCAAATACGTTAAGGAACAGCCGAGAAAACAGAGTTTCAAGAGTGCTGATTTATGATAGGTAGTCAGTATTTTGGTCATAAATTCCTCATACGATATCGAAATTGAGTGATTAAAATTGCGTTGTAAACTATATTCATAGAGGAATATCTCATAGAATTTTTTTTAAAAAATATAGCCATTTAGGCCTCCAAAAACTGAATGTCCCAACTCTATTCTTGAGCTGCCTACTAGACACCGTATCGATGTTTTGGTTCTAACTTTTTCGTTTCAAATCCAAATAGAGTGATTAAAATTGGGTTAGAAGGTAGAAATCAAGGGCTACTTAGGATATTAATAGGTTTTAAAAATATTCATTTTTGGTCCCCCAAAACAAGACTGTCCCAACTTTGTTTTCAGAAATTTCATCAAGCCCGCAAGCCAAAAAAAATGATATTCAAGCAATTTTTCATATTGATGATAAAAATGAATATAAGTTTTTGTAGAATGGTTATTTGCAATATAATTCATCTACATACACAAATAAATTAAAATATTTATCATCAATGTTGATTTCAGAGCGTGTTGCAACAAAGAAACAACTATTTTTACAAAAATAAATAAAAAAATGTGTTTGTTTTATTTCCTCTTTTATTTATTTCTCCACTATCCTACTCTGAATTGGAAAATGAATATGATTACGTATAAGAGTATTTCCAGTGGAGCCATTTCTGAAATAAGGCTTCAATTATGTACATACCCAAATTTGAAAAATGTATGTTAATAAAAATTAGGGTATGAGAAGCCAACTTCCCTTGAAAAGATGGTGCCAAAAATTGTTGAGGTATGGAGTGATGTTGCAAACAAATGATGGAGTGAAACCGATCTTCAATATATTATTTACTTTCTTGATTTCACATAGCCATCATATCATGAAGTTCTTGAGATTTTAAAATGGTTTGTTGGTGCAAACTAGAAGAAACCTCATTTTCTTTATAACTTCTACAATTTTTGGATTTGATTCATTCTGAGTCTCAGTGTAAGTTTTTCCCAATGGTACATGTGAGATAGAATGGGTGGGAAGGGTCGGTGAATTTTTTAGTTCAACACTGTAAGCATGTTGTACTGGTTTATTATCGTTTGGGTGTGGAATGAGTTGAGTAGGAGATTGTGTAGGGAATGGAGCCTTTTGATGATGTAGTTGATTGTGTTGAGTGGATGATTTTGATCGACAAACAAGGTGTTGTGGAAGAGCTGGAAGATGTGTTTGTGCTACAAGATGAGGGAGAGTAGTCATGCAATCATAAGGTGAACCATGGCAAGCTTGTAGAAAAGATTGGTAGTGGTTATATTGAGACTGGCATGGCTGCCTTAACATATGAGTATTCCATAATGGATTATGCAAGTAAGATAATGGAGAGGAAGTGTTTTGAATCATATCTGTAAACCATGATTTCCATGGTTTTGACCTTGTTGCAACTTCCACATCTCTTTGATATGCTACTTTCAAATTAGATAAGGAAGAGTGATTATCTATGGGATGCTCCTGAGGGCAGAACACTTCATCAAATTCTTGATTTCTCTGAACCTGCAAAACATTCAATTGTGACTTTAGAGAGCTAATAAAATCATATTTAAAATTTTCAAATAAAACCTTGATTTCAGCTCTTATGTCTCTTGTTCTTGTAGTAAATTTAGAAGAGAAAGAAGAAAATTCTCTAGAATTCTTACCAGCCTTGGAAATTCCTCTTGAATACCTTATGCACAATTCACAAACATCATCATATGATAACTGAAAAACATCACCTTTTCCTATCAGATTTAAGAGTTCTAAAAAATCATCTTTGATTCCTTTAAGAATGAGTGTTTTCAAGATCTCTTTTTCCAAATGCTTATGCTTTGATTTTTGAAGGTTGTATCGAAATCACTCTACATAGTCCTCCAAGATTTCATCTTCCCTTTGTGTCATACCGAAAATATATTCATTGGATTTGAAATAGTCTTAGTACTTCTTCAAGAATATTTTCTTGATGTCCTCCCATGTTTGGATGCAGTTTCCACCTAGGCTCATGAACCATCGGAGAGCTGCTCCTTTTAAAGTAAGAGGAAACACTTTCAACCTTTGATCGTTAGTACAATAGTCATATCCTCTACAAATTATTTCAAACTCAAATAAGAATGTATCTGGATCTTCATTTTTCAAACCATGAAAATTTGGTAGAGACAATGGGGGAATTATGTGCATTTGTGTCACTCCTCCTAGATCTTTGATAGGGAATTCAAAAGTTGCAATGTGAGCCATTTCTTACCATAATAGAAGATGTTCTTCAGGTGTTTCTTTAAGGATCCTCCTTCCAATGTTCCTGTCAATTGGTTAGTGAAATGGGTGTTGCTTACATCACCACTCGAGTGGAATTACAAGATTTTTTTTTCAAAAAAGTCTCTACCTCTAAAATTCGAAAAAAAATGCAAGCATTCATTCCTACCTTAAGCTTTCACTTAATTCTGCTGTGAAGCGGGCTAGTAAACAAGTGTGTTTCTTGCTCGGTGCACAGGTTCTTACCTTCCATATTTAATACCCAATTCTTCCCAAGCAGATAAAAAATTAAATATGCATCACTCTTTCTAAATGGCATACACTCTCCCCGCCAACGGCGCCAAAATGTCGAGTGCATAAAAGGTATCTTTTTAACACCTATTTATCTCACATTAATTATCAATCCGGGAACAACTTTTTATTTCAAGAGTGTACTCAGTCTGAGGCAACAATTTATCCAAGAGTAATGCCTTGCAATATGTAGTACAATGTTCGAGATAAAAGAGTAAATGGATGCTTGTAAAGAAATCTAATTACAACAACATAAACTCAAATGCTTTGAAATCTTAATTAAACCAATCTGCAAAACATCGATCAGGGATACAGTAGCAATAACTCCTTCTCTTAGAAATCGATGCAAGATAACCAATCTGGGAACTTGGAAGCAATAACCAGTGTCCTCTACAGTTGGTGATCTTAAAGTAATCGAAATGAAAGCAAACTCTTGTAAACTAATTAATATGAAACGAAAAGCAATGCAAATGGACAACAAACCGAAATTAAAGGAATTTAACAACAAAACTCTATTAAACGGTAAATCCTATTGAACAACAAACTGAATAGCGAAGCTTTATATCTGCACTCTGAAATGAACAGCAGTTAAATGAAACAACAAATGGAATGGAACATCAAATGCCGAACAACGAAGCATAACAAGATAAGTAATTCGAGGATTAAGATTCTTGTTAAATGGGGAAGGAACGACAACGCAATCCATTATAATAAAACAATAAAGTGAGATAGAACCAATATCACTTCTGCAAATCAAGGATGTTCTAAGTAAGGCAATATGCTGTCTCAATTAACCCACGCTGTAAGAAATAAGATTCAGATCATACAATAATGAAATAACTCATAAACAGAGCGCGTAATACATAAAGATAGTAAAATGACAAACAACTAATGAAATAAACTCACAGTAACATGCATGTAGCAAATCAATCACACGTTGCAGGAATTGGAAATATAACACAAAGGAGCAATTCACGCTGCCAGGGGTCGAGCCCTTAACCACCAGCAGGGACTGCTCAAGCTACTTCAGAGATGCGAATGGAACAACAACTTTAATTAATCATTAAACTGGAGCAGCATTACAATGGAATCGTATTTTCAATAACATAACTTTTGATTAAGTTTACAATTCACAAAGGAAACCACTATGATTCATCCCCTCTCTTTTGCAAATGTCTCCTTTTATAACCAAAGAGAGGAGAAATTAAATAGTAAATAGGATCTCTCATAACAAAATTTAATTGTTCCCAACCAATTGATCAACAAGAAAATATATTTCCAACAATCTTTCAACAGGAACAAGGCGAATTTGGCTTTGCAGCTGAGATTTGGAGGACGGCCGCAACAACAAATCTGAGAAAATCGTGCTCAAAGAACCCTGCGTTTCTCTCAATACAGGCCAAATTTGGACAAATTGTTCATTATTTAAGTTAATTGGGCCCGTTCTAGACAAAACCCATGTTCCGGTTTTTCCAGATTCTTCTTCATTTGCTCAGAATCTCAACCGCAAAACTGTCACTTCTTATTCCAGCGAATTTCTGAGTTGGAATATTTGATGATGATTTGGAGATCAAATCTTCAATCTGGAAAATATCTTGGAGGCTAAAATGGTAAGTGATATTACAAAATATATTAATAAACCATCATTGATAAAATTATGCATAATAATCATCAATTTATTAAAAATAAAGAAGAAGAAATAATATTCATCCATAAGAGCATAAATCATTATAAGATGGATTTATATGATAAATTATAATAAATGACATGATAAAGAAGAGTAAAAATGGATGAAATAAGTGTTAAAAAGTGGTCGTATTCACGACCCAACAAAAATTACTTCCTATTCCGTGATGCATCCACCCATGGCAAGATCTTTAACAATCCTGGGAATGAATGATTTCCTAAACCATTCAGTGAATAATTGACCAGGGCTCTCTAATTTTATGAGGTGACGATGACACCACCATTCGTGAACGTGATCCAAAATGTGAGTAGCAGTTGACTACTTCAACAAGGTGATGAGTTGGGTGCCGATTTCATACTAGAAAACTAACTAGAAGTGAGTGAGGAAAGCCATAGCCAAGGATTTGAAATCAATGAAAACAACTCGAGGGAGCTCAATATACCACTTTTCCACAGTACCGGTCAAAGTACACTGGAAAAGACGAAGAAAAATTGAGTCGTCGACCCAAGAGTTGGAAGAGACCCGCAAGTGGTACATCATGACATGGGTTTGGGGGTATTCCCCAGACTTGCCTTCAAATTTAGGACAATCTCCTAGGATTTTGGTCAGAACTGGCGACCAATGCAATTGATGTTGGATGGGCTCATTTGTAATATTTGGATGCCTTCTTTGGACACCGCGAAAGCCAAGATTCAACCACATTCGACTCAAAAGACACACTTATGAGGGTTCAACCTGATATTATAGTATCGAAAACGAAGAAATATGGCTCTAAGGTGTTCCAGGTGATCTTGATGTTTCACGGAATGAGTAGGAAGGTCATTGAGATATGTCTGAAATATGTGCTTGATGTCATGAAAAGAATATGACATAGCTCGCTGGAAGGTGGCCCAACATTCTTCAAGCCAAGAGGGATATTTTTTTTAGGAAAAGTTCCCCCACGGACGGATAAACACAGTTTTGTGGTGATCAGTTGGAGCAATGTTAATATGGTTATAGCTAGAAAAACCGTCCATAAAGGAAAAAATATCACTCTCGGCATACTCATGAATGATTTGGTCTATAAAAGGAGTGGGGTATTTATCCTTAGGACATGCTCTATTGGTATCATGTTAATCAACACAAACCCCTTGTTTCTTAGTAATGGGAAAAATATTGTAGACCCAATATTTCAATGGTATGGGATAAATAAAATAGAGTTTGAGAAGTTTTTCAACTTCACCCTTTATGGAAACAACTTTTCTTGGGTGAACAGGTCGAAGCCATTGGTGAACATGTTTCGTGTCTAGATAGGTAGGGATTTTGTGCACGACAATACTCGGATCAATTCTAGGCATCTCTTCGTATGACCACGTGAACACATCACGAAATCCATAGAAAAGCTCGATGTAGATCTTGATCTCGTATGTAGAAAAAGATTCACCAATGTGGACATTCTCGACAATCCATGGTTTAACAGAGATGTCGATCGAAATGGTTGGAGTAATATTTACCATGTTCTTTTCAGACAACACTTCATGATAAGGATAGAATTCTGAAATGGGCCAGTCAGTACAGACGAAGCATGGGATTCTAGACAGGCGGAGGTGTCACCTACGGTTGGGATAAACAAGGAATAATGATGTCCATCATCCCATGTGGTTTCTTAGAGACATTACCTCCATGATACTTTCATCGGTTGGGGAAATTCTCATTTAATGGATCATCAGATTCCCAAGAACCAAACTAGGGAGACTGCGCATAAGTGTTGAGAGAAGAAACCTATCAATTTTTTGTTTCAGATGCAGCCTCATAAACCATGAGAATACTTCGATACATTTTTTCAGCAGGGCTCAAAGGCATAACATCCCAATTTTTTTAAAACTGGCCAGGATTAGGAAGAATCCATGGATCGTGACCAGACGATATCATGTTGATAGTGGCAACATTCATAGGTGGGAGTGGAAAAATTCCCATAAGGAACGATTCTCTGAATAGACTCGACACGATGTTCTCATAGGGGGTAGTGGTAATACCCACATATGGAATGTTTCCTGTTGAATAATCAGAGGAAAAGAAAGCTAACTGATTGATAGTCACGATTTTTCCTTAATGAGGAAAACAGAGGACATGAAAATGGGTGGAGACCACACAAGCCATGGCATGAGTCCAACTGCATCCAAGAGGGAGATTATAATTCAAGTTGGCGTTTACTACTTCAACTTCTAAATTTACCATTTTTCCCTCCAACAGGATGGGAAATGGTTTGAGAATACCATACGGTCGAGAATCTCGACCGTCGAAATATTCCAAGGTATTCAGGGACTAGCTCAATGGAGGAGAGCCGATGGTTTTGCAACAAGCGATAAACATGATGCAGGTCGAAGCACCTTCATCAACAATAGTCCTATGAATGGTTTTGTCCATCATGATAACTTGAATCTGAAAATCCTGCTGAGATGGGAGGCGAGGAACAAAGTTCTTATGATATAAATTAATAATATTGGAGTAAACAAAATCAATCCCTCCAATAGTAGAAAGTAGTGCCTTCCGTTGTGATGGACACGAGTGAAGGACCTCGAAAGCCGACATCGCCAAAGGCACTTGAGCTAGATCCTCTACAATATTGTAGTGTTGTGCAACTCTCGCATTTGGATTATAAGATGGTTTCCAAAGAACACCTTTTGGGGGTGGTTAGACGATGGATTCACTATGAGGTCTCTCAATATGGAGAGAACCAGAAGTATGAGGCATGGAAGAGGAAGGGTGATCTGTGACTTTAGGTTCCATAGGAGCCTTGGATGGATTGGGTTAGTCTTTTTATCTCCTGGTAACAGAGATAGGTTTCGTGCCAGTCATGAAAACTTGAGAGTTTCCAAACGATTGAGGTTGATCTACAATTTGCGTCTGTTGAGAAGGGAAAGGTTATTTTAAGACAACCGGGGTCCTAGGGCACCTTTAAGAAGACGGGAAAATGTGACACGTCGAGGACAATACTTGGCGTAATTATCATCATCACATATTAGACAAGGATATTTAGGCTTACGCGTAAAATAATCGTTAGCAGATGACATTTTCGAATCCTGTTTAGGGTTGTCGGATTTGGATTTGCCTTTACCCTTTTTCTTACCTTTTAAGGAATTGTCTGCTACAATAGATTGGCCAGCATTTACCTCAACAGTTTTACGAGGATTTTTTTTTGTTACTGGAAGGAGTGGAGGGTTTAGTGACAATAGTGGAATTAGACTTAGAAGAAGCTTTAGGTGCACTACTATTAGCATGAGCCACTGCCCCGATAACACCATCAATCAGAGGTGTAACAGGAGACTGAGATGTTGTCGGATCAGTTATAGGTCGTGGCTCGTAAGGAAAGAGCTCATATAGAGTTCTAGATTGGAAATAAACCAAATTGAGGTATTGGGCTCTGGCAATGACTTCCTATTCCGTGATACATCCACCCATGGCAAGATATTTAGCAATCCTGGGAACAAATGATTTCCTAAACCATTCAGTCAAAAATTGACCAGGGCTCTCTAATTTTATGAGGTGACGATGACACCACCAGTTGTGAATGTGATCCGATATGTGAGTAGCAGTTGACTACTTTAACGGGGTGATGAGTTGGGTGCCGATTTCTTACTAGAAAAGTAATTGGAAGTGAGTGAGGAAAGCCATAGCCAAGGATTTGAAATCAATGAAAACAGCTTGAGGGAGCTCAATATACCACTTGTCCATAGTATCGATCAAAGTATGCTAGAAAAGACGAAGACAAATTGAGTCGTCGACCTAAGAGTTATAAGAGACCCACAAGTGGTACGTCATGACATGGGTTTGGGGGTCTTCCCTAGACTTGCCTTTAAATTTAGGACAATCTCCTAGGATTTTGGTCGGAACTGGCGACCAATGAAACTGATGTTGGATGGGGTCATTAGTAATATTTGACACATCCAACAGTTCCAACATAGCCAAAAATGGGAGGGGAGGATGATGAGGAGAAAAATGTTGGGGTTCCAACCTGGTTGATACAGATTCTGCCCCCAATAGGGTGAATTTTGTCCTGGATACACATATTGACCCCATTGCTGTTAAGGACCTTGCTGCAGCTGTTGCTGAACATAGGGACCTTGTTGGGGTTATTGATAAAGCCCCTGCTGGATTTGAGGTTGTGGACCTTGCTAGATATAAGGTCTAGGGTGAGGTCCTTGCTGAACCTGAGGTCCATCCTGTGGTCCCTGATGAACATGGGGTCTAGTCTATGGTCCTTGCTGAACTTAGGGTCCAACCTGAGGTCCCAATTGGGCCTAATTTTACTGAATATTATGGTAATATTGAGCACCAGGCTGAGGCCCAGGCTAGGGTTGTTGGTAATTACCATGAGGAAGTGACTAGTATTGAGTACCAGGTTGACCCAAAGGGAGATTCAAACCAATTTTGTTGTAAGGATGAAACTGAGGGTTAGTCACAATAACACCTACGGGAAGCTAGGGTTGTTGGACATACTACTGAGAGGCGATTGGTCGAGGTACACACTGATATTGTACATTCGACTGTTGAACATAATAATGAAGGATGTTAGGTTGTTGAACATACAAATATGGTACGTTCGGTTGCTGAACCTGAGAATACTAAATGTGGGGTTGCTGATAGACTAATGCGGTTGAAGTAGGTTGACCACTCGAAGGAATAGTTCCTATTACAATGTTCGTCAGTTTTGAAAACCATGTCCCACTTGGACTAACATTAGGCCGTCCTGCCCCAGGAATGTGTCCAGATTTCAGTGGCCCCCCACCTGAGAGGGGAGGTACGTAAAGAGGATTAGTCTTTCCCCCAGGCACGGATGAAACAATAGATTTCCCACTCAATGGTGGAATCGCAGTAATCGTAGACGGTGAGAAGGGGGTAGAAGATTCTATCTAAACAATCATTTGACCAATAGTGACTGTAGGTCGAACAACATGTTGAGACATGGAAACCACATTTGAAATGAATGGGATGAAATACGGGGAATACTCGTTGACCAAACGAGATCCAAAAATAAGGATGTGGTGCCGGAAGCTCCTGAAATAAGATTTCCCAAAGAGGTATACCCTTGTGGAAGTAGAGATGCAACTTGAATAAAGGATATTTCGGTTCCATTTCCTGAATCGTAAGGTGTGGAGCCAAAATTTTTTCCTTCATAGGGAAATAGAGATGAGGTAGCTTCTGGGATATAGGTGCCAGTGGTTTCCTATAAAGTACTCTGAGGAGCACTCACGAATGGGACATCATCAACATTGGATGCCATTTCTTCAGGAAATAACTAACGGACAGTAGAACGAGATGCTACTAGAGAAGTAGGAATGGGAACTCTAGGTTGATCAAAAGGACTATACGCCTATTGAGGCGAGACCACAATCAAATCAAAGAGTGGATTTATGGGAAAGACTATAAACTGTGCAAATGGTTCGGGGCTTTCCAGCTCAGAGTCTTCCGATGTTGTCCAAGGAGAATCGTCAAGTGGTGATCGAGATGAAATGGGTTGTACACTTATGAAAATCCCGTGTTCGACACCTTGAGCTTCAAGGGGTCCAACTGGAAACTGGGGGACCTCAGAAAGAGGTTATTGAGATCCTTCAGAGGAGGGACGAGGTGAATCTGACGATTCAGCCACGATGACCTTTTAGTACAAGATCGAGGAAGGAAGAGGTGAAAATATAAAAAATCCACAATTTACCAAGCAATGATGAGGCTGGAGAACCGCACAGGTAAGATGTTTTCATGAGAAGTTACTTTTAGAATGAACAAAAAATAAATAAAAAAGGGTGTACTAGGCATAAAGTTTTACCAAGTATTCATGAACTGTAATATACACCTTGGTGATAAACGATAGAAAAATTACTAAGGACTTAACGTACTACAACTGATCTCCCTGAATGTTGTGTTCGGTGGATCACGTTTACAACGTGACCGACTTGGTTACCTATGGTATTCTTGCAAACTAATGGTGTCTCCCAAAATATACATGACAGTACGTGGGGGTCCAGTCCATAGTAGTGTTGTCTAATGCGTAACTATTCGATGAGAGTACCCCAAATATACTAATCATACATCAATATACTTCCATACGTGGGATGGGTTATCACCCTTGGGTTGTAACGTAGACCGTTAGTGGAAACTCCTACATTTTACGATGTCAGAACATGTTTCTATCCTAGACCTCTCAATGTTCTCGTTAGTTCGAAATGATCCTTAAGGTAAATTGGGTAAATTTTAATGTTGATCTTGAGTTAAGTTTTAGCTTTGGGATCAAAATCGATGTCACCCGAATCCTGTGATGCAGGCTAAATGAAAAAATAAAATCTTTCCATTTCAATGAAGTCTAAAATATTAAGGGAAGAGAAGCAAACAAAAGTGCAATCAGTGAAGCAAACAATGATTCCCCCGCAAAGTAGTTCAAAACTATGAAATGCAATTGTTTCTAATCGAATTCACTTTTCCCAAAAACGCAACTTATTGAAAAAATGAAAACATTTCCATTTTCTACTAAGATGCACAAAATGATATATATATATATATATATATATATATTTAAGAAATGTAATCAAAAGTAAAATGAACGAAACAAATGAAGAGGTGCAAAAACCACACTTTTCACTTTTCTTTCAATCGAATGGAAATAAAAAATCGTTCTAAAAGTACATGAGTGAAATGATTTTCACTCCCTTTGCCAAAATGATTAAGAGAAACCAAATAAAAAACAAAAATGAAAATCACTTTCAGTTTTCTTTTGAATTTGGAAAAAGACACACTCTTTAAGACTCGTAAATCAAACAATTTGTGATCTTATGTTTGACACTAAGCTGAAGGTAAGATCATAAATGCAATGATGACCAATGCATATGACAAGCGACTTCAAATAAAGTCAGAAGCAATGTGAGAAAATATGTTTGAAATGGTTAGAAATCTCCCAACTCACAAGAAAGTCAAAGAAACGAAAACACTCGTTCGAAGAAGACAAACAAGTCAAACACATAGGCAGGAGGTCACTGAGACTCTATAGACATTCTTCATGGGACAAGACATAGTTGAAAAACAAGGGGAAACTCCAAATTTTCCTAGGTCTGAGATCAATGCTACTGTAAAAAGAAGAAGGGTGCTGAAAGAAAAATCAGCATGACTGTGCTATATAGATCAACTTTGGCAGCGTTATTGTGAAAACAGAAAACACGTTGGGCACTAAAAACAATGAAAAACAAAAAGGAGTTTCACACCAAAACCAGTCCTGACACACTGAAATTATTATCTAACCCTATGCAAACTAACAAAGACCTAAGCAAGATTAGATTTTAGTGATCGATCAAACTGATCCAAGATCAGTCCGAGAAAGGAAGGCTAAGAGTCTAAGCTCCCCAGCGGAGTCGCCGATTCTGTTTTCAATATAAATCCCCTCTATAGACAAAGGCAATATTTCTATCCCTAGAGTGGGTTTAACAACTTGAGATACTTTCCAATGCCAAGATTTCTTAGCTAAGATTCAAAATGCGACAAGAAAATGTACAGAATGACCTTTTTCCTGATGCTATGTTTGAACCCGTTGATGATGACCTTGATCCACGTTCCTTTTAGGCTTGCTCCTTGCTACTGGTGGCACAAGAATACTTACGGATGATCAAGAGGCAACAAAAAATGTAATACAATACATAATAATATTTAAACATTATCTATCTAGCAAATCAAGGAGTACCAAAATATTTGCATAAAATATTTTACAAATATATAAAGCAAACATCAGATTTTTAATTGATAAATATGAAAGGAAGAGCTTACAATCCAGGCCTTGGAGGCCTCCATTTGGTGAAAATCCGAGTCCTTCACCGAAGCTCTAAATAATTCCTTCTCTCGAACAACGTAGGCATTATTAGAGTGCAAGAATGCAAAGGGATCAAGACTTCAGACAAGCTCAACAATGACCAACCAATAGTGGAAGGATGGGTACCAATTTATAGTAAGGGAGATAAAATCAGAGATATCGACTCTATCACCACCGTTTAAGAACCAACTCACCGCCTTGGAACTTCTATAGGTCGAAGCTTCTCCTCCATTTGAGGAAACACTGCCAGAAAGTGATCAACACAGTTTTCCAAGAAATAAGGGCGCTGGCAACGCTAAGCTAGAATAATCAATTTGACATCAGCGCAAGCATGAGACTAGGAAACATGCTGACCTAGAAAACTAGGCTTTTGACCAAGTTCCTTCAATAATATTTCAAGGAAGTTTTTTTTGAGTTTTCAGCGGATGTCTTTACATATTTTTTCATAGTGGAAACATTGCATAGGGTTGGTCACAGGGTACTTTAGGATTGGGGATGGGAAGTGAGAATGGTGACAAAATACTGTGTAATAGTCACCTGACAGTGAGTGTGACCGATATCGTGGGATTCCGATAAAATCTCCACTATGTAAATATTAGGAGAGTTTAAAATTACTAAGTCGAGCGGTCTGTCCTCCAAAGTAAAATCTTAGGTTAAATTTCCGGACGAATATCTGAAACTCAAAGCACTTCTCTGAATTTTGTTCAGATTTGACCCACATTTTAGAGAATATACAGAAACGTTAGATTCAATATCTATAGTTTGTACAATTTATGTAGACAAGTCATATTTCGACATAAAAGTTTAGATTTGAGATCTATAGTTTGTAAAATTTATGCAGACATGTCATATTTTGAGAATATGCTTGAAGCTCTCTCGAAATCCTATAAGTAAGGAAGATGTATCACCATTAGGTTCATTTGAGTCTATGTGGTTATTCTGAGCTCTCTCTCTCTTAAGATCTATGTCATTCTTTCTTTAAGTTCGAGTTCGACAAGCCTGCGCATGTGCACTTTGATGCATATGTGAACCTAAAGTGGCGAGACTCTTAGGGAGTATTGAGAGACTTTGTTAAGGTTGATCTGCGCCTCTGAGTGAAGTTTGAAAAGTCTGTAAATTTGTTATTATTTATATTGATTACTTACTAATCTGTTATTTTGATTTAAAAGAACATAGAAAGCACTTGGAGATAGTTCACGACAGGATTTTTAAACATGGGCTAGTCCTCAACAAGCCTAAGTTTAAGTTTGCAAAAACTAGAATTGAATATTTATGACTAATCATATTCCAAGGAAAATTTGAATTTCAAGAACATGTGTTGAAATATTTAACAAAATTTCTAGATGCCATTTATGACGACAGGAAATCGTAGAGGTTCTTGGAAAGTCTAAATTACATCTGACAATTTTACGAAAATCAAGCCAAATATGTCAAGGTACTACAGAAGAGGCTCAAAGGAATAGAATGGTCCCCATCTATGATAACTGCAATTCAAATTATTAAACAAAAGGTCCAAAACTACCAAGTCTCATTCTTCCAAGACATGAATTTCCTTACATTTTAGAAACAAGTGCATCCAATGAAGTATGGGAGGGAGTTTTGATGCAAACGAATGCAAGAAGGGAAGAAGTTTGCACATATGTATCAGGATGTTTCAATGACATTGAACTCAGGTATCCATCTTCACATAAATAAATCCTTACTGTCGAAAAATGAATCAAATTATTTAGGTTGTTCCTAAATCCAATAAGATTGATTATAAGAACATACCTGAAACATATGGTTGGGATGCTTAGAAAAAAATATATGCTTAGAACAAGGAAACAATAGGATACTAATATGGAGCCTATGGTTGGATGGATTCGAATTTTAAATTGAATATAAAAAGTGTAAAGATAATTGCTTAGCAAATTTTCTTACACGAGAAGCGACTCCGAAAGAAATCAAGATGTTTAGTTGTTCATCAGCTTCAACTTCATCATCACCTCTCTTTGCTCCAGAGGGTTTTCAGTGGATTTTAATATGTAAATATTGTCATATGTATTTTTTTTTTTAGTGTCTCATAGATAGGGTCAAGGAGATTCATGCATATGAATGCATTCCTTGATAATGGATTAATAATAGCCATAGTAATGTAAGTAGTATTATGTATTTTATAGAGTCACCCAGAATGCTTCAAGGGGCCATCAGATTTTCACCTTTTTTAGGACAAAGATATATTTGTATGTATGAGCCATGGCTGAGCTATGAAGAATATTGTAATATCATGATATACACCAAATATGCAAAAAAAGTTTGGTTAATGTTCGAATGTATCTCTATGAGTAATCCTTACAACCATTGGTCACCTTGGTTCAAAACACTGCTACATGATTGGTGCTCGAGGGAAGGGATACTTTGGACCATCAGAAAAAATGAATTTATTGATTACCTCCGAGAAGACATCAAAACAATATATTAGTCCAAGGCATGGTTTTGATTCTAGATAGAACATTTTTTCAACACACTTAAAATATATAATATTAAGCCACCAGAGAAACCCATCTATAAGTAAATATCTCAATTCTTTGGATCAATTTCTAATCCTACAGATGAGAGAGTACCTAGAATGTATGTATCTCCTTTCTTTCCATGCTATAATATCATGCCACCTCATGCAGAAACCCATTTTTCACCAAGCCCACAACATTTGTATTACTCAAGTAACAGTGATAATTTTGGATATCCAAGCGACTGACAGGATCCTATTAAAGAAGCATGGTGAGTAGTATTTCATGTCTAGTCACCTAACAATGAATGTGAGTGGTATCGTGTGATTCCGATAAAATCTCCACTGTGTAAATCTTAGGAGAGTTTATGTTGTGAAACCAGCTGCAAAAATAGAAGAAAAGAGATATCAACGCCTTAGAAATAAGCCACTTCGAGGGGGCAACCTCCAATACATTACATGAATGAAAAATTCTTGGATGATACAAATTACAAAACCTCATTTCTATATATAGGAGTCCATGGGGCCACAATGTAATCCTAGTGGGGCCACAGTGTAATCCTAACCGACCTAACAATAATAATTTAAGGGCACAATAATAACAATATGGGGTTTACAGGGGTACAATAATAACAATAAGGGGGTTACACTAACAACAATAAGGGACTATACTAGTAATATAGGGACCTAACATTCCCCTCTCCTTCAAAAAAGTATTGTCCTCAACGCTTGAGTAGCTCTGGGTGCTTCTATATAAAATTCTCATCCTCCTATGTAGAATCTTTAGTGGGTAAGTTCTTCCACTTGATGAGACTCTGAAATTGATCGATTTCGTAGCTGTCGAGTTCTTATTTCCGTGACCGCTTCAGGTTCCAATATGATTTTTCCTTCCTCATCAAGTTCTGGAAATATTGTTTGAACTAGAAGATTTTCACCTATAACCTTATTTAAGCATGAAACATGGAAAAAGGGATGCACTCGTGAAAAAGCAAGAAGCTCCAATTTGTATGCCATATTACCAATCTTTTGCAACACCTTGTAAGGACCATAGTACTTTGGTGATAATTTATTATCCTTCTTAGCTTTCTTGAGGGAAATTTGTTTGTATGGTTGTAGACATAAAAATACCGAGTCTCCTACATCAAAACTTCTCTCGCTGTGATGTTGATCTGCCTGTTGTTTCATTCGATTTTGTGCCAAATTCAGGTTATCCTTTAAGAGTTGGAGAACTTCTTGTTGATGCTCGATGTGATCTTCCACTGCTTGAACCTTCGAATTTTCTCTTAAAGATGATGTGATGGATGGTGGATGATATTCATAAAGTGCCATAAATGGGGTCATTTTTGCTGCAGTATGGAAGGAAGTGTTATACCACCATTCAGCAAGAGGTAACCACTTGACCCATTGTGTTTGTTTATCAGATACAAAACAACGAAGATATCCTTCCAAACATTTATTTACGATCTCAGTTTGACCATCAGATTGAGGATGATAAGATGAGGTATGAGCTAATTGAGTACCCAAACAAGAAAATAACTCCGTCCAAAAATTTCCAGTAAAAATGGGATCTCTGTCGCTCACAATAACCCTTGGGCTTCCATGTAGCTTTTGAATTATGTCCATAAATGTAGTAGCAACTATACTTACTTTAAATGGATGAGATAATGCACAAAAGTGTGCATACTTGGTAAGTCTATCAACTACCACCATGATGACACTCTTTCCTTCGGACTTAGGTAAACCTGTGATAAAATCCATTGAAATCTCCTCCCAACGTTGACTTGGAATGGATAAAGGTTGTAGAAGTCCTGGGGTCTTAATTGTTTCAACTTTATTCTGCTGGCAAACCAAACATTCTGCCACAAACTTTTGAATATCAGATTTAAGGCCATCCCAAAAAAATTCTTTCTTCACCCTGTGGTAAGTTTTTAAAAATCCCGAGTGTCCTCCTAAAGAAGAAGTGTGCAATTCCAGAAGAATCTTTTGTTTTAGTTGGGAATTCTTACAAAGATATAAGCGATCTTTGTACCATAAGGAATCATTTTTCCAACTAAATGTATCAGATGTACTAGGATCTTGCCGCAACTTTTGAATGAGTGTCCATACATCTTTGTCCTTCTTCCATTCATCTCTTGCTTCGGTTATCCAATCTGGTTGGATAATAGAAATGGCACAAAGCAATGCTTCCACCTCTTCATTCTTTCTTGAGAGTGCATCTACAACAACATTTAGCTTCCCTTTTTTCTAGATTATTTCAAAGTCATAACCCAACATCGTTGTGACCCATTTTTATTTCTCTTTTGAAGATAATCTTTGTTCCAAAAAGTGTTTAAGACTATCATGATCAGTTTTTACCTTGAAGTGTCTTCCCATTAGATATTTTCGCCATTTCTTTAGTGCATGCAATATTGCTAACATTTCCTTCTCATAAATAGGTTTCTGTAAATACTTTCCTTTGATTGGACGACTTTCAAAAGCAATGGGTCTTCCTTCTTGCATCAAAACAACACCAATTCCATTTCTTGAGGCATCACATTCCACAATAAAGGTATTTGTGAAGTCTGGTGTAGCTAAGATCAGTGCTAGGCACATTGCCTCTTTAAGATGTTCAAAGGCCTTAGTTGCTTCAGGAGTCCATGAAAATGCATCTTTCTTCAATAATGTTGTTAGAGGTGCTGCTATTCTCCCATAATTCTTAACAAAATTGTGATAATACCCTGTTAACCCAAGAAATCCTCACAACTTCTTTATGGTTGTGGAGACTTTCCATTCCTTAATGGATTTAATTTTTTTGGGGTCTACTTTAACACCCTCGTGAGATACAATATGACCCAGATATTCCACCTCTTGTACTCCAAAGAAACATTTGGATTTTTTTGCATATAATTGTTTCTCCTGCAGTAGTTTGAGCACCCTGTCAACATGTTCAACATGATCCTTCCAAGACCTGCTGTAGATTAGTATATCATCAAAAAATACTAGCACAAATTTTCTAAGGAAGGGTTTGAAAATGGAATTCATCAACCCTTGAAATGTGGAAGGTGCATTGGTAAGGCCAAAAGGCATGACCAAAAATTCATAATGACCCTCATGAGTTCAAAATGCTGTTTTTGGAATATCTTCAGTCTTCATTCTAATTTGATGATATCCTGAATGAAGATCCAACTTGGTAAAATAAATTGCTCCATGTAATTCATCCAATAATTCATCAATCACAGGAATGGGAAATTTGTCTTTAATGGTGAGCTTATTTAGCTCCCTATAATCTAGACACATTCGCCATGATCCATCCTTCTTGTGTACCAATACTACAGGAGCAGAGAAAGAACTTTGACTAGGTTGAATTATACCCGCCTCTAACATTTCTGCAATCATACGTTCAATTTCGCTCTTTTGGAAGTAAGGATATCTATAAGGCCTGATGTTTGGAGGAACACTTCATGGAATCAAATGAATAGCATGATCATGATCACGAATAGGTGGGAGTCCTTTGGGAGTTTCAAAAACCTTGGAATGATTGTCCAAGACTTTTTGGAGATCTACAGAAATAGATGATTTTGATGTTGGAACTTCTAGTGAGCATAATTGTGCAATTACACCTCATTATTCTTTCTTTAGAGCTTATTATCTTTCCCAGCTTCCCTGCAATACCCCGTAATTCGAATTCCTTTCCTTCTGAAATTTTTTTCAAGAAAAGTTCTTGAAAATTAAAAGCCACCGTCCCCAAAGATTGTAACCATTGTACTCCTAGTACAACATCAACACCTCCCATAGGAATGGAAAGAATTGGACTATTCAATACATATTCCCCCATGTTTATCTTGATATTATGGCATTTTCCAAAGCAATTTATAGTTCCTCCATTTGAAACCATCACTTGACATTATGGTGCTGGGTATAGGAAACAATTCAATTCCTTGGCTACCTTACAATGAATAAAATTATGGGTACTACCTGAATCAATCAACACTATCACCTTTTTCTTCTTGATATGTCATTCTATCTTGAGAGTTTGAGGAGTGGTAATTCTTGCCAATGCATTACACGATATGGTCAGACTCATTTCTTCCTCTTCTAGGGCTGGTTCCCGGTATATATCCTCTTCTTTTGAAGACTCTTGTTCATTTTCTTCTTCCTCTTCACAATCTATGTAAAATAATTTCTTCTCAGCACACTTATGACCTTTAGTGTATTTGCTATCACAACTGTAGAAAAGTCCTTTTGCTCCCCCACTGAACACTTTTGTTTGAGATTTATCAATTGGCTAAAGAAAGTGTTGCTCTTTGTATCCTCGTAATGTGCTATCATTTCCTCCGTAAAAATTGACCAAGTGACAATTTTTTTACGGGAGAAAAGCCATCGATTCCATACAAATGTATTTTTTTCTAAATCTAAAGTTACAATGCGTACCTTTTGTGTGTTTTGCACATTATTGAGATCAAAATATTGCTCCATCTGTAGTATCCATGTTACAGGATCCTTTCCATCAAAATTCCTCATATCCATTTTTGGAATATGTGTTGAAGAGGTAAATCCCCTCTGCGGACAGAGGCGATCCCTACTAGCCCAGAACGGGTCTAGCAACAATCGTCAAATGCTACAGCGCAAGTTCTTAATTACGAATAAACAGACCAACGATGGAGGCCTACCTGGAGTCCAGTGCTATGATTCGTAGAAGAGACAATGTTCCCGCTCCTCAGCCTTGGCAGATCACGATCCCCACGATCTCTGTGAATGGACACCTGCACATGCAAGAAACAACACGAATACAAGCATAAAATCTAGAATACGCAACTAGATATCAGTCAGAAAGGATATAACCCATCATTATCATAAGTGAAAAACAGAGTGGAACCATAACCAGTAGTCATTCATTAATAAGCAATCGAAAGAGAGTACAACCAATGTTCTGACGCTGAGGTCTCCTTCGGAGGGGTCTCCAGTCGCACACGTCTCACAAAGACTGCCAGGGATGGGACAAGCCTCTCTCAGAGTCTCTCGACGATATTATCCTTGCTTGAGTTTGGCCTTAAAGGAAGAATGAGGGCTCTTGCAGCATGATGGCTCTTAGGAATTTGAGAACTTGGAGATTCAAGGCTTAGGCACTTCAAGACTAGCTTGCAATGGCCATGAGCTAGCTTTTATAGATGGAGGAAGGGGAGTCGGGATCCCTATAATTGTGGGATTGGCCCTATCTTCAAGGAAGCTTCTATGATAGGTGGCAAACCACTTCCCTTTCATGGAACTCCCGGAGCCAAACCTCCCAACTAAAGATAGATAACAGTTTCTGAGTCTGTTGAAACGAAACTTCCGCCATTCTTATTTAAAAAACACTCCTTAAATTGGCTGGCGCGACTGCGACTCTGGGACAGAGCGCCAGTTGGCGCGGCCTCTTTGTAGGATTTTCCTCATTGGCGCGAGTGATGAACTGTCCACCCGCGCCAATGAAAAAAGGGATGTTTTTGTGGTTTTTTGCAAGGAGATGTCTTCAGGGCAATTGAAGCTCATGTTTAGAGGAATGCAATGATAATGGTTTCAAGGCATGACATTGCTCACAGGTCACAAAATGGGTCCTCCAATGTGTGGGATGGGGAAAGGTAGGGACGGTGACAAATTACTGTGTAACAGATGCCCCCTAAAGCATGAGGCCCGAGAGAGAGAGAGGGGTGAAATGCTTTACGAGAATGTGTCCAACTGAAACTCCGCCGGCGGAAAACCTTCGTAGAGAAATACAATTGATATCTCAAGTACATGATGTATATGCGGTATGGGCGCAACCATCCGAAACAGAGTATACTATAATCCAGATCCAAGGTATGGACGCATCCATCCAGTGAGGATCAATAAATAGACTCAGGTATGGTCGCAGCCATCCAGTGAATAAGTCATGTAAATAATAATCCACAAAATCGCAGCCTGGGTTACAACAGACACAACCCAGGGTCTTGCGCTCCATCTCGACCTGAACAAAGTACAAGTTCAAGCATGCGAATATGTGAGCTGAATTCGAACATGCAAGAACATCGTATGATTACCAGCCAATGATGAGAGCTGTTAACAGATGCGAGAGGAACCACCAATAATGACGATGGCCCTCAAGGTACTACAGGTACAATCTACGACATGCGAATCAATGAGCTGGCGTCGAATACCCATAGAATCACTCAATCGGAGGCCAATGATGAGAACCTCACCTTGAATGCGACGAACCTGCCATTGAGGCATGCAGGCTCCAAGGTACCATAAGGGAGTCTCTAGATCAGCTTCCTGGATAATGAGCTGAAGTCGACAGGAAGTGACCTTGATCGAAGGTGGGCCATAATGGTTCCCACATCATCGATGCGAGACAAAGGAACATGATGTTTTTGTTGTGAATCAGGATCATATGAGAATCAGAGGAAGGTTGATATTTGCAGAGGTCAACTTCTCTTGAACATATATCGGCACAAATAGTGGTTTTGGAAGTATTTGACATCAACGGATCAGAGGTCATGGTGACGAGGCAATGAGCAGAGGAGAGGTCAAAAAGGATTATCCAACCCATGGAAGCAAGTGAAAAACGAGATGAGATGTCCCCAACCCAACACGAATGCAGAAAAATGCCATGTTCAAGAGCGACATACTGCTGACACGACAATGATGATGATTCCATTTTCCCCCCCCACCATTTCTGGCGAGTACCCCAATTATTTTTGATAACAAGCTTGAAGGGGATAGCATATGCTTGTAATATAAGTCTGCCCTTCGGGCGAATCCATCCTAGTACATTTAACGAGCCTGGAGAACATCATTTCGACTGAATCCGATGTCATCAGGGTTTAACGAGTCTGACAAAGGAATAACTCGATGTCTTTTCATGTTTAGAGAGTTTGAAAAGACAACAGAAAAGTAAAATCCAAAGGTCCCTTTTCGTAAATAGTTCCTCAGATCCAAAAAGGTAGAAAACAATATCCGAGAAAACCTCCTAGTTGCGATCGGCTAGGGTATTCCTTTTTCGTAAATAATCCATCCCAACCCGAAAAAGGGGTAAACATATACTGGGTAGATGTCGTTTCGCAGCCACTTTAATGAGATCGAAATGACAAGGGCCTCGACAATCTTTTCATGTTTAGAGAGTCAGAAAAGAGTTGAAAGATGACTCCTCCTGGAGGAACGAGTGGTATACAGGGTAGCTACTGGTTCCGGTAATGGTGGAATTGCTCAAAACAACTAAAGGTCAAGAGGCTAGCTAACAAGACCACTCATCGCAGCGGTTCCTCAGGAATGGGTAAAACAACCAAGTGAAGGCATATGATCGGCCAAGTAGATGGGGACGATGGAATGAGAGAACCAAGGCTCATCTGGCAAAAACAGGCTGATAAAATGGCAATCACAAGGGGTAAAATGGGAATGGTTTCATTTTTACACAAGCTTGAAACAAAGATAAACTATGCTTGAAACCGGTTTCATTTTTGCACAAGCTTGAAATGGAAACAAACTATGCTTGAAAAAGTAAGCATGCCCCCAGCATGGTGACTCAATTCGATCAGCTGGCGGAGGGCTCAAAGAAATTTGTTTGTAACCAGCCGGAAGGCATGGTGTAGAAATAATCAAGTTGTCCAAAACTCGCTTGGCTTCATCCATATAAGAACAAAGGTGAATGGCATGGTGCCCTTCACACAAATTACAGGGATTGGTAATCTTACCCTGCTTCTTAGGAGCCTTACCAACACCAGTCGAAGACGTGCCCCCAACTTGACTCCCGGAAGCCAAAGGCAACGACGGACGACCGCTGGACCATTCTTCAAGCACCTTGGGAATGCCAGGGCAGTCTCGAAGAAGATGGTCTCCCATGCACAACATGCAAGGGAACTTGACTCTCTGCGGAGGGTTGGGAGGTTTATCAAGAGGAGAATTCTTAGGTGCAATAGCCGCAGAGCTAGCCTCTCCTTTATCTGACTTCTTCTTCTTTGTCTTCTTCTTCTTCTTCTTAGCCACCTGGTTACTTGAATCCATACTTTCACCAGGCGAAGTAGAAGAGGAGGACGCAAAAACAGGCGAAGAAGGGGAGAGGTCCACCTTAGAAACAACATGATGTTGTTCAGGTGGAGGAACTGATTGAACAGTAGCCGGGACATTCGGGACCACAGAGGTTGAGAACAACCAAACAGGCAACCCAACAGTTAACTCAGGAAGGGACAACGTTGCCATATAAGGAGCGCCAACATTTCCAAAAGGAGGAAAAGGACCAGGATTCCCATTGGAGGGGATTCCTTGGTTGGTAAACTCCGGAAAAGTTGCCATCAAAACAACTCAAAACCTCACACAGGATGAAACCCAAGGCACACAATCAAACGGCCAACAAGCAGACTCTAAAAGGGCGTGTGATCGTAGGTGATTTATTTTACCATATTGAAACTTAGAAACTTCACCGTTTCATGTTTTAAGAGTCGAGAAACGGATGAAAGGTGACTCTATCTCTTTCAGTTTTGAAGCAAGCATGAAAGGACAAGCGCTTGGTGATCCTTTCAAATTTAAGGAGTCAGAAAAGATCAAATGACTACTCAGGAATACTAGGCAAAAGGTGTACCAAGTAACCGTGAACTGCAATATACACCTTGGTTTCAAAATGAAAGATAAATCAACCAAGGACTTAACGTACGTGCAGGAAATCTCCCCGAATGCTGTGTCTGGTGTATCACGGGTATAGTGCGGCAGACTCAGCTTCCTATGGATAAAAGATAGAAACCTAGTGGGGTCTCCCTTTATATACTCGACGGTACGGGGAGCACAAGTCCGTACTAGCGCTGTCTAAAGCCAAGAGGCGAACGACAGCTACTAGGTTTTAAGATGCCGGAACACGTCTCTAGCCTAGACCTCTAAATGTGTTTCGTTAGATTTCAATCCTGCCTTAGTGTAAATTGAGTAAAATTTAATGTTTATCTTCAATTACGTTTCAGTTTTCGGGCCCTACCGTATGTCATATGACAATCTACTATATGTAGCTATATGAGAAAAGAAATCTTTTCAATTCGATGAATGTTATCTAGTTAAGGGAAGAGATTCAAACAATGATGCAACAAACAACAACACTGTAAACGAAATTTTTCCAAACTAGATGACTTTCACTATCCAAAAGTAATTTCAAACATTCAACGATGCGAATAATGCAATTTAATCTATGCAAAATCCTCTTTTTTGAAAACTATGCAATTGTAATCTATGCACAATTTCCTTTTTCTTTTCAAATGATAAGAATGCGCTCAATGCATTTTTCGATGAAATGAGAATCTGCTTAGTGCATGCTTTCAATGAAAGAGAATGCACTCATAGCGACTTCTAGTTTTCAATCATTAAACAATGTAATCTAAGTTCAATGATGGATCTCAAAAAAATACTTTTCAATGCAATGTGATCTAATGCATTTTAACGAAAAGAAAACTATGAGATGAAAACTAAAAGAACGCAAATCTCCTTAATGAAGGATGAATGCAAAAGACATGTAAACAAACACTAAGAATGTAATCATTGTTTCAAACACTTTGTCACGAAATCCCTCAAAAGGTGACAAGACATATGAGGTCAAACACAAAGAGGACTTCCAAAGAACGAGATCAAAACAAGGAATTCATTCCCTTTTACGTCAAGCAATCATGGAGAGAAGAAATTTCAAAAAATGAGCAATGTAATCTATGCTCATACAGTGAAAAGACCAGAAGGGAAAGACACACTGGTGAAGGATTTAGGGAAAAAGCCTCAATTTTCATACACCCTGAAATTGGCTCGACTTGTACATTGAAAACTAGCGCCAACTGGAGCGACTTGCACATTGACAACTAGCGCCAATGGCCAATTGGCGCGGGTTGCTAACTGACAACAAGCGCCAATGCCTGAAAATGAAAAAAACAAAGAATTTCTCCCAACCAAGACTAGACTCACCACTTCAAGCAGAATATCCAAGACTCAAATGAACCATGTAATCTAGGCTCAAAGCGAGACACACACAGATCAAGCTCAGAAAGCTCAGAACAAAGCAAACCCTAGTACCTCATAGGATTGGCGCGACTGTGAGGCTGAAACTTGCACCAGAACAGAATTGGCGCGGGTAATACACTAGCAACCTGCGCCAATGGGGCGACTGTCAAGCTAAAAAGCGCGCTAGTTGAGTTTACCAGTCAAAAATAAAAAAGAGCAATCCAACAAGCAGACCAGTGATGATAAAGCTATCCAAAAACCAAATTCACAGAAATAACTAGCCCAAAAGAGCTGATCAAGCAAGGAGGATCAAGGATCGACCGAAAAGACAAGACAATGCTCCAAGTGTTTAGTTCATAAACTAAACCAGAGATTGACTGAAGCAGCGTTGATCTACTTCGCTAATGCAGAGAAAAAGCGTTTCGAAGGCTATCTGGCTAACTTCAGGCTCCGTCTGTAGCTTACAAAGAAGAAGAACAACAAGTTAGACGATCCCCAGCGAAGTCGCCAAATTGTTGAAGAGGTAAATCCCCTCTGCAGACAAAGGCGATCCCTACTAGCCCAAAACGGGTCTAGCAACAATCGTCAAATGCTACAACGCAAGTTCCTAATTGTGAATAAACAGACCAATGATGGAGGCCTACCTGGAGTCTAGTGCTATGATTCATAGAAGATACAACGTTCCCGTTCCTCAGCCTTGGCAGATCACGATCCCCACGATCTCTGTGAATGGACACCTGCACATGCAAGAAAAAACACGAATACAAGCATAAAATCCAGAATACGTAGCTATATATCAGTCAGAAAGGATATAACTCATCATTATCATAAGTGAAAAACATAGTGGAACCATAACCAGTAGTCATTCATTAATAAGCAATCGAAAGAGAGTACAACCAATGTTCTGACGCTGAGGTCTCCTTCGGAGGGGTCTCCAGTCGTACACGTCTCGCAAAGCCTGCCAGGGATGGGACAAGCCTCTCTTAGAGTCTCTCGACGATAGTCTCCTTGCTTGAGTTTGGCCTTAAGGGAAGAATGAGGGCTCTTGCAACATGAAGGCTCTTGGGAATTTGAGAACTTGGAGATTCAAGACTTGGGCACTTCAAGACTAGCTTGCAATGGCAATGAGCTAGCTTTTATAGATGGAGGAAGGGGAGTTGGGATCCCTATAATTGTGGGATTGGCCCTATATTCAAGGAAGCTTCCATGAGAGGTGGCAAACCACTTCCCTTTCATGGAACTCCCGGAGCCAAACCTCCCAACTCAAGATAGATAACAGTTTCTGAGTCTGTTGAAATGAAACTTCCGCCATTCTTATTTAAAAAACACTCCTTAAATTGGCTGGCGCGACTGCGACTCTGGGACAGAGCGCCAGTTGGCGCGGCCTCTTTGTAGGATTTTCCTCATTGGCGCGAGTTCTGAACTGGATACCCGCGCCAGTGTAAAAAGGGATGTTTTTATGGTTTTCTGCAAGGAGATGTCTTTAGGGCAATTGAAGCTCATGTTTAGAGGAATGCAATGATAATGGTTTCAAGGCATGACATTGCTCACAGGTCACAAAATGGGTCCTCCAATGTGCGGGACGGGGAAAGGTAGGGACGGTGACAAATTACTGTGTAGCAATATGGTGGTTCTTCCTTCCAACATTAGAGTTTATGAAATCATGATTAAAATTTATTTTGTTCTCATCATGAGTTTCCTCTATTATATTTTCACCATTAGTAAACATTTCTTGTATCAACTTTGTCAAACCTTCCATGTTTTCTTTTAGATCATTCTTCATTTTTTCCATCTTAGCTTCCATGTCATCCATCTTAGATTCCATGCCAGCTTCCCTGCCATCCATCTTAGATTCCATGCCATTCTTCATCCATCTTAGATTCCACGCCTTTCTTCAAACCATACATCTTAGTTTCCACACCTTTCTTCAAAACTTCCATGTCATTTTTGTTGCTCTTTGCGAGAGTGAAAGTTGTTGCACTTGCTCTTGTAATATTGATATGTCATGTTTCCATTCTTCGTCTTCATGAGTCATAGTAGAGCCTTCTAAAGGCTTAATGGGTGTTGAATTATTTTTAGGGTCCATTTTAAAATCCAATACTGATATCTATTCTAAAATATGCCCTTGGAATCAATTCAACTTGATTCTTCAAACAAGACTTATGCAATTCAGAAAAAAAAATACACACCTTTTTACTTGCTTTTGAGGAGCTTGATATTGAAATTGACTTATCTCTATACTTGAAGATCCTCAATATCTGAAATTCGGTCCTGTGGTATTCCTTTAAAGCTCATTTCAAATGCCATAGGTCTGACTTGATTTGGATTGTTCAAGAAAAAGTTATGTCCAATCTCCCACAATGACCTAATTATGGACAGGTTCAGTAGAGCGAACTTGTATGACTTGCCACGTGTCACTGTTTGCTCCTTTGGCTCTGAAATTTATAGATAAGAAACTATAGCTTGTGTAATTCTAGTCACTTTTTATAAAATTCCAATCCGATGCTCAGAGAGATATTTATGAATATTTTCCCACAATCACCTCTTTGAGATGAAATTCAGGAGCCTCAAAAAGACCTAACTTCCACAGATCATATCTCTGAAAATATTGCGAACCAAGCTCTAAAATTTTGCGACGATGTTCCTCAATATTTCGGCTTCGCGCTCTAAAGATTTCAGCATATGAGCCTTCGTATAAAATGAACTTTTTAAGTGAAATTCAGGAGCCTGCAAAAATCGCTAACTTACAAAGATCATACCTCCGAAAATATTGCGAACCAAGCTCTGAAATTTTTCAAAGATGTTCCTCAGGATTTCAGCTTCTCAATCTGAAAATTTCAGTTTCTAAACCTTCGTAGAAAAAGAGTTATAGCGAAAATTCCATGATGATATGTTTGGAGCAGCAAAACCCTAGAATCCAAAGCTCTGATACCAAATGTTGTGAAACCAACCCCAAAAATAGAAGAAAAGAGATATCAATGCCTTAGAAATAAGGGACTTTGAGGGGGAAACCTATAATACATTACATGAATGAAAAATTCTTGGATGATACAAATTACAAAACCTCCTTTCTATATATAGGAGTCCAAGGGGCCATAATGTAATCCTAGTGGGGCCACAATGTAATCCTAGCCGAGCTAACAATAATAATTTAAGGGAACAATAATAACAATATGGGGGTTATAGGGGTACAATAATAACAATAATGGGGTTACACTAACAAAAATAAGGGACTATACTAGTAATATAGTGATCTAACAGTTTAAAATGACTAAGTGGAGAGGTCTGTCCCCCAAAGTAAAATCTTAGGTTAAATTTTCAGATGAATATCTGAAACTCATAACACTTCTTCGAATTTTGGTGGGATTTGACCCACATTTCAAAGAATCTACAGAAAATTTAGATTCAAGGTCTATAGTTTGTATAATTTATGCAGACAGGTCATGTTTCGACATAAAAGTCTATATTTGAGATCTATAGTTTGTACAATTTAGGCAGACATGTCATATTTCTAGAAGGTGGTTGAAGCTCTCCTAAAATCCTATAAATAAGGAAGATGTATCACCATTAGGGTAATTTGAGTTTGTGTGTGCTGTCAAGATAAATCCCCTCTGCGGACATAGGTAATATCTTTGGACCTAGAGTGGGTCTATCAACACAAGATTCTTTCTAACATAAGATTTCTTATCTAATGTTTACAATGCAAAGATGAAAGATAAATAAATACCTTTTCTAAATCGTGTTGGGAAAAATACTGAGAGGGGGGGTGGAACTGTAAGATTCATCGTATATTCAAAACTTTTACTTTTTCATGCTCCAAAACCCATACGCTACTTTGCTGATGCCAACTAGCGTATACACGCGGATATCCTTCATAAAACTCGCGTATACACAGAGATCTAATAATGCCATTAATTCTTCACTTATATCATTCCATCATTCATTCATTAGATGTTCTATAAACAGTAAACATGTGCAGTAAGAACAGAATAAACCATCACACAAAGCATCACACATGAAGACCAGGATTTTTAGGTGGAAACCCAAGTCGGGAGAAAACCACCGCTGCAGTTGCTCAACCTTCAATATTTTATTATAGAGAAAACAGCTTACAACATATGTGCTGGTGCAGACTCCTACCAGCACGCAGGCACCCACCTGCGCTCGTTTACCAGCCTCACCTGGAAGGGAGCTACGACCCCCTGATTGAAGGCTACAACCCTCAGCACCTCTATGGACCACGTTTCATCAATTTTCACACTGGATCCAAAGCTTCCTCTAGGACACCACTTGGAGGCCACGTTTCATCATATTTTCAGACTGGACCCTCTCCATACATTTAAGCACAGTCAAACATCAACAAAAAATAGCTAAAACACAACAGATCAGATCAGACATTTCATACCCCATACTTCAGCAAACCCTAGTTTGCATACGCGCTTTTATTTCACTGATGTCGCGTATATACGCGCTTCCGTCCACATCAACCAGCGTATACATCTGCACATAAACTTCACTGCGCATACGCGCTTTTTCTTCCGAGAAGCCGCGTATATACGCGCTTCCTCTGCGGCTAACTAGCGTATGGATCTTCAACCATTACAGAGCTGCATACTTCTTCAGATCAGATATTCAGTTCAGATTCAACCCTTTACTTCAGACAGATGTTCGCCTCATCACAGATCTAATCACTCCATAAACATATCTAGTAGATACAAATACATTTCAGATCTAGATATCCCGCTTCATCATTTCTTCATAGGTGCATCATAGATTCAGATCTATCATCAAACCTTTACCCTTTCCATACATATATACTTCACAGAGAAGTATTCATTCAAGCTCAGACATCTTGCACCCACACTCATGATTTGCACAATGAATTTCTTCTTCTTATATAGGTTTACCCTTTTTCAATACCACGGCCCCTTTTTCAATACCATGAGCCAAAACAATACCATGAGCCTTCACAATACCATGGTGGTTACCCCTGGTTTTGCACTTTTTGAGCGCTTTTGCCCATACGCGACTTGGCACGTACTTTACCGTGTGCATACGCGACTTCCCTTAGGCAAATCCGCGTATGCCTAGAGACATACTCTTTTCATCATAGATCTATCACATGCTGAATTCCTTTCTTCATTGCCTTCTGTACTCACTGTAGATGCATCAGATTTAGTTCATCAAGACATATTCTATCAAGCACAACTTCATCAAGTAAGTTTCCATCATCTTCATCAAGTGGGTTTCCATTCAAGAATAACACTCAGCATCATATGGCTAGCAATCATCATTTCATATCAGATTTACATTATTTACTAAGTCCAACATGTCAAGAATAACTTCATCAGGTGGTTCGCCATCAAGGACAACACATGTCAATAGTCGCATGTATTCATCTTCATTTAGTGGGTTGCCATCAAGGACAAAACTCTGAATCATATTTCCAACAATCTCCCCCTTTGGACTTGATGGCAACCACGATGGTGTTTGGTTACCACAACAGATAGGTACATTAAGAATACAATGACACCATGTCACATTCCCCATTTTTGACACCATTCAAACACCTCAAACACCATGTCACTCTCCCCCTTTGACATCAAGGGCAAAGGGCGGACCAAAGCCAACTTACTCTCCCCCTTTTCTCCTCATGTGGAAGAAGTGTTCTGCAGATCTGATATAAACAGAAGTGACCAAGCTCCCCCTGAATTCATGCTGAATCTTCAAACATATTTTTAATTAAAGTACATGACTCTATGAACTTCCTATCACCAAAGACTCATACTTACATCGAATATCCAACCAAGTGGATTTACATATGAGACTCAACTACCCAACCAAGTGGGTTTACAAATTTGACTTAGCTACCCAACCAAGTGGGTTTACAAAATTTGACTCAGCTACCCAACCAAGTGGGTTTACAAATTCGACAAGTCCTTACATGACTGAGTATTACAATTTTACATTATGGGTCTTAACAAGACCTTTTCATCAAATTACAAATATGACTTTAAGACCAACACCAGAAAGTACTCAAGAAAGAGAACAAATTTCAGAACCATCATAATGCCAACAATGCATTATACTCAGCAAAGCTAATGCTCCCCCTGAATCTGTGCATCCAAGCAACCTTTCCATATGACTAAGGCTCCCCCTTAGTTTGTGCATCCTGAACACTTTTACCAACAAAACATCAAATCATCTTCATCAAATCATTAGAAATAGAATTATGAGAACTAGAACACCACCAGAGACCAAACAGTATCAGAGATACCAAACAGCACTGCAGCTGTGCTGAAGAGAGCTGACTCCAAACAGAAATTTTTCAGCAATCAGACATACGCGGTTTTATGTGCATGAAATCGCGTATATACGCGACTGTGTTTCACGAAACCGGCGTATCTAAAGCCATCTTCTAAATTTAACCAGATCTGATCTTCTTGTGAGAAAAAGATAGTGTTCAGCTTCTTTTTGAATGCTTCCCTGGACTACAGATAGATAGAACAGTGTAGTTGTGTCTTCAAGCGTCATCCAACGGTTGTAGCATAAGCACATTAGTAACCAAGCCTTCAGATTCTTTGCAGCATCAATACAATATTTCCAAGAGAGATTATCATACCAGAGCATCATCTTCAAATATGTGTCAAGCAATCATCCATGTGGTCCAATATCATCAAGATTTTCAAGATTTAACATGAAGTAACATATGTAGGCAAAAGATCTCAACCATAGTAACAAACTTCTGCATGATCTATTCTTATTTCTGAATCAAACAACATCCAACTCATCCATGCGTGATCACAAAAGATACTTATCAGCAACCAGGGCTCAAAATCTCATCATAATAAACCATGTACCAAGTCATCATCATTTGAGCATGAGTATCACAAAAACCAAAGAATAAGCAGTCATATTGCCAACAATGCAATCATTAGTATTCAATCTGCTGCTCCCCCTGAACTGATGCTCCTTCTTAACTTGTGCAACCTGAACATCTTCATCAGCAAGTTATCAGCAACAATCTCTGTATGATCTATCCTTATCTTTGAATTATAAGACTTTCATCTCATCAACGAATACTCTTCATCAAAAAGCAAACAGGACTCATCCATAATCTTCAACATAAGACATCAAGTATCATATCATCATTTTTAGAACTGAGAAGTTGAGTCAATAATACAGTTATTAACAGTCAGACTGATGCTCCCCCTGAACCTCTGTTCCTGATATTCAACTGTCATCCCAATTCTCTTATCATAAATGCATACGCGACTGTGTCTACTGGAACTCGCGTGTATACGCGACTTGTGTTCATCGAACCCGTGTATGGAAAGTGAAGCATAGAAATTTTTCACATTCCTTCATCTCCCCTTGAACTTGTACTTCCTGTACCTGTCTTCTTTATATAAGATGCTCTGTCAGAAATACATATAACCAGAAAAATCAAATCAACCATGAGAGTCATCATACATTGCTCCCCCTGTGACGATACATTACTAAATCTCATAAATTATCCCACATCATTCCTGCAGTCAATCAGAGAAGTAAGCTTCAGAAGCGGATGACTGCAGTAGGGTCAAAATTCCCTACGTTTCTGATCGGTTCTCCATATTTTTCCAGATTTGTTTGAACTTTCTATTTGGGTGTTGGAAGTTATCCAATTTCTCATATCTGTTCAACCTGCATTCTTTTTCCACATGTCCATACTTGTTACAAGAATAACATCTCATGTGTCCAGAGAAATAAGCATAAGAATCATAATGAGTATTTCTAATCTTCCTCCTTTTACAATCAGCTGCTTTATGTCCATACTTGTTGCATGAAAAACAATATCCCTTGAATAAACCAGAGTACCTTTCTGAGTAGAATCTGTTTGTTTGAGGCTGAAATGATCTGCTCCTGCAATTTGCTGCAACATGCCCATAATTATGACATTTGAAACATTCAACATTATTGAATGATTTCCTTTGAGATTTCATCATTTTTGATTGACCTTTTGTTTCTTTCAACTCTTCAGGTTTTGTATTGACTTCCTTTGAATCTTTAGCACTTCCTTGTGAACTAGATTCTCCTTTAACAGTTTCATGAAAACCAAGACCAAGTTTAATAGAAGGAGACCTTTGACTACTAAGAATATTATCCAGAATCTTAGTACTATCTTGAAACCTCAAAAGTCTAACCTTTTCTTCTAATTTACCTTTGAGAATGTTTACCTCAACCTCCAGGGCTTGACATTGCTTTGTCATGCTTTCTTCTTTCCTTCTTCCATCTTCTACTTGATCCTTCAGATTTAGAATCTCTTATTTCAACCAATTTTCGTTTACTTCACATGTTTTTTGTAGCTCTTCATTCTTGTTCTTCGATGCTTTGAGATCTTCTTTCAGAGATATGTTTTCTGCTTCAAGTCTTGCATTCTTCTTATTTGATTTATCCAGGTCTTCTTTGAGGGAAATGATTTCTGCTTCAAGTCCTTCCTTTTCAAATGATTGTAGAGGTTCCTCACTCTTCTTACTTGATGCTTCAAGTTTTTCTTTTAGAGAGATGATTACAGCTTCAAGACTTTCATTCTTCCTTTTTGATTTTTCCAGATCTGTTTTTAGAGAAACATTTTCTGCTTTAAGTCCTTCATTCTTCTTATTTGATTCTTAAAGATCTTCTTGCAGAGAGATGATTCCAGCTTCATATCCTTTACTTCGACTGTATACATCATCGAACATCCGTTTCAGTCTAAATATCAAAGCTTTGTTAGCAGATTCCTTCTCATTAAATTTTCTTTGTTGATCTTTGATAACTTCTTCTAGATCCACAACTTTTCTCTCACTATCTTCATCATTGTTTGCACCAATAAGAAAATTAGGACCCCAATCACTATCAGATTCATTTTTGTCAAATTCAACTATCTCCTTACTTTGAGTAGCCTTCTTCTTTTGCTTCTTTGCCATGAGCACTTGTAGAGCTTGGTCAGAATCTTCTTCATCTTCACTTTCACTATCATATCCTTTGCATATACAGTTGAGTAAATTACAAGAGCAACGATCAATACCTGTTTCATCTTCTTCAATTTCTGCTATACATGATTTCTGAGGCTTCTTCTTTCCTGGAGTAACCTTCTTCTTTTGCTTCTTTCCCATTGCGACAGATCTCCTTCAAGCGATCAAGCTTCTGCAGAAGGACCCGCTCTGATTCCAATTATTGGGAAAAATACTAAGAGGGGGGGGTGAATCAGTATTTACTGCATATTCAAAACTTTTACTTTTTCATGCTCCAAAACCCATACGCTACTTTGCTGATGCCAACTAGCGTATACATGCCCTTCATAAAACTCGCGTATACACAGAGATCTAATAATGCCATTAATTCTTCACTTATATCATTCCATCATTCATTCATTAGATGTTCTATAAACAGTAAACATGTGCAGTAAGAATAGAATAAACCATCACACATAAGCATCACACATGAAGACCAGGATTTTTAGGTGGAAACCCAAGACGGGAGAAAACCACCGCTGCAGTTGCTCAGCCTTCAATATTATATTATAGAGAAAACATCTTACAACATATGTGCTGGTGTAGACTCCTACCAGCACGCAGGCACCCACCTGCGCTCGTTTACCAGCCTCTCCTGGAAGGGAGCTACAACCCCCTGACTCGTTTACCAGCCTCTCCTAGAAGGGAGCTACGACCCCCTGCTCTCGTTTACCAGCCTCACCTGGAAGGGAGCTACGACCCCCTGATCTCGTTTACCAGCCTCACCTGGAAGGGAGCTACGATCCCTTGACTGAAGGCTACAACCCTCAGCACCTCTATGGACCACGTTTCATCAATTTTCACAATGGATCCAAAGCTTCCTCTAGGACACCACTTTCAGGCCATGTTTCATCATATTTTCAGACTGGACCCTCTCCATACATTTAAGCACAGTCAAACATCAACAACAAATAGCTAAAACACAACAGATCAGATCAGACATTTCATACCCCATACTTCAACAAACCCTAGTTTTCATACGCGCTTTTATTTCACTGATGTCGCGTATATACGCGCTTCCGTCCACATCAACCAGCGTATACATCTGCACATAAACTTCACTGCGCATACGCACTTTTTCTTCCGAGAAGCCGCGTATATACACGCTTCCTCTGCGGCTAACTAGCGTATGGATCTTCAACCATTACAGAGCTGCATACTTCTTCAGATCAGATATTCAGTTCAGATTCAACCCTTTACTTCAGACAGATGTCCGCCTCATCACAGATCTAATCACTCCATAAACAGATCTAGTAGATACAAATACATTTCAGATCTAGGTATCCCGCTTCATCATTTCTTCATAGGAGCATCATAGATTCAAATCTATCATCAAACCTTTACCCTTTCCATACAGATATACTTCACAGAGAAGCATTCATTCAAGCTCAGACATCTTGCTCATACTCTTGTTATTTGCACAATGAATTTCTTCTCCTTATATAGGTTTATCCTTTTTCAATACCACGAGCCAAAACAATACCATGAGCCTTCAATACCACGGGCCCATTTTTCAATACCATGAGCCTTCAATACCACGGGCCCCTGGATTAGCACTTTTTGAGCGCTTTTTCCCATACACGACTTGGAACGTTCTTTTCCGCGTGCATACGCGACTTCCCTTAGGCAAATCCGCGTATGCCTAGAGACATACTCTTTTCATCATAGATCTATCACATACTGAATTCCTTTCTTCATTGCCTTCTGTACTCACTGTAGATACATCAGATTTAGTTCATCAAGACATATTCTATCAAGCACAACTTCATCAAGTAAGTTGCCATCATCTTCATCAAGTGGGTTGCCATTCAAGAATAACACTCAGCATCATATGGCTAGCAATCATCATTTCATATCAGATTTACATTATTTAATAAGTCCAACATGTCAAGAATAACTTCATCAGGTGGTTCGCCATCAAGGACAACACATGTCAATAGTCGCATGTCTTCATCTTCATTCAGTGGGTTGCCATCAAGGACAACACTCTGCATCATATTTCCAACAAATCGCTATCATTGGATCTGTTGATGGTGACCTCGATCCATGATCCTTGTAGGGATGCCTCTTGCTACTGATGGCGTGCGAATACTGTGGATGATCAAGAGACAACAACAAACGTGATACAATATATAATAAATGTAAACACTAGCTATCTAGCTGATCAAGGAGTACCAAAATATTTGCATAATCATTTAGACAAATATAGAAAGCAAACATCAGATGTTATTATTGATAAATTACAAAGGAGAGCTTACAACTAGGCCTTGATGTTGGAGGCATCCTTAGGTGAATATTTGAGTCCTTCACCCATCTCAAAAGCATTCCTTCTCCCGTGCACTTAGGCTTAATCATGATGCAAGCATGCGAAGCGATGAGAGTTCAAACCAGTCTGACAATGATCAACCAAGCTATAAACTTGGGGAAATTAGGGATGTGAATTTATATCAAGGAGAAGGAGGTTGGGATCCCATGAAAGGAGGAGGAAGGCCCACTTTTTAAGGGATGATCGCCCATGGATGAGATCAAAGCTCCAAAATGAGAGAGCTCGACCTTATCATCTCTGTTTAATAACCAACTCGCCGCCCTTGAGCCTCTAGAGGTCGAATCTTCTCTTCCATTTGAGGAAGCATTGCCAGAAAGGGGATCAACATGGTTTTCAAATAAATTAGGGCACTGACAGCACTGGGCCAGAATTGGGATAAGTACATCAGTGCGGTCATGGCACCGTGAAGGGTGATGACCCAAGAAACTAGGGATTTGACCAAGTTCCTTCAGTAATCTTTCAAGGAAGTCTTATTTGGATCTTCAAGGGGATATTTCAACATATTTCTTGATGTCAGAAACATTTCACAGGATTTTTCACGGGGAATTTTAGCATTAGGGACGGGAAAATGATAATGGTGACAAATTATTGTGTAACAGATGCCCCTAAAGAATGAAGGCAGAACATGGAGTGATGGATGAAATGATTTATGAACCAAGGCATAGAACGCATACCACCTTTGGAGAACCTGCCAAATCAAACACTTACAATATATGACATCTCTGGTATAAATATTCCCATCGACATGATGTTGTATTAGGCATAAAATGACACATGAGCCCACGATATGGTCACAACCATCTCTCTAAAAGAGATCATTTAAATGGATCTGCGGTATTGACGCAACCATCCGTATAGAGAAGATCATGTATACAATCCTAAAATACCAATTGGATATGTTTTGCAGGTGCTTTCAGAGAAGATGACAATCAAATGGAAAGAACGAGTCCATGAGGTGGAAGACCACCAAGCCTTGCAGGACCATGATTACGTCAATGCTTTGCGTAATTGCAGATTGTTGAAATTATTTCAAACATTCGGATTGAGAGCTAAACTGGAGCTTCTCAAGTACTTGATTAGTATCTGGGATGTGGATCGAAAACTATTCATCATCAGGGACCAAGAACTTGAGCTAGATGTCATGGAAATCCACTTTATCACCAGATTGTCTAGGTGAGGGAAGATAATCCAAATATCTAGGGCTCGCCCAAGGGGTGAGAGCACGAGCATGCTCATACAAAGACACTCTCCCGGGGCACAAAATACAGAGAGTGGAAAGGTAGACATATCTTCCATCAGAGTGCTCCCCCTACGTACGATACTGCATTGTATCACCAGAGTGGCAGGAGCCCAGGCGTTGCATGAGGCAACAAAATCACAGTTCTAGTATGCGGTGGATTGCTTGGTACCAACGATGTTCCATTGGTGCGAGGGGTTGCTGGCTAACATGAAGAGCCAAATAACCAAGTGCAAGACTGGGAGACTAAAAAATTTTGGGTACACGTCAATCCCGGTGACCTTCTTTTTGGAGAGAGTACCCTTGTTTCAGTATCAGTGGTTGGAGATCCATGATCTAGCCTCGAGGGATTCGAGGCTGATGCGATGGTGCGACATAATGCCCTGAGAAGGAGGAGGGAAACAAATGAATTTCCCAACAACATTCTTCAGTTGGCTGTGACATCAACTAGTCGTAGTCGAGGACTACACCTATGCTAGCATCGACTTCAGAGGAGATCCAAATCTTATGATCCCACCAGACATACAATGGATCGATGGAGGTAAAAAGTGTTTTTAGACATTTTTTATTTTTTTAATGTTTTTTGTTATATGTTCTGACATGTAAAATAATGTGGGAGAAAAACCACCCTAAGTCAAAATTGAATTCGGGAACCTTCTAGAAGGAGGAAGCGTGACTTGAGAACGAAATTTACTCACATTTCGTTGAGTTTGTTAAATTTTTTGGTTATTTTGAGCAATTGTGAGCGAAGTAAGGGATTTGATCGGATCTCACTTGATCCGATCCATATTGTATCATTTTATTTAAATTGAAATAATTGCTCAGAGTTAAGGGGGAGACAATGTAAATCTGGGAAAATGTGCGTAAAGGCCACAGAGGCCGTAGCCTTGTCGTCAGATTCGATTTATATGTAATCGTGTAATTCTAGAATTGATTTAATTATATTATGGATTTAGCATTGTGAGAACTTATGTGTAACTCGATTTGAATGATATTCTTTGTTTTGTGAATGTCCTGGTTTATGCATTATTTGTATGTGTTTAATTAGGAATCACAATCGTCTATGAACAGATCATGGAGATATACAACCTCCACGAAGTTATCACCCTTTTTCAGTTGCGTTCTGTTGTGTTTGCTAGTTTCGAAAGCAAGCCCATGTAACCAATCCAAAGGATATTGACATGCTTATTATCACAGGGGATGAAGAACTGCGGAACTGCCTTGATCATTCAAAGCAGCGACATCACCTATTAGGCCAATACGTTATTGGTGAAGAAGGGTTAATACCATCAAAGGTAGGTGTTGTCAGCAGTGTTCGTTCAGATTTTATGTGGAAGTTCTATGATAGCAATAACTTCTGATACATGCAAGAACTTTAGAAGTGTCATGTTCTATCAAATTTTTTTATGCAGATACTGTTTGGAAGTTTGATTAGGCTATCAATCTATAAGTGCATCTAAGGGATACAACAAGATCTCTCATCATGTTTGTTGTTTATGCTTGTTTTTTTTTCAACATCAAATGTTACATGGGAATTTGGAGACAAGTAATAAGCCGAATAGTTACCTAGAAAAACAGCTCTGCCTGCACGTGTTTATTCAGCGCATTGAATGGTGAACCGATGTGAAGATTTTGAATCGTGTCATTAGATCTGCAGAACTTTATAATTCAGTGTCATGGCATGCACCTTTGTTGTATGAAGAAGAGTGCCCGAATATTGATGGGTTTTGTTAGCTGTTAGTGAAATATTTCATTCAGATCATGGGCCCATAACCCACAGATCCACGAATTGTGAAAATATGCAATTTTTCTGCATCATAAACTTATGTTTTTTTATAGATATGGGTCCACAGATACCTCCCAGCATGTCCCCAATTGCACGTCGGGTACCCCGTGTAGCAGAGGATGCTCATTATGAGGAGAGAGCAGACACATTAGTGGAGCTAGAGCAAAACCTAGTCGACCTCACGCGAGGCATCCCATAGTATCCCACATTTGATGAGATCCCACTGCTTTTTCAGAGACACATTGTTGGAGTTTCGGGCAGACTGCATCGATTACTCTGGCGAGTAATTCAAGTAGTCACCTGCTACCATGAGCACCATGTGGGTGGATAACATCCCTGTTTATACATTTTTATACTGATGTAGGCTTGAAGAGCCATTTTTGTAACAAAACATATATTTTTTGAGCTTTTGTATGTAACACACTTACAGACCGATATATATATATATATATATATATATATATATATATATATAGACACACACACACATATGCATGTTTTTACAACTACTTGTGTATCATAATGATGTCTTGATTTACATATTGCGCGAATGTCTATCTAATACATGGTTTGATAATGAATCTATTAAAGTATTTAAATGCCGTGGAATGTGTTGATATGTGATAAAATAAAAATGCCTTTCCAATAATTTAACACATAAATACATACGAGAAATTTGGGGATTGCACACATAATAACGCCCATTCAGTTGTAACACAACGAGTTGTGAATCCAACTTAACAACCAAATCTATTATCCCAAGATCAATGGCGTTCGATAATAGTTCGATCATCGCACTATACTCAGAAACATTGTTAGTTGCTCGACCAAAACAAATGCCTTGTAAATTAATTAACTCGCCATCAGGAGCAAAGAGTGCCCATGCGGCGGAAGACAGGTTTCATGTGCTACGCCAGGCACCATCAGCAAAAACAATGTAGTGATCCGAATACATTCACAACCAAGTGGAACACAAGGTGAGCAGAGGAAACATGTTTGCAAAGCAAACAATCACACCAAACATCAACTCAAATAACACTAATGGATAACACACTAATGTAAAAATTTATCACTCTTAATATTAAGCTTAATAATTCTTCAAATAGAGTCTGAGAATGAACTCAGATGACAGAAATATGTCATGATTAATAGAAATAGAACCACAGTTCTACCATTGACACCACATGTAAGCATTACCTTGGCCAATTTTATGAGAAAATTCATAGTAGTAGTCAAGTGCCCATGCCCCCTGTCCGAGTAAGGGTTACGAAGCATGGAAATAATTCCCTGGAGGGTAATTGACCAAATGGTAAGAACATGGTTGAAGGGAGTGGGAGGGTCATGATTTTTGAAGAAAGCAGTGTAAATCTTGAGCTCACGGGGAGAACAAGAAACCCAGAAAAAGACATTCTCGACAATCAAAGAGATGTCAAACGGAATGGTTAGAGTGATATTTCCCATGTTTCCCTCGGACAATGCTTTGTGAATTAAACTCAGATTATGAAGTGGGTCAGTGGGTATTGGTAGAGCATGGGATCCTAGACAGGCGGAGATGTCACATGGTTTTGGGATAACCGAGGAATGATGATTTCCATCATCCCATGGAGTTTCTTCGAGAGCCATGACCTCCATGATACTCTCGTTAGTGGGGAAAGTCTCATTCAAGGGATCATCAGAGTCCCAAGAACCAAACCAGGGAGACTGTACATAAGTGTCTAGGGACGAAACAAAATGAGTATTGGTCTTGGATGCAGCCTCGGAAGCCATCAAGATATCCCGATACATCTGCTCAGCTAGGATAAGAGGCATAGCGTCACCAAAACTCTCAATCTGGTCAGGATTGGGAAAAATCCATGGATTGTGCCCAGACAAAATCATATTGATGGAGGTGACATTCAGAGGTAGAAGCGGGAAAAATCCCATAAGAGACAAGTCTTTGAAAAGACCTGGCCCAATTTTCTCATAAGGAGTAGTGGCCTTCCCAACATATGGCATGTTGTCTGCTGAATACTTAGAGGGGAAGAAATCTAACTGATCCACAGTCACTATCTTCCCTTTATGAGGGAAACAGAGGATATGAAAGAGGGTTGAGACCACACAAACCATAGATTGTTTCCAATTAAGTTCAAGAAGGAGATTGTAGTTCAAGTTGGCGTCTACCACCTCAACTTCCATGTTCACCATTTTCCCCTCCAATATAATGGGAAATTTATTGAGAATGTCATATGGATGAGAACCTCGACCATCAAAATCTTCTAAGGTATTCGGTGATTGAGTCAACTGGGGGAGAGCCGATGGCTTTCCAACATGCAACAAACATGATGTAGTTCGAAGCACCTTAATCAATGACAATCCGATGAATCATTTCCCATAATGGTAACTTGAATCAGAAAAGCTACTTGAGATGTGAGGCGAGGAACGAAATTCTCGAGATCGAAAATAATCAGATTAGAATCTAAAGGAGTAATCCCTCCAATAGTAGTGAGTAATGCCTTCTATTATGATGGGCACGACTGAAGGACCTCCAAAGCTGACATCGAAAAAGCCGCCCAAGCCAGATATTCTACAATATTGTAGTGATGTGTAGCTCTCGCATTCGGATTGTAAGTCGATTTCTGAAGAACACCTTTTGGGGGTGGTCGGATGATGGAGTCACTATTAAGTCTCTTGATTTGGAGAGGAATAGAGGCAGGAGGCGTGGAAGAGGAAGAGTGATATGGGACTTCCAATTCCATAGGAGCCTTGGATGGATTGGGATAATCTTTCGTTTTTGTGGTGATGGAAACAGATTGCATTCCAGCCATGAACACCTAAAATCTACCAGGTGATTGAGCCCAGTCTACCATTTGTGTTTTCTGGGAAGGAAACAGTTCTTTCAAAACTTCCGGAGTCCCGGGTGCGCCCTTCAGAAGACAGGAAACTTCGACACACCGAGGACAATCCTTGGTGTAACTATCCTCATCACATATTATACAAGGATATTTGGGCTTACATGATGAAGAATCACCAACAAAAGATGTCTTTGAATCCTGCCTAGGGTTCTTAGATTTAGAATTTCCTTTACCCTTTTTCTTAACCTTCGAGGATTTGTGTGCTGCGGTAGACTGGACAACATTTACCTCTGAGGTTTTACCAAGATTCTTTTGATTCTAATAAGGAAAGGGCGCAACGGTTTCACCGGATTTGGACTTCGAAGAAGCCTTAGGTGCACTACTATTAGTATGAGCCACTGTCCTAATAACACCATCCACCGGAGGCATAACAAGAGACTAAGATGATGAAGGATTAGTCGAAGGATGCAGTGCATAAGGTACCAAGTCATATAGATTCCCAGAATGGGAATAAACCAAGTCAAGGTATTGAGCTCAAGCGATGACCTCCTCTTCCATGACACATCCTCCCATTGCAAGATCTTTTGCAATTTTTGGAACAAATGATTTTGTGAACCATTCGGTCAACAGCTGATCCAGGATCTCAAATTTGATAAGGCGAAAACGATGCTGCCGTTCATGGATGTGATCCGAGATATGCGTAGCGTTTAAGAAAATTCCTCGAGGGAGCTCAATGTACCATTTGGCCACAACACCGATCAAAGTGCACTGGAAAAGACAAAGAAAAATGGAATCATCAACCCAAAAATTAGAGGAACACCACAAATGGTATGTCATAACATGGGTTTGAGGGTGTTAGTTCCCAAATCCACCTCAGGCTGAAAAAGGCAGAAAAAGGACAACACCAAACCACGCTCAGCCTTGTAGCTAGCCCTACGAGGACAGGAGAGGGCTCTCTCCGGGTCAATCTCAATGAAAATATTCAAAGGGGCTTGAGATGACTAAAAAAAAAACTGATCTTAGGCTAGATAAACAAATAGGAGGGTTTGATTTTGATTTTTAGGGGTTTTTGTTGGAAAAAGGGAAAAACAATTTTGGGCTTGGGGATGAGGCCAAATTCTTGCAGAGTTCAAGTTGGGGCAGGGTAGGCAATGACTTTGATGTCTTAGATCAAATGAATGGATTGAAAAGACTGCTGAGGAGCTGAAGAGGGCAAGAGAGTGCAAGGATCCTCTTCAAACTGACGAAAAACATATAAAACTAAACAAAAGTCTAAGGCAGAGCACCAGCAAATCAATGAATTCTACCTCAATTACTCATTTGTTTAATTCAGAAGCATAGAGAAGGGAAATGGAATACATATAACATTAATGAAACTTACAATAACATGAGAAGAACATCATCAAAACTTAGAAGCCACAAGGATCCCAACAAGTGCTGCAAAACTCTGGTCTTTCCTTTGCCAAAAACTGAAAATGGATATACAATGGAGTGCCAAACTTTTCCCAAGAGTCCAACCAGTCCAACCCTGAAGATGTATTAGAAAATACAATATATAGACCATCCTAATCCCATCCCATGCCTCTAGGGTTCGATCTCATCCTTTTAGGAGCTTTTTCAACCAATTCTAAACATGGAGCTAAAATCTAGGCAGCCAAACAACTTGCCTCTATATGCTAGGAAACTGATCCATTCACTTGATTTTCACTTTTTAGTGAATGAATCCTATAGAACATGTAAAAACATGCCAAATTTACATCATAGTTATAAAATTACATAAAGATAGATCAAAAATTACATCCAAAAGTGAAACTAGTCAAACTGGCCGAATTTCTGAGCTGGAAAGTGAAAATTGGGCAAAATTTCTCTATGCGCCACGCCAGAAAACTCAATGCGCCGCACTACTTTGAGCCTGATTTTGGGGCACTTCCTAAAGTAAAAATTGAGCTCATGATAGCTCGTTGGAAATCCCTGGATGTCTGTTATCCAACCCAATTGGAATTTTTCAATTTGGATGTCATTTGCCCCTCCAAAACTGCAATCTCCCAAGACTGGTTCCTGCTGGTGCAAAAAGTGGCAGAAAGGTCATTTTTGGGAATATTATTCAGTTTTTGTCTAATGACACTGTGACAAATGTCATAAAAAGATTCACTAGTAAACTTTGGAGGTGAAAGTTTTTTAAAATATATCCTACAGTTGAATGATAATTTTTTTTGGATTGGAATGGTCCAACCAGAGCTGGACACATGGTGCAGCTAGGGGCCACCACGTGCCCCCTCTAGTGGACCCTATCCAAATTTTGGATTGAACTGCATGGTCAAGTTTCACGTTATATCAAACTTCGTGGTTGGTTTATTATAAACAAAGTTTGAAACAATGGAGGTGGTGCATATAAATTTAGATCGAATGATTTTTAACCAAAATTTTTCAATCTTTGGTATGGGCAGTGCCAAATGTGGAAAAAAATTTATGCGCGAGGGCTAGGGTCGAACCCATGACCTCCCCCGCACCAAACATCTACGTTACTGCCATGCTACTATGTTGGGTCTTAACCATATAAGGTTACAACTTGTATTTAATGTCAACCAAATTCTACGACGGGGGCTTGGAGGGGGCCAACCCCCTCCCCATACAACCAGGATACAAAGACCACATGCAGAGGGAAGTTAATACAGTGGATTTTAATGCTAAATGCAGGTTAATTACGATAATCCAGTGTTTAAGATTTAATTAAACCATGTTTATTGGAACGCTCTTATACGCAGTTAATACAGGGTTATCCACCATTAAGCACATTTTAAGTACTAATTAAACCCAGTTTTAAATAGCGGACACCGCCAGTTTCAGCAGAATCCCTATTTTGACTGTGCTAACTGGAGTTCTCTCCATTTTTGGAGTAGGATTCTAGGGAAGAAGTAAATGAAGCATATCTAGAGAAATTTTCGACCAATTTTGGCTCAAGAAGAGTCATTCCTGGTAGATTTTCATGATTTGGACACCTAGGAGCATGTTTCGGGAGCAGTAGGTGACTGTAAACATCAATTTTTTCACAATTGAGCTAATACAAAGGCCCAAGCCATGGAAGTTGGAACAAGGAGATGTAGCCCATGAGGGGTGAACTCTGTCATCAAAATAATGTGTTAATGGATCAATTGTGATGGTTTGTTGTGTGTTTGTTTATTGCTGTTCAACATTTAGTTTCAATTTTTTTATGTTCAAGAATTAAACATAATATCCATACATTTACTTGTTAAACAATCATAAGCACTTGAATAAGCCCATGTACATGAAGAAAAGATCATAATTTTTAATATAAATCTGAAGATGAAATTAGGACAACAAAACTAACATTCAAATTCATATCACCTTTCCAATGTTGTAAGAGAAAGAGAATAAATACGAATCAAACAAATAAATGAGGCCTCCCGAGCCACCCGAGCATGAGTTTTGTTGAGTTTATTTGTCAAAGAAATACCATAGATTTGCTGTAATTATTTCATCTTTAGAATTTTTCCAATTCCTCAGAATGGATTGGTGAAAAGGAATATAGTTTTATAAAGATAGAATATTTATGACAACTCTTATAAAATATTTCCCTTGGTTTTAAAAAAATGTGTTGTTCCTCTCTCGCCAAATGCCCCAACATACAATAAAAGGAAGATCTTTTAAATTTATAGGAGGCTTCATGTCAAGCCAAGATTTTAGGCATTCATCCATAGGGTTTCCTTGCCAAGTGTTGTTTGTTCCAATATATTTTTGTATTTCTCTCCAAACACTTGTTGTGAAAGGGAACTATATGAAAATATGATGGATAAATTAAAAATACTCTAGATAAAGAGAGCATTTACTGGGCCCACTGAAGGATATTTTTTGCAGGATATCCTAGGCTATAGCTTTGTTTTTAGGAGAATTTTTGTTTTAAGCAAAAAATATTGCTTCCATAGTTTTTTGACCCACCATGGGGTGAGTGGAAATTTGGTTGTTGTGAAATGGCTATGTAACCATACTTTGGATTGTAGAAATTTATAAGAGCCTCAGACCATATCAGAGTATCTTCAGAAGGTGAGAGAGATGAATGAGATAGTGTTGAAGAGAAGTGGTGTATTTATTCCATTCTAAAGCTATAGCCCTCTCAATATTTAAAGCTTTAGATCCTTTCTAAGATTTTTTTACCAGGAAACCCATCCTAGTGGAGGCTTGATGAAAATGGAAAATCCCTTGATTATTTAATGCTTGTATTGATTGTTTAGAAATAATATGTGATTCCCTACTCCCAATCCAAGGATATTTCCCTACTAATAGTTTTGTACAATATCCAACTTTCCATTTGAGACCTTGTGTATTGACATCCACAAAGTTCAAAATTTCCCTCCAAACTATAGGTCCATTTTATGTGGGCCTTATCGAGGACTAGGCCAATCTAGAGTAGTGGAGAGGAGGGTGTATCTTTTAACCATAGTCTGAGCCTAGATTCTAGTGCCTTGAATCAAACTCCAATATCCTATTGCAGCTAAATATTTTGAAAACAAAATAAGTTTTTTTAGCTCCCATCCTCCCAAGGATTTTGGGAGAGATATGGAGGATTAAACTATGAGGGAAAATGGTCTACAATCATGTTTTCCAGCCCAACCATATCATAAGGGAATATACTTTATTTTATTGAGGATTCCAAAAGGTATTGAAGCTAATGACATGATTTCCACTATATAGGAATTTCCTGAATCATTGCCTTACATTAAACAAGTTTTCCAGCTCTAGAAATCCATCTATTGCACCATTTTTGAAATTTGAGCTAAATTTTGGTAAGAAGCCAACTCCAATCCTCCTTTTTGTAGATGTTTGGATTTATAAAAAACCCCAATTATTTTAGGGGATTCCCAAGAGGTGAGGGGGCTGATGAAAGGATTTTGGAGACAAGGTCAAAATAGTCCTAATCTAGGGAATTCCCAATAAGAATAGACTTTTCATGATTTATTAACATACCTTTTGCCAAAGAGAATAATTCCAAGATGTAATTTATGGATAACATCCAGTGCGAGTAATAAAATGATGTCATCCACAAATAATAGGTAAGATAACAAGATGGGAATATCTCAATGCATTTTATAAGGTGCCTTCTGTTTGCATTAAGAATAACCCTACTAAGGGATTTAGCAACAAGAAGAAAAAAGAGAGGGACAAGGGACAACCTTTCCTTAGAACTCTCCGAGGATTGAAGAAGGAGGAAGTTGATCCATTTATTAATAGATCCATTGAAGAAGTGTTGGTACATTTGTATATCCAATCCACAAAAGAAGGATTGAAGCCAAGATGAAGAATAACCAGTCTTATGTAGATCCAATCCACTCCGTCAAAAGCCTTGGAAAGATCCATTTTGTAAATGATTGTTTATTTTATGAATATGGATAAAGCATTAAACTTCTTGATCTAGCCCTACAAACCTGTGTATTTTTTGATCCTTCAAGAACCCAAATTGTTCTAACGAGATATGCTCAAATAGAGTTGGCTTTAAACATAGAGCGATGATCTTTGAGATTATTTTGTAGATAGAGTTACAAATAGATATTGGTTGAAAATAGTCAAAGGAAATGGGTTTATATGATTTTTGGATGAGATTTATGAAGGTAGAGTTGAAGTGGGCTGAGACTTTACTGTTTATCCTAGAGTATTCCACCACTCTCAATAATTCATCACCAATAAAATCAAAACAAGCGTGATAGAATTCAATGGGGATGCTATTTGAAATGAGGCTTTTATATTTTTAAAAACATGTTAATATTTCCCCCAGCTCCACTTTTGTGATTTATTTCATTAGTTCTTCATTTTCATCATGATTTATAAAACTAAGGAAAAAAAATGTCATTTGGAGAATCCTGTCTATGTTTGCTCCTTTAGGATTTTAAATATTCGCTTGAAGTATAAAACATCTTCCTCTACAATTTCCTTGAAAGAAAAGGTTTTTTATCCATGTGATTTACTAATTTCCTAGATATTGTTTGTCTTTCTAGTGGTTTGCAACTCTATGAAAACATTTTGTTTTCTCTTCCCTAGCTTGAAGCCATAGATCTATACTATGCTCTACTATTTAAGCACCATTCTTTTTATTTTTATAGAAGGATAACTCTCTTTTTCTCTTATAGGGATTTTATAGTTGATGGTTTCTCATCAAAGAATGTGGAATGATATTATTTTTCAAGAAAGTCTCGCAATTTGTCCTTAATTTCAAATAGGAGCCTCTCATCTTGACTCTTTTTCTTTTTCCCATTATGAGATAGCTTTTTTAATATTTTTCAAGTTCTCCTGAAATTGTATTGGAGGACAAGATCCCAGAGTGGGGTTATAGTGAATCCAAGCCTCCTTTATTTTTTCAATGATGGAAGGATGTTTATGCTAGCTTGGGTTTAATTTTAAGGGTCCCATTGGCTTTTGGGTTCGAGGATCCATGTCCAAGATGATTGGATTATGATATGAATCTCCCTTGGATGTTACCCACTGTCAAATTTCAATATTTAGATCCCGAATATGTTTCTAAATGAGGAAACGATCAAGTCTCATATCTATGTGTACAAACTGTTAGGGTCCAACCCTAAACCCTTTATTTACGTAGTAAGCCCAGGGGGCCTAGTCAAAGTCATAGTTAATTATTCGAGTCAATAAATCCCATAAGCTGTTATCTGAATTAATAATATTTGTAAATGGTTGACCCACATTATAAAAAACGGATCACAATTAGTTATAAATGGGCCATAGTTAATAAATAAAGTGGTTAACCCATGTCATGCAAGGGACCACTAGTAGTTAGGGTTTTGGATGTCATTAAGCTATAAATAGTCTTAGATAGTAAGGGAAGAATCATCGAGTCTTATTGTAATCGAGCTCTACTCTGTTGAATGTTTCCCCCTTGAAGAGGCAAGTGAACATTGTAATATGCTTCTGAATAATAAAATATCTCTTCAGCTTATCTCAATTCATGTGATATTTATGTTCTTATGGCTATATTGTTTCACATTTATGGCATTCTATTATTCTCACAGGTAAAGTGCATAAAAAGTGGTATCACAACACTTTCCAGGGCCAATTGTACCTCCAATTTTCACAGATTGTTTTAGGCTAGAGACATGTTCCAATGTCTTGAAACCATGATATCTCTCGTTGAGCACATAAAACTACAGACTTGGGGAGGAATTCACAAAGGAAATACAAGAGGTGTTCACACTTGTTGTAATTCCTTATAATTTGTGTCGGTACCCCTTCGAGTAGTAACACATTAGACAAAACCACACACAAAATTCACTTCCACATACCCTTGGGTATATTGGAAGCCCCCTAGGGTAACCCGAAACCTCACCTTAGATCATTCGTCGACCATGTTGGGTCTCATAATTGTCACATTTTCATCATGTTTATCCTCGCCATTCCTCACATTCCATCACCTCATTTAACCATTTATGATACCATCTCATGGGTTCACCTCATTATTTTCCAATTTATTTATTTTTAATATTATTAGAGAATTTTTGATTAATTATTGGAAAATTGACATATTTCACTAATATCTTAAATGTGGATGAGCTTTGTAAATTTGTAGGATTATTTGGAATAATTATTCAAAATCCTCTTGAATATTTCCTCCACCATTTCAATAATTCAAAGGATAATTGTTCAAGATTATTCTAAGGAGAAGATCATGGAGATTCCAAGGAGAAGATCATGGATATTTGGATAACACATCTTATCCAAGATTTGTGAGAGATGAGTGAGGATTTGAAGGGATCATATTTTTTAGTTATAGGGATATCAGTTGAGAGAAGAGTGTATTTGTAATTATGAGTTGCTTATCTTGTTTTCAAAGCATTCATGTATAAATAAGAGTGCTCTTTCTTCAAGTAGGATTAGAATGGAGCTTGTATGACTTATTATTATTATTTCTGAGACTTGGAGACATAATTGAAGATCTGTTCTATCATATTTTGATGTTTTTACATGCTGGTTGATTGCTTGAAGTCTTAAGTAGATCCATTTACCTTCAGTGTGCGAGGCAAGGGTGGAGGGCCCCCACACCGAGCTAAGTGCACTCATTAGTTCATTTCGTAGCTGCAATTTCTGAATTAGTTGCTTATGTTTGACTTATTTATCTTTACATGCCTTTACATGCTTTGATTGCTGATGAATCTTAACCTTGTTTATTTTCTGCATACGAAGAGACAAACCAGTGTTTGAGTTAAATACTTCTTCTATATGATTAAGAGTTCAAAACTAAGATTCATCTTTTCCTGTTTTTTTTCCTGAATTCCTGTTTTCACAATAGCATTAACGATAGAATGAAATCAATGATGAAGGACAACTAGGACCTCTTAGAAAATAGCCTCTTAAATTATTATTTCATGTATCTTGATCTATTGTTTAGAAATTAATTAAATTGGATTTATATTTGTAATATGCATTTCCATAACTATTAATAATTCATCTTCTAAACTTGACTGTGGTTGAAATCCATATATTTTGGAGATGCTTCTAAGTTCTAAAAACCCGAATTGATAATTAAATGCTCGTGTAAATTTACCCAGTAAATTGACCCCACATTTTTTTTTAAACTACAATTAAAATGAGCTATGTTGCAAGCTAAATTGTTGTTTTAAAATACCAAAGGGTACAAATTTGATTAAAAACAACCACCACAACATTTGTTTAGCAACCTGTTCAATTTAGCATCATTATCCTTTCATTAAAATTCTGGGGGCTGAAATCATGGAAATATCCAAGTGCATGCTTCAACGTTTATTTTAAAATTGAAAATGGAGGCAGAAGTTTCCAATTTTGTTGTCACTGGAGGAGGCAATTTAGCCAGATTTCAACAACTAACTCCTGATTTCTCTACATGCACAAATTTGATACCTAATTTTTTTATTATTATTATTGAAAGCATGATCTGGGCGTAGGAGGTAGAGGGATGGTTCTGGTCAACCATTTGGAAATGCACATTTGGTGCAGTTACATGGAAGGATGGAACCCACAACGTCCAGAATTCCTTTACTGTTAACGCGGATGATGCAGGGAATCAATCACCACCTTAGCGCCGCTGGATAGCCAGCGCTGCACGGAGGGATTCAACGTTTTTGTATTCAATATTGAGATTGAAGTCTATCTAAGTTCAATACAGTGGGAATAATTCTAAATCAGGCCCTCGGACTTAATCCACCAGCAACGTTTATGCAACACCAAACATACAAATCAATGAAACTTGGAAGCCTCTCAATTTCTGTAGGCATTGGTCTTTTGCTTCCGATCCTTGCAATCTACAATGATCCATTGTTGTGGGGATATGCTGAAAACGAGTTTAACCCATAATGTTTTGGTGAAGGAATTTCAAAATCCACAAAGCATCCATTCGCATTCATTCCGTTTGGAATTGGTCCAATGATATGCATGCGTCAAAATTTTACAAGTTGATAGATTTATTCTGGAGATTCCCTAGCTCCCAGATGCACGCAATAATAAAAGAAATATTGAAGCAGTTGCTGAAGACGTTAAAGAAGTTCATTTTGATGCACATTTGGAGTGTCAGTATAGTGTGCAGATCCGAGAAAATGCTGGTACAGTGCGCAGATCCGAGAGGAGTCCTGCTACAGAGCCATAATATCGAGAATTTTCCACAACTGTTGTTGTCGTGAGAAGTTCACAAACAACCAGTCTTCATTGAAAGTTCGAAATCCATGAGTTCTTCGAAAAATCAACGACATGCCATCCATGGGTAGGTTAATGGTCTATGAGCAATTTAAAAAAAAATTGAAAGTTACAAGGGCTTGTTTTATTTTTATTTTTAAAAGGTATAATTTTCAAAACAATTTAAAGTCATGAGTGGGTATTTTGTTTTATGATTTTATATTTGAAAACCAACGGTGGATCATTTTTAAGTGATTTTATTAAGATCATTAAGATATTTTAATGGAATCATAAATTTAGTATGTAAAAGCACTTTATGGAGATTTTATGAAAAAAAAAATGTTAATGATTTTCTTTTTAAAAAATAATAATAATAATAAAATAAAATAATGTGTTTCATATTTTGATCATAATTTTTGTTGTAAAAAAAAAAAATCCCACATTCATTTACATCAAATTCATAAAACCAACTACTTGTTCCCCACAAGATACAAAAGCCTTTTCAAATGTTTTTTTTAATGATTGTTAAAAAAAGAGGATCAACCTTCTCCCAAAACAATAAAAACACATTAAAAAATATTACGCAATCAAATGATTAAATTGCATGAGGACATGCAATACTTTTAGTTTGGGGGAAATAAAAGTATGTTGAGTTTTTTTTAGAATTGTCATTCATTTTAAAGTAAATTTGTGGGCAAAAGTTAGGATGCATATACTAACAAGTGAAATGAGATTGGTGTTATGTGTAGGTCAAAGAGAAGCTTATGCAAAAAGCCTCAATACTACGATGCGACACCCTTTTCATTCATGATTTGTGTAACTTTGAAAAATAATACTAAATGGACATTTCATAAATTCTTGAAAATGAGCTAATTTTTTTTTTAGTCACTTCATACATAAATGATTGACGGAGATGGCACACAAAGGCGACAATTTTTATGTGGGAATGGTGTTAAGTTTTTCAGAGTTGAAGACAATCTAATGCAAAAGTAATTTTTAGAAATCACAATGAAACATGCATCATTGGACGCTTAAAGGATATAATTCTTCACGACACATATCATGACATTTGCCGCTACAAAAAAATCATTTTGTGTCATGACTACTCACATTTTTCCTTCCAAGCGCCTTAATCATCCCTATGTTGCAGCCATCTTCCATTTCCTTATCCTTCATGACTTCATACATGACTATGTTTCTGAACAGCATACATCATTTCCTTCTTATTTTTCATTTCATTTTTCCTTGTCAATAAAAATCCCAATCTCTTTTTCCATGATTACATTTCCCTACCATATACACTGCCTGATTCTGAGATCTTTTCATCTATAGTCTTACCAATCATTTTTACAAACTCGCGTTGACTGATGTGGGATTCCTTAAGGCCCACCTTTCAACAAGTTTCGACCCATCGACTTCAGCACCTTATCTGGGATAGAGACTACAGTCATCATTAGTACCTTGAGGCTTGTATGCCCTAATGACAGGTTCTCTCGCTGAAATTCATGGGAATACATCAATGTCCCTTGATAGTTGGATTTTTCAAGTGGCTCGACATCATATCATTTATTCGCGCTTCGCAAGATTTACTAGGGTACCTTGGCACTCATTGACATAAATGGTGATTTTGCTTCGCATTGGTTAACGACATCCATTAATGGTTGGTAATCCAATGACTTCTTTTCATGTTCGACACCGAAAAATTCATTCGCATGATTAGAATTGTAGCATCAGATTTTTGAAGCAGTTGAAGACTATATATTTTTCATGACTCCATCAGAAGTTGTGACAACATTCCTTCAACCATATGATAGTACGAAAATTCCACTTTCAGATATCATCTTCAGATTGATACAACCAAGCAGCAGTACAGATTCCTTCACTTCATCTAGCAGCAGCACTTCAGATTCCTTCACTTCATCCAACAACATGATATTCGCATGATTCAACACCATGATATTTTCCTGATCTAGCAGCACGACATATTCTCTCATGCAAATCAGCATGACATTTTCCATATCCTGAAGCGACAGCAACTACATTTTGCATAGTTCATTAGCATTTTGGGTAAGTGAAGGTATGTTATTTTCTAATTTTTAATCAAACAATTTCTTACATGTTGAAAGTAAATGAACTTGGAAAATTCCCTTGCCATATTACATCATCTTTCACCTTTTCGTAAACAAAACACATCTTCAGTTTGGGGGGGAATATTCATAACCATTTCATTCCATTCATCACCTCACATATTATAGACCAACATGACTCTTGCAAACTACACTTTGTTTCAATTGATGCATTAATATCTATTTTGGCATGATTCAAAAATATGAGAAAATGTTTTCTTATGCATATTAATGACTTATTATTTCCATTACATGAATTATCAATTGTAGTACATGCGTTAAAATAAATAAATAAATAAATAAATGTTGTTAACACAAGGACCAACATTTTTTTATATTCATGGTTGTTAACATAAGAACCAACCATAGAAAATATCAACTGCAGTACACGTATTTCACATCCTGGAATGATACATTGTTAGAAACCATAATCAAGCAAAGCCAAAAGTTTTTAATCCATGCAAGGTTGCATGAGGACATGCAACAAGTTCAGTTTGGTGGTATGTTGGGTCTCGTAATTGTCACATTTTCATCATGTTTATCCTCACCATTCATCACATTCCATCACCTCATTTAACAATTTAGCATACCATCTCCATGGGTTCAGCTCATTATTTTCCATTTTATTTATTTTTAATAGTATTAGAGAATGTGTGATTAATTATTGGAAAATTGACATATTTCACTAATATCTTAAATGTGGATGAGCTTTGTAAATGTGTAGGATTATTTGGAAGAATTATTCAAAATCCTCTTGAATATTTCCTCCACCATTTCAATAATTCAAAGGATAATTGTTCAAGATTATTCTAAGGAGAAGATCGTGGAAATTTCAAGGAGAAGATCATGGAAGATTCCAAGGAGAAGATCATGGAGATTTGGATAACATATCTTATCCAAGATTTGTGAGAGATGAGTGAGGATTTGAAGGGATCATATTTTTTAGTTATAGGGATATTGGTTGAGAGAAGAGTGTATTTGTAATTATGAGTTGCTTACCTTGTTTTCAAAGCACTCATGTATAAATAAGAGTGCTCTTTCTTCAAGTAGGAGTAGAATGGAACTTGTATGAGTTATTATTATTACTTCTAAGACTTGGAGACATAATTTAAGATCTGTTATATCATATTTTGATGTTGTTACATGCTGGTTGATTTCTTGAAGTCTTAAGTAGCTGAGTTTACCTTTAGTGTGCGAGGCAAGGGTGGAGGGCCCCCACACCGAGCTAAGTGCACTTCTTTGTTCATTTCGTAGCTACAATTTCTAAATTAGTTGCTTATGTTTGACTTGTTTATCTTTACATGCCTTTACATGCTTTTATTGCTAATGAATGTTAATCTTGTTTCTTTTTTGCATACAAAGAGACAAACCAGTATTTAAGTTCCATACTTCTTCTATCTGATTAAGAGTTCAAAACTAAGATTCATCTTTTCCTGTTTTTTTTCCTAAATTCCTGTTTTCACAATAGCATTAATGATAGAATGAAATCAATGATGAAGGAAAACCAAGACCTCTTAGAAAATAGGCTCTTCAATTATTATTTCATGTAACTTGATCTATTGCTTAGAAATTAGATTTATCTTTTCTTGCTTTTTCCTGAATTCCTTTTTTCACAATAGCATTAATGATAGAATGAAATCAATGATGAAGGACAACTAGGACCTCTTAGAAAAGAGCCTCTTCAATTATTATTTCATGTATCTTGATCTATTGCTTAGAAATTAATTAAGTTAGATTTATATTTGTAATATGCATTTCCCTAACCATCAATATTTCATCTTCTAAACTTGACTGTGGTTGAAATCCATATATTTTGGAGATGCTTCTAAGTTCTACAAACCCGGATTGATAATTAAATGCTCATGTTAATTTACCAAGTAAATTGACCCAACAGACCATATTGATGCTACAATACACTGAGAACAACACTCAGGGAGATTACTTGCACGTATAATAGGGTAGTCGAGTAGTACGACTAAGGGTACAGTCGATACTGTGAAATATTGGGCTGAGTAATATTATTGAACCCCTATGTATATTGCTATTTGTATCACTTGACATTCATTTGTGACCATATTTCCCTCAAGATCACAACCTATATTTTCATCTAGATCAGATCCAACAGTTGGGGTTCGACCGCTTTTTTACAGATCAGGTCCCAGTTGGGGTTTTGCCGCCACAATACATATCAGATTCAACAATTGGGATTTTCATAGCATAGATCAAAATATTTGTACAATGAGGGGTTTGGTGGCCATAGTCTAGATTAATTTTCACAACACATTTTGTAATGCCAAAAATTTTGGGTTTCGATTTCTAGAGTCCAGGCCCAATTTTCGCATGATATTTGACAATATCAACCATTTGTGATTTCAACCACTACATTATTGATCAACTAGGATTAAAACACCTTTCAGAGTTTTTTTTTTTTTTTTGGGACATCACAGGATGGTTGCAAGAGACCTAGCCCATAAGATTCAGGACTACGAGATGATCGCAATGGTACCATTCACCTGTAAGCCCCTAATTTTCGTGTGGTCCCAATTTTTTTGCGATGTGGCTTCAAGTGACCCACATCACTAAAATCCTAAGCTTGTCTTATTTCCAACCATAATACTCTTAATCAGGCTCAAAATTTTACTGGAGCTAGTGTGTGTATGGTACCAAGCCTCAATTTATGGCTACAGAGAAGGAAATGGAGAGAGTGAAAGCTCTCGAGAAAAGATTCGATGTCATCTAGGCATCCATTGACAAAATCACAAACACATTGAATGCCTTGCAGATGCGTCACCAACCCATAAGGGAAGAACATATTGTTGATGCACACATAGAAGGTGAATCCAACCATCACATTCATTTCCATCGAGGTCACCAATACTCGAGCCACCAGACACCTAAGCTAGACATGTAAAATTTTGATGGCTCTAACCCGGTAGTATGGGTGGCACAAATGGAACAATATTTCTGACTTAAAAATATATGGGAAGATTAAACTAAAATACATGTGGGAGCGCTTTACTTGGACCAAGAGCATTGATAGTGGTGGAAGTGGCATCAGAAATGCTATCCAGGGATGCCAACTTGGAACATGTTCTCAAAGGCCATTTGTGACAGCTTCGATCAGGAATCTCACTAAGCTCAGGGAAATGGGTATAATAAGGGACTACATTGCAACCTTTGAACAATTGGCCATTCAGATTAAAGGACTAGGAGATGAAATTCATTTCCATATTTAGTTCATGCTTTATGAAGATGAAATAAAATCCACCTCTCATGTTTCATATGGCTCAAGTTCCAAAAAAGTTCAAAGCATCTCATTTCTCTCTCACTGTTTCATGAAAAAGAATAATTATGTCTCACTATCTTATTAAAGGACCAAAAAACTCATATTGTCTGTGAGAGCTTCAAAAGAGGTCATTTTGACCTACTGTCCCAGCAAAATACATAAGGGGTCATTTCAATCTTCAAAGACTCCTTATCTTTTTTGAAAAGGTCATATCCAATGTGAAAGTTGAAAGGTGTTAAATGTTTCAAAGGTTTAAAAATAAGTCTCACTGTTCTGTAAAAAGGAGAATTTTATCTCATTGTTTCATTCAAATGTCCCTAAGTCACTTCAAATGTCAAAAGATTTCAAAATAACTTTACTCTGCCTTCTTATCTCATTTGAAGGAGCAAGAGGTCACTTTCAAGTGCAAAAAGGTTCAAAAGTCATCGTAAGTGTCATGGGAAAAGATAAAAGGGTCATCAAAATTTATAAAAGGAAAAGCAAACTTTATTTTATTCATTATTACCCTTTTCATGTACGAGAGAGAAGCTTTTCTCTTCATTTTCCCTCCATACTCTCTAAACTCCAAATTCCAAAGCTTAAATCTCATCAAAATCCTCTTTCAACCCTTAAAGACCATCTTTGTTACACTTCTGGGCATTGTGTTTCATTGTCAAACTATGTTGTTACCCTCCATGAGCGCTGCACAGGCACTGTTCAAGTGCTACACAACTTATCGTTACGCTTCTGTAAGCTTATGTTAGACTCCTGCCTCTGTTGTTATGCTCCTGTAGAGCGCAATTTCATGCGTTTAAAGCTTGGCAACCCTCCAAAATTTCAAATTTCGCGATCCATTCTTTGGTGTAGCCTCTATACAAGGTAAGGTTTCATCCAAATGCTGTTTTTTTGGTCAAAGTCTCAAGATTTTAAATATTTTCATGTCACTTATGTCTTCTTCATAATATTGTCAATGTCATACATATAATTTTTTATTTTTATTTTTTTTAAACCCTAACCTATCCCTTTGACCTAAAACCATAACCCATCATTTAAACCATGAACCATACATCCCCCATGCTCCATCTATAAACTCCTATCATCTACACTACCATCCCAAACATTTAAAAAACAAATAAGCTCTAATCCAAGTTTTTCCGCAGTGAAAACAGTGAAAAATTTGAAAACTTGGGTTGATTGTGTTTTAGGCTTTTGACCATCTTGCACCCATCCATTTGCCCTCATTCCACTTGCACTATGGAGCTAAGGTTCCATACTCCTCACTGAATTTTTATCAAAATTTTTAATTAGCTCCATGGCCCTCAAACATCAAAAACACTTTTTCACAAGTTTTTCCCACAATCTAAAATGGGAATTTCCTGTGTTTTGAGGTTTTTCCCACCCTAAAATTATTAATCTCTCTTCATTCCACTTTCATTGTGGAGCTAATACACTACCTTATCCACTCAATTTTTCTCAGAATTTTTACTTAACCTCATGACCCCCATTTCATCTCACCAACTTACCCTACTATTGCACATGCTATTCTCATAGTCAAAATTGGGAATTTCCTGTGTTTTAGGTATTTTATCACCTTCCTCACACTCATTTTCCCTCATTCCACCTACAAATTGAAGCTAACACACAACACGACCTACTCAAAATTTTCTAGATTTTTTCTCAGCTTCAAGACCCTTCATTTCGTCTGCCAAAATCACACTTTCCTACATTATGGTTTTCCATATTTCCATTCACTCACTCATTTCATTAACACCCTAGGGTTTTCATCATTCCAGTGAAAAAAACCATGGAAAGTGACAAGAATAGTTTCAAGGGAGGGTGCCACGTCAGGCTTGAACCATTCACCATGCATGATATTAATGCTTCGCCATTGGCCAAAAGGTGCTTTGAAAGAGCTCAGTGTTTTACATTTTGTGAAAGGCTTATGGAAGGCAGGTATCATATTCAATTTTCCAGCCTATTTGCAACAAGCTATAGTATGGGAAAGGCCACTCTTGTAGATATGTAGATAAGCCTATCATATTACATAATTTATTTAGCTATAGGTGTCCCTTCTCATGGAGAGCAGTGGTTCAAAGGCATGGACCTAGACATTGAAAACTACAAACAATTCCTCAAGCCTCATGCTAGTGAGGAGCCATAATTTATTTTTCCTTTCAGACACCTTAGAAACAAGTATGCTCCTCTGATTATTTTCATAATGAATTAATTCACTTGTGAAGGAAGATTCTCCAGGTTGTATGGCTATCACTTCAGGCTTTTGATGCATTTTACCTTAGTCAAAACACTTGATATGCCTCATTATTTATACATGGGCTTGATTAATATCGTTGAGAAGGTTCATAGGAGAGAGAGGATCATCACACTAGTATTTTTCATCATGGACTAATCAAGCTCATTGTGTTGCATCACTTGTCCTCCATAAACGTGACCTGGGAAAAATTGCTTCTAAACTAAATGAATTCACCTCAATACCCATTCAAACTCTCCTCCATTTTCATCCTACTTAATGAATGATTAATATTCTTTCAAACTAGCTATATTTCCTCAAATTTTCTCTACAGGTTCACCTTGAAGTTCAGACCTAGAAACCTTATATACATTCCATTCACTGAATTTTCTATCCAACATTTAAAACATCAAACAAATTATATTTATTAAGCTTACATACCTAGGCTAAAATCATTAGATACTCAGCCATTCATTTGACTACTTAATGTGACAAAGAGAGAGCCCTCTCTAGTCCGCATAGGTCTAGATATCTCACATAAATTTTGGTCTGTGGTTACCTTTCTCCAATCCTACTGTCAGCCTTAGGAAGTTGGAGAGAGTGATAACATTCTTGGTGTTGTTTCCAGGGAGCGATTGCTAAACATTCCCTCGAAATATTTCTTTAATCCTCTGAAAGTTAGACTTGTAGGTGACAAGCTCTAGCATTCAAAACATGCTAAATTTTTAAATCTGAGCCAAAGTCTAAAATTCCTATCTTAATTTGGCTCCTAAAAGACATACCAGGTCAAATCCAAACCCAAATACCTCACCAATTGTGTATGACCCTGAGAGTATTTTTAGAAAACATAAAACCAAGTCTCAAAAGGTTGGAAGAGTTGTTCCTCCAATGGTCAAATCCAATTCTTTGCCTACGAGATTTGTTCCAGAAGATTTGTTCTATAGTTCAGAAACTGAAAAATATTTGTTTAGAACTAAGTATGAAAATTTTATTTCATAAGCCACCTTTGATCCTTTCGATTTTGAGTCATTTGCACCATTTTCTAAGCCTATTGAATCTGAAGTCGATAGTGAAGTCTGGTCTAATTTTTATAAACTCAAAGGCTTGGTGGAAAAATTTCAAGAAACTTCAGAGAAGGCTTATTTTCAATATCAGAAACATGATTCTGCTTCACCTGTCATTACATATTCTCATACAACTACATCATAAACACCTCCTTTCATTCCATCATTACCTATGCAGGTTTTTACTCCATCAACGCCTCCACCACCTCCTCCTTTAGTCATGGCCAGATTTTCTTCGTTGATCCTACCGCTTCAGCTCACTCCACTACCTCGGAACTATGGTCAAAGGATTCCTATTTTTGATGGAACATCAGAGGTTACATATTATCACCATGTTTCCAAAGTGATTGACTTCATAGATATTGAAGAGATCGATAATGACGATGCCAAGATGTGCATCATTACACAGAGTTTCTCTGGAGAGGCAAAGAAATGGTTTCGCTCACTCACAGTTGGTTCAATAGGTACTTCACAATAGCTAATTGATTTTTTTATGGTGAAATGGGAAGAGAAGAAAAATCCATTGCAAATTTTACCTGAGTATAACACCTTTAAAAGGAATCCGAATGAGTTTTTCAAAGACTTTGCAACTATATTTAATAAAATATATGATTCAATTCCTGAGAATATTAAGCCTCCTCTAGGCTTTACTTTACTTCATTATCCTGATGGTTTTGATCCCAACATGGCCTATCAATTGATGGAAAGAAACCCATAAACTCTTGAAGAAATGTAGAGAAACACAGTGGGTGTGGAAGTCAATTTTATTTTCAAGAATTCTAAAATCAAGACGGAAAAAAGAGTCACTATCAAAGAAGAAACATCGACTTCATCAGAAGGAAAATTAGATACCTTGATTAGGACCATGGAGTATATGATGGATAAAATTTCCATCGTTGATCGACAAGATGAACCCTCCATTAGAAATCCCAATTTCAGGGGTCAAAATCAGCATCCTTAATACATGATCAAGAAAAGGGAACATAGGGGTCAGGATTCACAAAGTCAGCAGCAAATTCGCACTCCATTTCAGCAAAATTAAACTAAAGGCCCTCATGAAGATGATGAAAAAGATATTTCTGGTGAGAACCATTTATTTGAGGAAAATCCACAACCTATTTTCCTCACTGAAGAAGATCAATTTTCTACAGAAATTTTTGCACCAGATGATCAACAATTTGTCTTGTCAAATGATGACATATTATCAGTGCATACGAAATATTATCAGAGGGGATATCATAATGCTCTTTCTCAAGTGTCGAGACAGTATGAATTGAGGAATAGGAATGTTCCTATAACCTACAATCAGAAATAACATAATGATCAAGTAGATGCTCATCACAAAGAAGTTGTTGCCCCAAATCAAAGTAAAGACAAGGGACTTGCTATTCCTAATAATGATAAATGCAAGGAAGCTTCTTCTAGCGGTCAAAGAAAAGATAAAGAAGTCAGAGAAGGAGGAAAGAAGAAAGAGTCTTCACACAAAGATCAACACGAGAAGAAAGATACACCATTGAAAGAGGTAGAAAAGCATTTTTCTCTTGAAAATGAAATTACCAAATTAAAAGTTTCCATTCCTCTAACTGAAATAGTTAATAATGACCAGTACAAATTCCAAGTTGCTAAGTTTCTTAGAGTTTATGAAATGTCTGGCATGGTTAATGTGAGTGATGATCACCCTGAGCTTCTTTTTGGTCCTGCTGTTGATGGCAATTTAGAAGATAGTGAAGTCCCTCCATTTTATCTAAGGCTAAAAATCCATGACTTTATCCTCCATAATGCCATGATTGATTCTGGAGCCTCTCAAAACCTCATGCCCAAGGCCATTATGGACAGATTAGGACTGGATATCGCAAGACCTTATCATGATCTTTACTCATTTGATTCATGGAGGGTGAAATTCCTTGGCCTTATCAAAGACTTAGGGGTGTCATTAGAGAAAATCCCAGCCAAGAATGTCCTTATGGATGTTTTTGTGGCTGATATCCCTCCCATATATGGAATGCTACTTTCTTGGTCATGGGGAGCGAAGCTTAGAGGTACCTTACAACTTGCTTTTTAATATGCTACCATTCTCATCTTTGGACAACCTAGAAAACTATACCGAGAAAGTAAGATGAAGTACATGATCAACAGTTGAGAAAAGCCAAATAAACATCTTATACATGTTGTTCATATAGATTTAGAGTCCATTATCCTGTTCAATGATGAATGTTCAATGTCTCCCGAAGTTTTGATTGAAGAAAACGCAGAAAATTCTGAATTTTCAAATTATGTTTTAGAATTGGAAAATGTAGAAATTTGTAAAAAAGTGCCAAATGGTTTGGAACCGAGTGCATCACCTCAAAAAATTGATGAAACAGTGAAAGAAACAAAAGTTTTTGGTACATCAGAAGTCTCTCAAACAACAAGCAAAGTTCAGCCATCCGATTTGTAGTTTCCATATGAGGAAAGTAGTTTGTGGACTATGGACTTCGATGGAGATTTGGGCAAAGAAGGGGCTGGTATTGGAGTGTGGATTCATAGCCCTATAAATCAGTCATTAAACATTCCTCCCAATGTTCGAATGTCCTCCTACAAGTTGGCTTTAAAATTTTCAAAAAATGAAGCTGAGTATGAGGCTTTGATAGCCAGTCTGAAAATTCTCAAGAAGCTGGGTGCAAAGAAATTTTTTGTATATGGCGACTCTGAGTTAGTAATAAAGAAATTCAAAGGGGAATACCAGGCCAAGCATCTAAGGATGTGATATTACTGAAATGCAGTGCTATACATCCTCAAGACATTCTTTGAGTACACTTTATCATTGATCCCAAGAGACAACAATGTTATTTATGATTCTCTTGCTACTTCGGCCAACATGTTCAAAATTCCATTTTATCCTAATAAGAAGTATGAGATAAATGTAAAACACCACCCTGATATCCAAAACAATGTTCAGTATTGGTAGGTCTTTCAAGATGATAAATAGATCAACAACTTCTTGCAGACAAAAGAGGAGTTTGTGAATTCTCAAATGGATAACCAGTGCTATGAAGATGACAAAGAGATCCATGCAACAAAGATGCAAGTGCTTCAGCTGAAAAATAACTACATTCCAAGAGGTTTGGTACCTTTGGAAGATATTTTTGATAAATATGATGTTGCGTGCAAACCGACCATGTTACTGACAGAGGTGGGAGTATAAGATCTCAATCTTGTCACTCCAGAAAATCCAAAGATGATAAAAATTTCAAAATTTTTGAGTGCATAAATGAAAGGTAAATATGCATCACTCATGTCTCAATTTGATGATGTATTTTCTTGGGAATATTTAGTTTGAACTTTGAAAGTCTATGATAAGAGCATAATTCAACATACCATTCCCTTGAAGCCGGATCAAAAACATTTTCGCCAGAAGCTAAGAAGAATGAATCCTAAGTTGTTGAACTCTATTCAGAAGGAGGTAAATAGATTATTTACAGCTGATATTATAGTGCCTCTTTACTTTTCAAATTGGATTTCTAATCTAGTGCCAATGAGGAAGAAGATAAGAGAGATTCTCTTGTGCATTGATTTTAGAAATATGAACAAAGTGTCATTGAATGACAATTACCCACTATCAAAGATGGACCATATTCTCCAAAGGGTAGTTGGATATTCTAGACTTTCATTACTAGATGGATACTCAGGCTATAATCAAATTCTTGTTCATCCAGATGATCAAGAAAAGACAACCTTCACAACACCTTGGGGTACATTCATGTATGCCAAAATACCTTTCATATTGAAGAATATAGGGCTAATTTTCAACGAGCAATGGAGATTTCTTTCGCCAATGAAAAGGATGTCTTTTTGGTCATTTATCTTGACGATATCACTGTTTTTTCTAAGACAAATAAGAAACACTTGCAGCACTTGAAAACAAATTTTTAGGGATGTAGAAAATTTGGCATATCGTTGAACCCAAAAAAGAGTCTTTTCGCTCTGGAGAAAGGTAAATTTCTAGGCCATATCATATCAAAAGATGTAATTAGGATAGATCCTTCAATGATTGAAGCAATTCAGACCTTGGACTATCCTAGGAGCAAAAAGGAAATTTAGTCTTTCAATGGAAAAATAATTTTTTTAAGAAGTGATATGATAATATGCGAAATAATATCGTCTCCTTCTTGAAAGTGAAAAAATTAAAATGGGACTTCATAACCAATCAAATTATGGATCAATTAACCAAGATTGCAAGTATACAAAATGCAAGAGGAAATTTGTGACTTGTCTTTATGATATTATAACATCCAATTAAAATTACAAATTAAACAACAATAATAAAATACACAAACTCAGTAACATTTGCTGACGGAGCTCTTCCCTCTTGGATTACGTCTCCGAGCTCGCTATTCGAGAACGGAGCAGTGTGATAGAGGAAAGCTACGTCAGAAGGCTTTCTTTCTATAGTAGCTAGTAGTGCCTATGAGCATAGTTGAGTTGGAGAAATCATGTTTAAATAAAATCTTGAAGAACTCTAAGGTTTGGGCTTCCGCCATAGGTTATATCCAATCTACTAAATGATTCCATACGTTTAGGTTTCATACTATGACCATAAATCGTATCTCTGCCATATATTAAAGTTCATTACCTGGGCTTTGAATTTTACATAGGTTTTTAATGTGGATTTAAAACTCTGCTTCAACATAGAGTTTTAACATATGCTCTCAACCTTAGGATATATGTTTATGCCATGTGCCCATGTGAATATTTGTACCAAAGCATTTTGGTTACAAAACATAGGTTTTTTGTAATATTTTTCATCAAAATATTAATGCTCCTTAATAAAATATTACTTACCTTCGCATATTATTTGCACCCATATGTGCTCCCTTTTGGATGTCTTTGCACTGTAGGTTTTCAGCCAAGATTGGATGTGCCCACCTAGATATTTGCACTCAATATGGCATGTCGAGCTGGAGATTTTTCACATGAAGAAATACCTGGCATACCCTGATTGTGGTAAAAACTTCAATGAATGTTTTCTCCCTCGCCTAGAGGCCAAATGAAAATCCGGAGATACCACCGGAATCAAGGTGTCGAACCCTTCGACCTAGCGCTAGTTTCGCAAACAATTGGGGACAACAAAACTCTGCACAAGTCGAGAACAATTTTTTCACTTGGGATCATCTTGGTCATCAACATATAGAAGTATTCTAACTTGACTTACAATATCCATTCTGGATCACACCTCCCAATAGAAAGAAATTTTGGACCTCCAAAATTTTTATCACAAACATGATTTGTATGAAAACATTCATCAGTAAAAAAATAACCAACTTGACCCTAGTTACAGAGTCAGCTAAGGCCTTCTGATGCGACAACAATTTAAATGCACAATTATACATATGGCATAAAATCTGCCCAATTCCAAGACTTTTTTGGAGACTTACGTTACTCTGCTCCAGGTTATTTTGTTGTCTCTAGTTTTGCTGGTGTTGGTGTTGCCTCACGAGATAACATCGGACATTTTTTCTTCGAATTCCCTTTTATATTGCTTTGTCTACAAACTTGTTCTACGAAATTTGTGCTGATCGATATCTTGCTGGATCTGTCTGAGCTTTGAATGGATGATGCTGAATATTATTTAAACTGAAACAAAGCCTTCCTAGTTGTTTCTTCACATGTAGAGTGGCATATTCTTTCTGTGGCTTATTATTTGTAGCACCCACCTTTTTGCTAAATGTCTTCTACTTCCAACAATATTCTACACAGTGTGTGTTACTCCCGAAAAGGTACATGGATAAATCCTTTTAATGACTTTCAACATAAAATTTTGGTCTGAGGATTTACCTTGAGAATGATTGTCTGGGTGACTCATCTGTTTACCTTTGCGGTCTTGCAGCTTCTTCAGCATCAGGTCAAGATGTAGGGACCAACATCGATCTGCAATGTGACCACTATTCCCACAGTAGTCACATAATGATTGGTCAAAGCCTAATCCTTCATATTTCAGCCTTTCCTGTACTGAGATCGGTTGGAGTCTTCCCTGGCCTTGCTTTCCAAGACCTTGTTCTTCCTGGTAGCCCATTTTGTGCATTATCTTCATACCCATTCCTCTGGTATTTCTTTCAAATGCTCCCTTCTCCTAATCGCTAGAAGAATCGTTCTTCTCCAAGTCTTTTCTAAGCGAGGCTGGTGCATAATGATTTTCCTCAGAAGGTGAGGAAAATATTATGATAGCTTCTTCTCTGGATTGTGCATTTTGAGTCGTGGACATAGATGAACTTTCTTCATCATCCAGATGAGGAGGAGACTCTTCATTTTTCCTTTCATTGGATGAACAGTGAACTGATGGACTGTTTATCGTTCGACTCTTTTGCAAAGCTTCAATCCTTGTCTGGAGTCTTTGATTATCCTCCTGCAAAGCTTGTATCATTCGTCGCAATGCATCATTCTCCTATTGAAACTGTTGATTGAACTCTTGAAGTTATTTCAAGCGAAGTTGCCTTGAATTTTTACCCATTCTTGCACCTGATAAGGTTCTTGCTCTGATACCAAATGATATTATAATATGCGAAATAAGATTGTCTCCTTCTTGAAAGTGAAAAAATTAAAATGGGACTTGATAATCAATCAACTTATGTTAACCGGGAAATTAACAAAGATTGCAAGTATACAAAATGCAAGAGGAAAATTTACTTGTCTTTATGCTTTTAAAACATCCGATTAAAATGATGAGTTAAACAAAAATAATAAAAGACATAAACTCAGTAACATTGCTGATGGAGTTCGTCCCTCCTGGACTACGTCCCTAGGTCTACTTTGAATGTGCGACCGTTTTTATTAGGAGTTATTCAAGAGCTTCTTTACATAAGATTTTCCAACTAAACTGTGCTCACAAGAATTGTTGGCTACTGTAGAAAGAAATGCTTCTTTCGTAGCTTTCCAACGCCTATATCCATTCTTTAATAGGCCCAAGGATGGCCAAGAAACACTCAAAATAGCATCTGCAGATGATTGTCAAAACTATGATCCTAAAGCTTCATTTACTGAATTTTCACTTGAAGTGCAACCTCCATCCTGGATTCTTCACATTTCTTCAAAGCATGCAATTCCTTCTTCAATCACCAAGCTAACATTTTCTTCCCCTTATGCTTCTTCACTCGAAGCATTTATAAGGTGGTATAATACTAAGTTTAGCATGATTTATATAAAAAATTAAGTGATGGCTAATGAAATGGCTCAGTGGATGATACATAATGTATATAGTTTAAAAAATATATCATAAATCTTTTAATAGCGCATGGTGGTTTGATTAAAAACTAACTCCTATAGTTTTACTGGCCATTAGCGCTAATATCAAATGAGGTATTGACTATTAAAACAACCAAACATTAATGTTATCCCTAGCGCTTGAATTATTTGCACAAAAAATGGTTGGTATATAGTTTTAATCCTCGTATTTCATTTTTCCAAAGTTTCGAACCATCACTTCGATGGTTATGCATTACCTTTTGGAGTTTGAACCTATTTCCATGTGACATAGACTTCTGGCAGTTAGGCTAGCTGTGGTCTAGCCTAGTGGTTATCCGCTGCTTGTTTGGCGTTCCTCGGTGGTTCAACATATCAGTGGTGCATTGGGATATCTCCATGGCATGGTGGCATACAACCCCTGCAGTTTACCACCATTTTTCACAACTGAACCTTCAATTACTCATTGGCATGCCGACTGGACCACAGTTGTCCCTTTCCATCTGCAACTGAATGTTGGCTGAGTGGCACTTCTCCGACTATTTTCAAACTAAATTGTTCCATCTCCGCAGTGGCTCTAACGGTGTTGACATGGTAATTAACCCCAGTTGTTTTCGAGTTGGATTGTGTCAACTTCGCATATGTGGCTCTGAAGACTCTGTGGTTGCATTTCATATGGACCCGTGGCATTGAACTGAAGCACCTGGCTTATTACCTCTGTGCTTCATGGAAAATTGTTCACACCTCTGCTGTATGCCATGGATTTGTTCCCATGGGGACTTTTTTTGTTGGCTTCGTTGGTTGGTCGGCGTGGCATGGAAAACTTCAACATCATTACATTTTTTTGTCATATGGTAAGTTAATACCATAGGTTACAACATGTCACATTTACCATATCTCCGCCAATCATAACTTCGTTTAAATTTGTTGCATTCCACACCAAGGTTTGTGCTTCCACCATACGTTATATCTGATCTACTAAATGTATTCCATGAATTTAGGTTTCATAACATGACCATAAATCATATCTCTGCCATATAATAAAGTTCATTACCTTGGATTTGAATTTTACATAGGTTTTTAATGTGGATTTAAAACTCCACTTCAACATAGAGTTTTAACATATGCTCTCAACCTTAGGATATATGTTTGTGCCGTGTGCCCATGTGAATATTTGTACCAAATCATTTTGGTTACAAAACATGGGTTTTTTTTGTACTATTTTGCATCAAAATATCAATGCTCCTTAATAAAATATCACTTACCTTAGCATATTATTTGCACCCATATGTGCGCCCTTTTGGATGTCTTTGCACTGTAGGTTTTCGACCAAGACTGGATGCACCCACCTGGAAATTCGCACTAAAGATGACATGTCGAGCTGGAGATTTTTCACATGAAAAAATACCTGGCATACCTTAATTGTGGTAAAAACTTCAACGGGCGTTTTCTCCCTCATCCGGAAGCCAAATGTGAATACGGAAATACCACTAGAATCAGCGCGTCGAACCCTTCCACCTGGGGCTAGTTTTGCAAACAATTGGGACAATAAAAATATGCACAAGTCAAGAAAAAAATTGCCACCTAGGACCATCTTGGTCGTCAACATATAGCAATATTCTGACTTGACTTACAAGATCCATTTTGGATCAATAAGGTTTGTTCCCAATCTTGCTGAACACTTAAGGAAAATTACTGACATGATGAAGAAATATAGTGAAGTAAAACGGTTTGAAGAGGAGAATAAATCATTCAATCAAGTTAAGTTGGCTTTATCTCATTCTCATATCCTTATTAGTCTGGACTATACACTTGATTTTATCTTTTTATCATTTTCCTCAGAGCATACTCTTGTTGTTGTCCTCATGCAAAAAAAAAAAATAGAATACAAAGTAGCCCATCGCCTTCTTTAATAGAACCATAAGAGATGAAACCTTGAAGTACAACGTCATTGAGAAACAAGCCTTGGTGTTAGTCAAAGCATTGAAATACTTCCAGGTCTACATTCTACATTCTCATGTCATTTCTTATGTTCCAAACACTGTTGTCAAAGATGTGCTTACATAGAATGATCCTGAAGGGTGGCGAGGTAAATGGATCACTGCTATGTTAGAGTATGAGTTGTAGATAAATCCCACAAATATTATCAAAGGACAAGGCCTGACAAAGCTTATGGTTGATTCAAATCTCCATGCCTTGGAAATTAATTTTATTGCTACATTATCTCAAGAATATGATGTAGAAACATTACCTGAGGTATCTGAAATTATCTCTCTATCACCTTGGTATGCTAATATAGTACATGTTTTGCAACACTTGAATCCTCCTCCCGGCTTGTCAAGTAGTAAGGCTAGATCTTTGAAGTTAAGAGCTCTTAAGGACTACATTCTTAATGGTGTCTTATATTGGAAAGATCCAAGTCGAGTGTTGCTGAGTTTTTTAGTTGAAGGAGAAGTTGAAAATTAATGATAGATTTTCATAAAGGTGACTGTGGCGGTCATCTTTATTGGAAGACTACAAATAACAAGACCTTGAGGGCAGGTTTCTATTGGCCAATTTTATTTTCTGGTGTTTATAAAACAATCATGAGCTGTCATGAATGTTAAATATTTCAGGGAAAGAGGAAGATTTTGCCTTTTCCTTTAAAACAAATTGAAGTTCAAGCGCCATTCTAGTAGTGGGGACTTAACTTCATTAGCGAGATCCATCCTCCATCATCAGCTCGGCATAAATAGATACTCACTACCACAAAATATTTTACCAAATGGATTGAATCCATCCCCGTGAGGCAAGCTATTGACACTGTTATCATTCAGTTTCTTAAGAACAATATTTTGTCTCTTTTTGGCTATCCACACAAGATCATCACTGACAATGCATCTGCCTTCAATTCCAAGAAAATTATTGACTTTTGTGACAAGTATCACATTAGGCTTGGTCATTCAACAACATACTATCCTTAGGGAAATAAGCTTGTTGAATCATCATATAAATCTTTGGTGAACATAATCAAGAAGATGGTGAAGAAAAAAAGAGGAATTGGAACAAAAATATCACCAATTCTCTATGGGAGGATAGAGTTAGCATGAAGAGATCAATCAACATGTCACCTTTGCATCTCATGTATGGTGTTGATACAGTGTTCCCTACTTCTATAGTTGTACCAGTGATGAAAATTCTGCAAGAGATCCACAGTGAGCCTAATGAAATTCAATGAAGAATAAACCAAATGATCCATCTACAACAGTCAAGAGATGAAGTCTTCAGCCATACTTCAAAGCTTCATGAGAAAATAAAAAATATTTATGATAGGAAGACCAAAGTGGATGATTTCAAGCTTTGGGATGTTCTTCTTTGCTGGGATGCCCAGAATGAAGACAAGAGTAAGCATGGAAAGTTTGACAATATATGGAAGGGACCTTACAAGATCAGTGCATTCATAGGTAAAAAATCATTTCTACTAGAGGATCTCGAAGGGAAAGAAGTGTTGGGAGGACCAATCAATGGTAGGTTCCTCACACACTATCTAACTTGATCATTGAAGAAGAAATTCGCTGTCATTGTACATATAATTTTAAATTTCATGTCCAAGAAATAAGGAAGTTGTTGCAGAAGTTTGAAGCCCGAGGAGAAGGCCATGCTACTTATACCTTTAGCTCATAAGTCAGTTTTTTCTAGTGAAAGTCATTTTCAGATTTAGTTCATCATTTCCAGTTTGTTAAAAATTTTCAAAGTCCAGTTTGACTCCATCACCCAATGGTAAGGCTACCTGATCTACAGTGTTCTTGAAACCTCCTGAAGGATCTGCGATCCCCATATGGAGCTAATGTTAGCTCAGGTATGTTAGTGATCCAATAACTCTTTCAGTTGGTTTCCAAAAAGTCAAAGGTCAAAATTTTTTACTTTTTCAAACAAGTTCTCAGAAAATAATTTTGGTCACTAAAGAGGTCTAAATCATGTTTTTTCATCCTTCATTTCATTCATTTCCACCATCATTGTCAAGGTCATATCCATCATCATCACTTAAGAGGTCTAGGGTTAGGTCATTGTCTAGGTTCACCTCTGCCTTTGAAAAATTCAAATTTTCACTTAAAATAAGGCATCAACCCTCCATTCCATTCGTAAAACCCTAATGAAGGATAAACATGTTTATGAGGATGAAATAAAACCCACCTCTCATGTTTCGTATGGCTCAAGTTCCGAAAAATTTCAAAGCATCTCATTTTTGTCTCACTGTCTCATGAAAAAGAATAATTATGTCTTATTGTCTTATTAAAGGACCCAAAAAGTCATCTTGACTATCAGAGATTCAGAAGAGGTCATTTTGACCTATTGTACCTGTTAAATACATGGGTCATTTCAATCTTCAAAGACTCCTTATCTTTTTTGAAAAGGTCATATCCAATGTGAAAGTTGAAAGGTGTGAAAGATTTAAAAGGTTTAAAAAGTCATCTCACTGTCCTATAAAAAGGAGAATTTTATCTCATTGTTTCATTCAAATGTCCCTAAAGTCACTTAAAATGTCCAAAGAGTTCAAAATAACTTTACTCTGCCTTCTTATCCCATTTGAAGGAGCAAGAGGCCACTTTCAAGTACAAAAAGGTTTAAAAGTCATTGTAAGTGTCATGTCAAAAGATAAAAGGGTCATAAAAGTTCATAAAAGGAAAAGAAAACTTTATTTTATTAATTATTACCCTTTTCATGTATGAGAGAGAAACTCTTCTCTTCATTTTCCCTCCATACTCTCTAAACTCCAAATTCCAAAGCTTAAATCTCACCAAAATTCTATTGCAACCTTTAAAGACCATCTTTGTTACACTTGTGGGCATCGTGTTTCATTGTCGAACTGTGTTGTTACCTTCTAGAGCTTTGCACAGGCTCTGCGCAAGTGCTAAGAAACCTATTGTTACGCTCCTTTAAGCTTATGTTACACTCATGCATCTATTGTTACGCTCTTGTAGAGTGCAGTTGCCTGTGTTTAAAGCTTGGCAACCCTCCAAACTTTCAAAGCTCGTGATCCATTCTTTGGTGTAGCCTTTATAAAAGGTAAGGTTTCATCCAAATGCTATTTTTTTGGTCGAAGTCTCAAGATTTTAAATCTTTTCATGTCACTTATGTCTTCTTCAAAATATTTTCACTGTCATACATATAATTTTTTTTATTTTTATTTTTTTTAAACCCTAACCTATCCCTTTGACCTAAAACCATAACCCATCATTTAAACCATGAATCCTACATCCCCCATGCTTCATATATACACTCCTATCATCTACACTAACATCCCAAACATGTAAAAAACAAAAATCCCTAATCCAAGCTTTTCCACAGTGAAAACATTGAAAAAGTGAAAACTTGGGTTGACTGTGTTTTAGGCTTTTGACCATCTTACACCCATCCATTTTCCCTCATTCCACTTGCACTATGGAGCTAAGGTGCCATACTCCTCATTGAATTTTTATCAAAAATTTTAATTAGCTGCATGGCCCTCAAACATCAAAAACACTTTTTCACAAGTTTTTCCCACAATCTAAAATGGTAATTTCCTGTGTTTTGAGGTTTTGACCACCCAAAAATTATTCATTTCTCTTAATTACACTTTCATTGTGGAGTTAAGACACTACCATATCCACTCATTTTTTCTAAAAAAAATTACTTAACCTCATGACCCCCATTTCATCTCACCAACTTACTCTACTATTGCACAAGTTATTCTCACAGACAAAATTTGGAATTTCCTATGTTTTAGGTATTTTGAAACCTTCCTCACACTCATTTTACCTCATTCCACCTACAAATTGAAGCTAACACACAAAAAAACCTACTCAATTTTTTCTATAATTTTTTTCAGCTAAAAGGCCCTTCATTTCATCCACCAAACTCACACTTTCTTACACTCTATTTTTCCAGATTTCCATTCACTCACTCATTTCATTAACACCCTAGGGTTTTCATCATTCCAGTGACAAAAACTAGGGAAAGTGACAAGAAGAGTTTCAAGGGAGGGTGCCACCTCAGGCTTGAACCATTCACCATGTATGAGATTAATGCTTCGCCATTGGACAAAAGGTGCTTTGAAAGAGCTTAGTGTTTGACATTTTGTGAAAGGCTTATGGAAGGGGGGTATCATCTTCAGTTGCCCAGAATCTTTGAAACAAGATATAGTATGGGAAATTCCACTCTTGTAGGTATGGAGATAAGCCTATGATCTGACCTAATTTCTTCAGCTACAGGTATCCCTTCTCATGGAGAGCAATGGTTCAAAGGCATGGACCTAGACATTGAAAACTACAAGCAACTCCTCAAGCCTCATGCTAGAGAGGAGCTAGAATTTATTTTTCCTTTCAGACACCTCAGAAACAAGTATGATCCTCTGATTATGTTCATAATGAATTGCTTCACTCGTGAAGGAATATTCTCCAGGTTGTATGGCTATCACATCATGCTTTTGATGCATTTGACCTCATTCAAAACGCTTGATTTGCCTCATTATTTGTACATGAGATTGATTAATATGGTTGAGAAGGTTCATAGTAGAAGAGAATATCATCACACTAGTATTTTTCATCACGGACTAGTCAAGCTCATTGTGTTGCATCACTTTTCCTCCATGAACATGACCTAGGGAAACTTCTTGGAGAGATTGTCAACAACACTTTCTGTCTTGCCTATTACATCATCACCACAACCAATGGAGATTGGCTCTTCTAGCATGCCTATTCAGAATTTAGATGTTCCTAAGGTAGTGGAATTTTATCACACATATGAGAGAGGGAAGAGACAAATATTTGTGCCGAAGTCTTCCAAGAGTTTTCTTACACTTGGCACCCATGTTGAAACATGTGAGATAGAGGAGAAACCTCTTTTGCATCAGAATAGTGAGTCGGTGCCATTAGAGGCTGAGGTATCGGAGCATGAGTAGGTCATATTAGTTGAAGAAATCATCAAAGAGAAAGATAAAGAAATAGAATAATTGAAATAGGACTTCTCCATTGCCCAATCCCAAATTACTTTACTTCAGCGGGAAAATTTCAATTGCAAATGAATCAACTCCTACAAAGCAAGTAAAAATCAGAAAATTATCCAAATAAAGGTAAAAAAAATAATATTTTTGTTGTTGACCTTATTCAGGACATGGAGGCTAAAACACAAACGAGAATACCAAGAACAAGGCCTCAAAAGGGCCCTGGAGCGAGAAAGACAGTTAATTCATCAATCTGAAGAGTTGACATTTGATGAGCTTATTGCCATGGAGATCAATAAGGATAAAGAGATTTGGTTATCAAGAGTTAATGATAATTTGGAGAAGCTATTGAAGAAGGCTAAAAGGGATAACAAGCTACAAAGACACATGACAAACCATTATCGCACCAAGGACACCATTTCTAAAATAAGGCTGAAACAAGTGAAGAAAAGGCTTAAAGAGGCACAAATGAAGCTCAAGGAGAAGGATATCTAGGAATTATTGGTTGAAGCTTCCTTAGATATGTAGCCTATCTCTTACAGTTTCCAAAGAAACAAATTTTGAGAACTTTTGATGAATTTTGGTATTTTATATGATTTTTTGTAGAATTCTGGAAATTTCTCATGCAGAAAGGTAAAAGACTTTTGTTACTTTTATTTTGGAGGCATCCAAATGGTGATTTATTTACATGGATGGATGTATTTTGATGAGTAAATCATATATCAGGAACCCTCATGACATGACAAGCTATAATTTTTTTAAAAATATCAAAAAACTCTCATTTTTCATGATTTTGCCTCCTTTTTGGATCCTCTATTATGCTTTTGAGCGACCGTGGGAGAATGGATTTTTGAAGGCCTTCCCATGGTTAATTTTTCAAAATTAAAGATGTTTTGGAAACTAGACACACTGGGCTAGTTGACCATTCTTTTAGAAGTGGATTTGGACTTCTCAAAGTGCCTCAAAAGTGCCTCCAAAGTTCTGTTATGATTTTGAAAATTGTTTTTAAAATCTTCTATTAGAATTGTCACAAATCAGCATTGGATTCCTTAAGACACTTGTCAAGCTCAGAAATGGTCACAAATTCGAGGAAATTCTATCCTATGAGTTTTCATAGAGTTATTGGGTTATTTTTGGCTTCCTATCATGATGTAATATGTAATTAATGTAATGGAAAAACACTCCCAATTTATAGCTAAAATTCAACAAATGGTTTCTAACCTCCCTAGAAACTAGGAAATGACTCACCTTTTGCATTTATGATCCATTTTGGATGGGATTTTGACCTTGTTAACACTGGAAAATCGTACAAGAAAAAGACATTAGAAAATTTCAAGAATAAGGAACATATAAGGATTTACAGGGAAGGAATACATTATAGGATCTGAAAAATTTAACTTTTCCTAAGGTCAAACATGAAAATTTATTAAATAGCACACATAAAGCACTGACCCCAAGCAATCTTCATGGATTTTTCTTCGATAGCTGCAGAAATCATCACAGCTATCCCTCAAAGAGTCACACGGTCTTGATTATGTAGAAAGTAACCATCTGGGGCCACTTCGCACACTTGAAGAAGAAGATTCCAACTCAAGCCAACCAAGTACAACTGCCTTGGAGCCACCTTGAGGCTTCAGTGTAGCACACAAAGGAATCAACCTCCCACTCTTGTGTCAACATCCATCTTGTACCAAGAGTGGGAGGGAAAATTTGAAATTTGTCTATAAAATATTGCCATGGGAAGAGAAACATGAGAACACATTGTTATGTTGGAAAAAATGCTTGAGAGCAAACCAACATTGTGTTGTCCAAGCAACAAGGAGGATTGGAAGGATTCAGCTGTTGGCCACCCAACACCTCAATCCAAGAGAAGAAGTTCACCAAGTGTCTGTCATTCTACCATCCATCAAGGAGAGAGAGAGAGGCTTGTAAGAGGCTTAAAGGGAAGAGACCCCCTTGCCTTGAATATTAGAGCTCCATATCTCTAAGGATTCATTGCAAGTGATTTAGCATCCTATTCTCTTATACCATCAACAAATAATAAAGGGAGAGAGTTCTCCATTTGAATTATTAGTGTGTTTGACTCAATTGAGCTTGTTATTGTACATGAGTATTTTGTTTTTTTTTTTCTTCATTGATGTAGCATGGTATGTTCTTTTCTTAGTTTACTACATGTTATTTTGTTCCACTAAAAATCTAACAAACCAATTGACCTGTTACTTGCCTCTAGGAAAGCAACCTTCCTATTAAGCACAGTGTATTTCATCCACTCATGGGTCGAATATACTACAACATGAATGGAAACTCCACTTCTTTCTTTCTTTTATGCTAGTGGTTGTTGATTGTAGGTCCTCTCTTCTGCCTAGAATTGCTACAAGACCACTCCTTCTTCCTCTCAACACTTTTCAATCACCCTCAGTGAGAAATTTGGCTCAGAGAAGGTGTCTTTTTTGGTCACTGTAAATCTGCACGCGTTCAGCCTAGACAGATACATGAACCTCATGCATGTGTGAAAATAAGCCGCGCGATAGGTAGTGAGCTCATTTTTCACTGTTTTTTCTCATTTTTTAGCAGTTCTAAGGTGTTAGCAACCCATAAGAAATTTTCCATCATTGTGTTATGGTGTTTCATGATTGGTTAGGACACTTTTTGCTGGAGATTATCTTAGCAAATAGTTTGTTTTAATTTTAGTTTTTTATGTTGACCTAAGTAGGTTGAAGGTCATGGGTCAGGAAGTTGGGAGGATGGTAAGACACGAGCTCTAGGATGGGTTGACCCCAGCTTTCAATCCACAAATGCTATCTGAACAAACTATTTGCTGGTAAAAGATACTAGACACATAGATTAATTAGCGTAAAAGTAAGTGGCCCATACATCCATACATCTTTAGCTAATTTCTTGTTTTTTGCATTAGTTTAGTTCATTTTTTTTCATTAGGATTCAGGACCAGGACCAAACTATCGAAAAGAAGGCAAGTAATTTCTGCCACCTTTGCACCTCTCAGTGAGTCCTGGTATGCATATGAAACCTTTCTTAAGATAATTTTCCATTTCCCTATAGTGAAAAACTTAGTCTAAATAGGCAAAGTGTAAGCGGCCCACCATCCGCACATTGTTTATTTTTTGGAAGGAACAATCACACATAACGTAATTACAGAAGGATTGTAAAGGATCACTGCATATCCATATATTATAACACTTGTGATTGTACACTCCAAAGCACACACGAAGCATATATAAGCATTGGACCAAAAGGCACCCAGTGTGTTAGGACCTTTGTCCTCTTCTTACGATTGCTTCACCAAGGCACACCTTAAGAAAATTAAGACTCTCTAAAACTAACCACTAATTGAATTGACTAAATTCTCCCCACAGGGGCCAAAAAATAAATTATAGTTCAGGTCACGACCATTGAGGGTATGCATCCAATAATCTATCGTGGTCATTCTACATTTTGAAATATAGATGTTGAATTTTTAGGGAGCTTAAAATCCTTCTATCCACCCACAAAACAGAATACACAAGCATATCAAAGACCTATTTCAGAGGGGGTTAATCTTAGGCCCAGTGCGTGTGGTACTCTTTGGGGCTACCTGACCCATCTAATGCTCGGTACTGGTAGCTGAATACCAAGAAGCTCAAGAATCAAACGCTCACATGAGACGACGGTACTTTAGTGGCCAAATCTCGGGCATCCTTCCCTATAGGTGACGGTGCAGGAAACACTAGATCCTCATACCCTTTACCTTGGTTGATTCTTTGGTTGTTGGAAGGCGTCGCCAGTTCTTTCGAGACGTTAGCCCTAGTACCCATCAGAAGACAACTTCGCAAGGCCCAATTAAATATGAGAGTGTGAGGATGATTAGGTCTTTTTAGGCTTTTGAGTATCATATGAAAAACAACCAAAACATATTTTTTTCTGGCTTGATCACATAACATTAGAAATAAAGGAAAAATTAGCTTTTTTTCACTTTGTTTTATGTATGTGATCATATTTTATTTAGTAATAATCTTCCTTCTCTCAGAAAAATAAAAAATATTTCCAAAATTAACCTATTTGACACCATAACAGACCCAACGGGACCTCGTCGATCTAGACGTTTTTTGGATCTCCCCCCATTAGAGGGAGGAGTGCCAGGTATTTCGCCATTTAGGCATAAAAGACGACACACTACCACCATTATCGGGGCATATTTAGTTGGAAACCCCCAAGGGTTACCCAACACCACACCCATGGAAACCCCAACATGGCCACCACACTCAACTCCTCCCACAACCCCCGTAAGGCAGAGGAGCGCTACCCCTTCGAGAAGTCAGAAGAACACACAGTAGGGTACGTCACAGGGTAATATCCCCCAGGCACCCCCCATACATCATCACACTCAGATACTTGTGTTTCCATAGTACACAATGGCATTCAATACTCAGTTACCCTTTTAGCATCATTAAACCTTCCAGATCTATCAAAGCTAACTAATGAACCCATTGCACACAACCCCAATTGGCCCCTAATGCCCACGAAGCTCCCCTCGGACATACCAAAATTCGAAGGGAAGAAAGTGGAAGACCCTAGAAATCATATTATGACTTTCCACCTATGGTGTTCGTCCAATAGTATTATTGATGATACTATTTGACTGAGATTGTTTCAACGCACCCTAACCGGACCTGCTGCGAAATGGTATGTGGAGAAAATTTCTGCTTCGCATGGAACCTTTAGCGCTCTCTCCATTGTGTTCCTCACTTATTTTCAACTACCCATCCACCATGATTTGGGGATGGAGTTGTTGAATCATTTTAGGCAAACTCCAACTGTCCATATCTCGGACCATATCCACGAATGGTGGTGACGTCGTAGTTTGTGCAAAACCAAACTTGACGATAGAGTTTTACTAGACTTGTTTTTAAAAAATCTCATAGCATAGATCTCAAAATATATGGTGACACAAGGACATACCTTCGAGGAGATGCCATTTGAAAATCCCAATAGCTTGAACTTATCTATACCTAGTCAGGATACATTTACAATATCTTGTCTAATGCCCTATGCCTGCAAACTTACAGAGAAACTCCAGGTGCGTCCAATACCACAAACGGCGTGATCGAGTCATTGAACCAAGTTCACATGGGAAGTAGTATCCAGTACGTGGGTTACTCTTATGATTCTAACTAGAACATGATGGAACCTGGCTACCACTAAAGTCAATATGCACCTCTGCAAAATGTGACAAATAGGGTGTCATCATACCACCAACAGAAGGGAGGATCATACCCTCCCTTGTAGGGGACCTAGTACTCAGCAACAAATTCTAATGGAAGAGATTCCTCTAGCAACCATACACCAACCAGGTATAGGGAAATTAATATTCCCTTTCCCTCATACAAAACCCACCACCGTAAAACAACGCGTTGGTGAAATTTGTGCAACCTTCTCAGGCTCAGCCACACCAGTCCTATGATCAAGAAAACCGTAATAATCCTCCTAACGCTGCAAGGAAAAATCCTAAGAAAAAACAAAAGAGAGACTCTAGACAAGGGGGAAATAACTAGAAATTCCCCCCACGATCTTAGTGTGGGGGAAACCCCAACCAAAATCACAACGAGGAGCCAAAAAAAAACTCCCAAGGGCAGAACAAGAGGTCCAGTCTGAGGAAAAACCATTCTTGTTCCATATTTGGCGAGTACGAACATTACACTCATCACTGTCCTGAGCTCCCTGAACTAAAAAAAAAATTAGGGTAACCGTGGACAAGGTGGACCTATACAACAAACCATTGTAATGTAGGAGCCCTTCCCCCACTAAGGAGTGGTTAATACCCAACAACAACAAACACCCCAAAATTATTCCAGGAACGAAAACCATGAAATTTACATGACTGGTGGAGAAATGTTCTTCCAGACAAGGAATCGAAACTATGACGCCCCCCATACACCAACCCTTCAAGGGTGAGCAGAGTGCACCTACTGCACCATTGACCATAACAAAAGTATCTATTGAACCCCTCTCAAATATGGTTAAGGGGCCAAATATGTGCATAGGACCCCACTCAAAATATTCCCATAGCTGCAACATCATGGATGATTTAGCACAATCACCCATTTCCATGTCAGCCATAGAGGTCCTATGATCTTACCCAAAACAGTGGAAAGCCTTACTTTCCTCATTAGGTGTAATTGACCCTTCCGATTTGCGCCTAATGGATTTTGACTTAGACAAAGCCACCCCTAGGCTTCCTTCACTGATCGCCTTTCAGATATCAGTGTCATTCCAAAATATCACCATACATCGATGTATCATTGACGAAGGTACATCTACATGCGTCATGTCGAAGTCCATTTGGAAGAAGTTGGGATCACCCGAACTAAATCCATCTGACATCATGCTTAAAGCATATGACGGTCGACCTTCTGATCCCATTGGTCTATATCAGAATGTTCCTGTAAACTTGGTCGGAAAAATAGTACTCATAGAAATTGAAGTCTTGGACGCTCAACTTGACTACAATATACTCCTCGGGTGGATTTATATGTACGCCGTGACTGCCATAGCCTCCTCTGATTTTTGGGTGATGATGTTCCCCAATGAATATCAAATCATCACCACTGACCAACTTACATACTATGATAAGAAACCCATGAAGGCTCTTGATGTCGTCCTACCTTATGTAGACACAACGACTGAATCACTCATGCAGTACCAGGAATATGGCCTCAACCAATTCAAATCATCATCGATCTTAGGATCATTCCTAGGAGATCCTCCAACCATACCAGAGGCCACCCCAAAAGTCACGGGGGCATTGGTGTGCATGATGTTATCATAAAAAACCGAGACCAACCCAAATATGGAGACCAGTAGTACGGAAAATCGAAGCCGTTGACACAGCTTTCCTATCCTACACCATCTCCCAAACCCCATTTTTATACCCTCCACCTAGTTTTGTGTCAAATCAAGTCTTGGAAACTGTAACACTAAAAAATATGTCTTTCGCAATACCTGTCTGGTATTTGGTCCCACCAACCATGCTAGGAAGCCCTGACATCACTTTTATAGGCATAACCCCTATCACTCCTCAGGAGGCTACACTGGTTAATGAAACTCCTGTAGTGCCAGCTAGAGCGACTAATAAAACCAACAAAAAAGGGAATAAAATCGAAAATCTTAACTACCTAAGGCATTGTAACCTTGTGAATTATGTGATATCGTAGGCAATCCTAACAATATTTACCCAGAATTAGATGAATTAAAACCTCTTATAAGCACCGAAAGAAATTTCACGTCCTCAAGTTCCCATAAAAATGAACATACCACGAAAATTCAAGCGAAAGCATTATGCACCAAACACGCATGTGCATTATGCGACCATTATGGGCATTACACTCATCACTTCCCAGAGATGCCACGATATAGGGATGCCCTGCAAGCCCTGGGCAATCATATCAACAGGAGACCTAAAATCCACCCATGAAGATGGATGAGGGAAAAAATAGAACCATATTGCACCTACGAGAGGAGCCTACATCTTGCTCGTTCACAGGCACCCCAATAGACCAAAGACGACAAACAGAGGCCACTCAGCTAGCCCCAGTTTGCACACTATGCAACCAGCCTGACCACTTAGTCACATAGTGTCTCGAATTAAGGGCGTTCACCCATTGGTACCAAATCCCTCATGTTGCCCAAAGAAACTTAGCTCGGCATCGATGAAATACGTGTCAAATTTGCTGCAACAACCATCATGTGCACCAATTTCCACACGTCCATCGATTTCAATCCATGTTAGATTTCATTTGACGATTCATCGCTGAAAATTATAAACTAGCCAACTCAGACACAAAATACGCAAACAACACCACCTTTTGAGGGGAAAAAACAACAAGGACCATACTATATGTGGTTGAAGAGAGGCAATCGCTTGAATGGACAACTCCCCCCCCCCGTTATCGTCGTCCAACTCCTATTCAACTCTGCACACTCTGTGATGAACACGATCAATTCATCATTGACTGTGTAGCCCTTGATTTATTTCAGAGATGGTATCCTGTCGACCTCGTATAATACGATGGCTTACAAGCAGTTCAATATTCATGTTAGGTGTGTTTTGGTGACCACCCGGTTTGTCATTTCCATTATATCCCCCGATTCCATTCGGCGTTAAAAAATTTACGCATTGTCATAGTACGTCTCGCTGCATCAGATGGATCGGATTCGGAATCCATGAAAAGTTTGACAACGCAAGAAGACGTGACAAGAAGGTCCATTTTATTCCTGTCAACAGAAGAAAAAAAAAAAAAAGCTAGTAAAGGGGCACATCATCACCCTTAACCACCCTCCACGGATAAAACTAACCTGTGCATTATGCAACACATGTAACCATTTGGTCGCCCAATGCCCGGATCTAGAATCACTCCGCCAATGGTATCCAATCACCCCAACAACCCAAAGAGATAGAAGGACTGAGGAAATACAGTCTTGTCTGCTTTGTCAAGGCAACCATCAGACTCGACACTATACTTACATCTCCCAATTACGCCTTTAATAGACATCATACGTTCGTTGGATGCCCAATACCAAGATATAGTTGGTCTAGAGCCAAGACAACCTAACGCAAGGCAACCTACCCCCCATCATTACCAAAAATTTAGGAGAGCTAAAACAACCCATTGTCCTAGCAGGGCCCAGGACCAGCCAATGATGACATATGGGTTATGTGATAGAATTTACCACCAAGTAAATCAATGTAAGGAACTGAATAACCTTAATAGCAACCTTCGCATGGTCATCCCCATCCCACAGATCAATTGCTCTAATCAAGAGAAGATGACACATTGCTATTGTAGGATTTGCTCACAATTCCACCATAAGATGGATTGCGAGTACCTCCCAAGGCTACAAGTGGAAAGGGCAACGTTAAGTCTAAACTCCGAAGAATCTAGACCATCCAAGACCAGAAACATGGAGATGGAAAAAGTGCAATCATGCCCTAATGCCCAATCATCTCTAAGCGTCCACTTCAAGGACAAAGACTAGCATTGGTTCTCATACCATCTACTTGATAAGAACCATGACACCATGCACCATTTGCACCGATCAAAATCACAAAATAGAGTCATGCCCCTTAATGGAAAAATTTATGTGCCTCTACACTCAACACATCTTCCAAATCTAGGAAAGTGCAAGTACCCTTAGTACACCACGCAAGGAACATAAGATTTCTCTCATGCAAGCCACCACAATGGAAATTCCTCCATCTCATCATGCATGGGAACCATGACTCGTGTTGTCTTCTCATCTCTCATTGGTGTCGAGACCGTTATAATTACAAAAGTAGATGTACCATCAACGGTGAAAACCCAATCCATCTGCACCCTGTCGACTTCGTGTGGTTCCACAAGATCAACTATGGAATCCTATTTATGTTTGTTGACCAGCTCCGTTAGGCCCGAAATAACTACTCACAAACTCACACAAAATCACTCCCCCTTAGATACCTTGTTATATTCAGACGAGGATATGTTGGAGGCCATGAGATGAAATGCATCACCACTCGTTTTTTCATCTCGAAAAGAAATTCAGCCCTAACAACCCAAAAAACCAAGAGATATAAACTATTGAATCAAAATAATTACTCCCATTTGGGAAAGTTGACTGGTTCAAAAATCCCATCCCGGCACCTGACGCATTCAAAGAAGGGAACATGTCCAATATTTCACCAACCATCAAGGTAAATATTTGTAGAAAACCAGGAAAAATCGAAGAAATTTCACTTAGGGCAGCATGCTCCCCAGATGAAGTAATCTCCTACACAAACTTGTTTCAAGAGTACAAAGACATATTTGCATGGGATTATTCAAAAATGCTAGGGCTTAGCCACACTATTGTAGAGCACCATATTGACACCTAGCCGAACATAACACCGATACGCCAGAAACAACGTTAATTTCACCCATCTAAGGCAGAAGCGATCAAGTGAAAAATTGACAAGCTTCACAAAGCTGGGTTTATCTACCCAATAGCTTACACATCACGGGTTTCCAACCCTGTTCCCGTCATGAAAAAATAGGGCACCATTCGCGTCTATACTAATTTATGAGATTTGAACAAAGCTTGTCCAAAATAAAACTAACCTAACTCGTTCATCGACCAAGTAATTTATGCTTGCAACAGACACAAGGCCCTATCCTTCATGGATGGAGTCTCAGGGTGTAACCAAATTAAAATTCGACAGACTGATTGATACAAGATAGCATTCACTACCACTTGGGGCATGTTCACATACTAAGTGATGCCATTCGGTCTTAAAAACGCTAGAGCCACTTTCCAGCAGGTCATGAACTAGATCTTCCATGACCTAGCCCACCTTATCCTCACTTACTTGGATGACCTCACTATTCGATCCAAGACGTGAAGTGATCAACTGGAAGATTTACAGTCGGTATTCCAAATATGTCGACATTACAACCTACACTTGAACCCTCTCAAGTGCATATTATACGTCAACACAGGTTGACTACTAGGTTTTATAGTATTCTAACAAGGGATCAGAGTGGACCCCCTCAAGGTCCAGGCCATCAAAGAGGTGCCACCACCAAGAACCCTTAAGCAACTCCAAATCTTGTAGGGGAAAGTGAATTTACTGAGATGCATTGTCCCAAATAATGCCACTTGTGCCCAAGGATTCCTATGCCTTCTTCGTCAGGATATCCCATTTAAATGGGATGATCAATCCCAACAATTGTTTGAGGCTCTAAAAGATGTATTTTCCTCATTCCATTGATCAACCCACCACAAATATTACACCCTATATATGTCAGCATCAAAAACCTCTTTAGTCGGGGCATTAATCCAAGGAAGACCCGATGGTAAAGAACATGTAATTTATCACGTCAGTAAGAAATTATCAAGCCCTGCATTAAAATATGAACTCAAAGAAGAAAAATACCCTAGCCCTTATACTCGCAGTCCAAAAGCTTCGGCACTACATTATCTTGCGGACTACAACAGTCGTCGCAACTATCAAACCCATGAGATACCTGCTGCCTCCGTTTGATGAACAATAAATATTCTCATTGGGTAGTCATATTGCAGGAGTTTGACCTACAATTTATCTCCCATAAGAGAAAAAAATATTTGATCTTAGCTAAGTTCATCACTGACCTCCCAAGTCAAAATAAAGGATCGCCAGTCAATGACTCACTACATGACGAACATCTATTTTTAGTGACAAATGACGATCCTTGGTACGGTGATATCCTCTTATTTTTACAAACCCAAAATTTCAATCCAAAACTCACACGTGACAACTGAAGGTGCATACACCACCAGGCCCCCCGATACCTCCTCATGGGAGATAATTTTATCGGCAAGGCATTCATACTATCCTACGTCGATGCCTCACTCATGACCAAGCTGAGCAAGCCCTTAATGACTGTCATAATTTCGCTTGCAATAACCACCTCTCTGGGATGGATACTTCCCAAAACGTTCTACGGGCAGGATATTTTTGGCCCATATTATTCCGTGATTTCATTACGGTAGTCAAAATATGCGAGTGATGCCAACTCTTTGCTCACAAGGCAAGAGCACCTCCTCTACACCCGGTCATTGTAGCCGGTCCCTTTTGAAAATTGGGAATAGATTTTATGACTTTTAACCCTGCGTCATCTGGCAACCACAAGTAAATCATTATCGTCATCAACAATTTCACCAAACGGGCAAAAGCCATGCCCATATATGAAAACACGACAGAAACCGCGACACCTTTTCTATTCAATAATGCCATCGCACGGTTCAGTGTGCCGAAAGAGTTAGTCTCTTATCACGGAAAACATTTTGAAAAAAGAATGTTCCAGGAGTTGTCTCACCACCTAGGATTCACACATGAATTCAAATCACCATACTACCCTCAGTCCAACAGATAGTTATAATTTGTGAACAAAGTACTTAAAACAATGTTACATCGTATGGTGAATAACCATAAGACAAACTGGCACCACATGATTTTTTCCGCCCTGTGGGCATACCACACGATAGTTAAAAACTCAATAGGATTCAAAACCTTCCAACTAGTGTACGGGGTAGAATTTGTGATTCCCATTGAACGCAAATCTCCAACTTACATGTCGCCATCAAAATCCTCGATGATACCAAACCTTTAGAACAAAAATTGGTACAGGTATAACTTTTTGACGAAAATCGATGGGATTCACTCCAACATAATGAGGCACATAAAAAACCTCTAAAAGCATCATTTGATCACAACATCACCCCTCACTCATTTAACGAGGGAGAGTTATTCCTCCGTTACGATGTCGCTAAAGAGGCCCTAGGACCCAGGAAGTTCTAAAAATTATGAAAGGGTCCCTACTTCATAAAACATTGCCTCCTCAATGGGGCATACATCCTGTTAGAGCCTGAGGGTACATGCCTAGCTAACCCCATCAATGGGCTCTACCTCAAAAAAATTCACCCATAAGGACGAGAGATCTCAGCCTTAGAGATAGCATGCATGTAACATAATATGTTTTTGTGATGATTGCAATTATCAAAGACTTGTTCTAAAAAGTACTCTAGTGTCACAAATGGATTGTCCCCCCACCCACTATTTTGGATTTGCTGATGGATCCTCGCGATGGTCTCAAAATCTAGCAGCATCCACCTAGGCCATTTACTATTCTGACTTATCGCCATTCTTAACCAATGGAGTTTGCATCAGATCATCTACCAATAATCAGGCAGAATACGATGCAGTCATCGGGCTGATGAGCAATGCCTTCAACCAAGACATTCGCCATCTACATATCTACCTTGATTCTCAGATAGTGGTTTTGCAGTTAAACCAAGACTTTGAAGTACAAGATTCTCAACTATTTAGGAATTATTTGCATGCAAAAATATTAAGTCGTCAGTTTGATCATATTACATTCACACATATACCAAGAAATCAAAACCAGACAATTGATAGCATAGCTAATCACATTCTAGACTGGAATTCATCTCGTATAAACCATCATCGATAGAAAATTAAAAAAAATAACAATTAGATATCCATCATATGTACACGACATCCATCAAATAACGTAACCATAGACACATCATCATAGCCACAAAAATACATATCTCACATATATACATCAAAAAATATGTGTGTCACAGTATACAAGTCATGCCCCTGACCAACAGTTCAGCCAAAAAATATGTCTACATGTCATCAAAAAATAGGGAAGTATCCTCATAACGGGTGCTTCCCTGAATACACAAAATCTATAGGGTTGAGCTCCACCGGGTGGTTCCTCTGGACCCACAGCTACACCCAGTGCCAGTACAGGTGCAAAATCCAAAACAAAAGTTCCACACGGCACAATGTAGGGTGATGCGCTCTCTCTCGAGCCATCAACACCTCGAGCCATGCGTCATCCAAATCATCCACAAAACCTCGGGTCAGCATACCCTGGGTCAAACTCTCCACTCAACCCCATGAGTCAGCTAAGTCCACTGCACGAGCCTCAGCAACAACTAGTTTCTCCTCAATTTCCGCTACTCGTGCCTTAGTCAGCTCAATGCAAGCAAGAAGGGCAACATCCCCAATAACAACAGCACTGTTGACCTCCCCTGAGGAGCCAACACCATCACCCTGCCCCCTACCCTGACTGGCTGACTAAGAAGGCAATAGGACGCCCAACCACCCCCACATCTGCAAGAGAAACAATGATAGTGCCAATGTCACCACAACAGACATATAAATATGCATATCATAACATACTAAAAAAATGTATAAAAACATCAAAAGGTCATACCTGCGGGACCCCACACATAACCAGCAGGGAGACCCATATCTAGATCTTCCTGGAAATCCTTCCCTGAGTATGGATAGTCCAAGAAAATATGTGGGTTCACATGGAACCACGCCTCCATGGTCGCATCCCAATAACGACTTGCCACTCCTTCTCCCCCACGAGGCATCACAGGCACCCATCACTAAATCTGAGGATCCTTGCGAGGACCAATGGGCATAAGAAAAATCGGTCGCAACATCACCACCCCCTCAAACATGATGTTGCAGAGGATGCTCGCATATGTGAAAACTTTGGAAGATCCTCCCCAAAACTTCCCTAGTTGCAACACCATGCCATCATACACATGGCCCACCCAATCATTAAAGTGACTAGCCTAGAGCTGGTGCAAGACGCCAATTTGAGGTCTTGACACCCAATTGGGCGATGATGACCCCGTCAAGTGAACTATCATCGCTAGGTCACACCGATCAGCTAGGTCAATCACTAACTTGATGCAAATGCACCCCTGCAATGCTGCATCGCCCAGCGCCGGATACTCACCCTCCCAGGAGGGAGTGGGTGTGGTGGCGCCTTGCCCTGAGGCAGTAATCCAGTCAAAAAGTACACATCCCTCTTTGGGCGGATGGCGACATATCTACGTTGCAGGACCATCACCCTTCATCACCTATTCCAACTTCGGGCCAGGAAACATAGCAGACTATCCTGTGATCTTGGGATATCATTCTCCAAGAATTTTAACAAGCCCCACTGTGCCAAGAACCTCTGTGCATTGGAATCCTGCACCAAAACAATGCGTAGGTTAGGCCAATCACACTCATGCCACAACATACTGTTACCAAAGAAAAACCAAATCAGTGACCAAAAAGCGAAAAAATAAAAAAATAAAAAAATTGGCACATCATCACGCATGTTTTCTACACAGGTGCGATGTTCGCACGTCTGTATCAAGAACAAACCTGCAGCTCATCGCGCAAAAGCACTTCCATGCATGAAAAACTTGCGGGAAAGTTTCCTTCCCCGCGAGGTTCACGTGCCTCTGCCTTGATTGTCCGCACGACCATGGTAAACAAGAGGTATGTCATCCGTAGAAACTAGATTTGTACGGACCCCCCCCCCCCCCAAAAAAAAAAAAAAACTAAAAAAAATTAAATGCAGGACGTTCAGGGCCCTACCTAACATGACAACGCAAATCTCGGTTGCTCAAGCTGATTGAAACGACAAGAAAGGCTCGGTAGCAAGGGCTCAACTCTGACCTCAAACTTTCAAACGACACAAATGAACTGAAATGAGCAATATTGACCTATATATCGCCCTTTTCTCATAATTTGAAAGTCCATAATAGGATCTCAGAAAGCCCAATTACAAAACCGCAAGAAACATAGTGATCAACACCTCATCACCTCCAAAGTAGGCTTCACACATCCATGCCTTAGAAGAAAAAAAATCATTTTTTTTTAGTTACGAAAGGTATGCCCTCTCTTATCGCTTTCCATTCAACGTTATTTTCAATATGTTTGAATAGAAAAGTTGCTTTCACTTGGGGTATTGGTTGTAGGTATTACAGGCACGAAAAATCACCTGTTGCCCCAACCACTGAAGGTAGAAGAGAAAGTATAATTGTATCCCTAGCATGATAGGCTCCCCAAAGAATCTTTGCATATCCTAACATCATTTCTCCACTGAAATCAACCATAGGTTCCAGTCACCCGACCATGTTTAACATCACCTCACCTCGCACATGATAAACATTCTAGCAGGTTGGTAGAGCCTCACCCTCCATGGTGTCCATCACTCAAGTAGACCATACATCAAAATTCTAGAGCCATTGCCATAACATCCAAGTCTGAGAAGCACTTCATATTCATTCATCCATCATATGTCAAGTCAAGTTTACCCATGTCATGATAAAACCCCTTTCCCGAACTACCATCCTCGTAAGTAGATCAAATACGCACCACCGTGTCTCGCACTTGGCCTACCACACCCCCATCAGCGTAGCCCATATGTGACAATTTTCATCCGCTTCACCACCCTCACACTGAGACCAACCAATGGGCCCCCCACCCTCAACAAAAAAACCCTCCTCACATCATAAGTGACAGATTATTTTCATTTTTATGGGGGCACCCGTCTCCATGCTTGTGCATCCAAACCCATTATATATTCTTTTGGCAAGTGTACAAATATTTTTTAGGAGAGCACTCCCACCCATCCATCCACATTTCTCACCTGGCAGCAGTCCCTAATCACCCTTGGTCATAGCTTCGCATTCTTTACCCAACCCCACCATGACACTCATAACAACCACATACCCACGTTGGACGTCCTACCGACTCCGGGGATTTCCTCACCAAAAATTGTTATAATTGTTGCCGCTTGCACTTACAAGCTCTGAACTTGGTCCACTAAACTTCCAACATCAGTTACGACCCTTTCTCGTCATCATGCCTAAGTTAACCTATCACACCCCACCTTCTACATCAGAGATCTTGGTCCCTTGCATTAGTACTTCTCTCGGTCGGTTGAGGCTTCCTTCTTGTTGACTTCAATAACCATCTTCCAAGAAGGAGGCAGTACCTTGGATGGCTCCTCACCTCAATAGGGGCATCCTTAGATGACACTATGGGAGTCATCATTTCCCATTAATGTCATCGATCCTCTTGAAATTCGACTTCAACATAAGCTTTCATGTCACGATGGTATTGTAATTAACAACATTTGCACTCTGTCAGAACTTTTTGAAGACCCGTGCCATGATAAGCATCTCTTTTAGAAATTGTTACACGGGAAGGTCCCCAACAGTCAGAGACCCATGAATACAATGAGCATTTGTTCTAAACATGCCATACCAATATTATTCATGTGGGAACCACATTCAACCTATTGTCAAAGAAAAAACACCCCTGAGGGCATTAGCAAATGTTGTCATCAACCAACAACAGGTCACTACCACACAAGTGACACAGACATAACCTCTATCTGTCAGATAAGCTTAACTAGTCAAAACTTCACGAGCATGGGACATGCCTGCCTTGTAGAAATATTGTTTTATTTTATCTTTAGCAGGTTTCCAATAGAGCATGGTACATATTTCAATCACAACAAGGGGTCTCCAACCTCATACTTCATGCATGTTACTCTCTCTCTCTCAAATGGATTGCACAGAAAAAAGAAACTATAATGTATTTCGGCTATACAACTCTTCCTAGACCTCATACATTAGGGGGAAACTATTAACACTGGAAAATCATACAAGCAAAATACATTAGAAAATTTCAAGCATAAGGTAAAGATAAAGATATACAGGGAAGGAATACATTACAGGATCTGAAAATTTTTACTTTTCCTAAGGTCAATTGGGAAAATTTATTAAATAGCACACATAAATCACTGACCCCAAGCGATCTTCGCGGATTTTTCTTTGATTTCCGCAGAAATCATCGCGGCTATCCATCAAAGAGCCGCGTGGTCCTAAGTATGCGTAAATTCACCATTCGGGACCGCCTAGCACACTTGAAGAATAATATTCCCACTCAATATAGCCAAGTACAGCCGCCTTGGAGCTACCTTGAGGCTTTAATGCAACACACAAAGGAATCAGCCTTCCACTCTTGTGTCAACATCCATCTTGTGCCAAGAGAGGGAGGGAAAATTTGAAATTTATCTATAAATGATTTCCATGGGAAGAGAAACATGAGAGCACATTGTTATGCTGGCTAAATTGATTGAGAGAAAACCAACATTGTGTTGTCAAAGCAACAAGGAGGATTGGAAGGACTCAGTTTTTGGCCACCCAACACCTCAATCTAAGAGAAGAAGTTCACCAAGTGTCTTTCATTCTTCCATCCATCGAGGAGAGAGAGAGGCTTGTAAGAATCTTAAAGGGAAGAGACCCCCTTGCCTTGAATATTAGAACTCCATAGCTCTAAGGATTCATTGCAAGTGATTTAGCATCCTATTCTCTTATACCATCAACAACTAATAAAGGGAGAGAGTTCTCCATTTGAATTATTAGTGTGTTTGACTTGATTGAGCTTGTTATTGTACATACGTATTTTATTTATTTATTTCTTAATTAATGTAGCATGCTATGTTCGTTACTTAGTTTACTACATGTTATTTTGTTTCAATAACAATCTAACAAACCAATTGACCTGTTACTTGCTTGTAGGAAATGAGCCTCCCTACTAAGCACAGTGTATTTCATCCGCCCATGCGTCAAATACACTACAACAGACCTGATGAGGTGTCATAATCTATATTTTCTATAAGTAGACTGTCTTTAGTCTTTTGTTGGGTTGGATAGTCTCATATTGTAATGGAGCTCTTGTAATTAGCTTGTGGAATGAAATCAGAGACAAATTTGCAGGAATTGCGTTGAGATACTTGTGGTATGCTTTAGAGCATATGTGTTTCTCATGTATGTTTATCATTTTATGCTTAATACCATGTCTTATTCTTCATATATGTTTATCTTGTAAGTTTGAGAGCAGAATTCATGTTTATGCATTCTCTGTTTTAGAAAAGATTCACCATATTATGTTTATTTGCTTCTAAACTGAATGAATTCACCTCAGTGCTAATTCAAACTCTCCTCCATTTCATCCTATACTCAATGATTTATTAATATGCTTTCAAAATACCTATCCTGCCTCACATATTCTCTACAGGTTCACCTTGAATTTCAGACCTAGAAACCTTATATACAGTCCATTCACTAAATTTTCTATCCAGCGTTTAAAACATCAAACAAATTCTATTTATTAAGCTTACATACCTAGCCTAAAATCATTAGATACTCATCCATTCATTTGACTACTTAAAGTGACAAAAATAGATCCCTCTATGGTCCGGGTAGGGCTAGCTACCTGACCTAAAGTTTGGTATGTGGTTACCTTTCTCCAATCCTATTGTCAGCCTTGGGAAGTTGGAGAGAGTGATAACAACTAGGAACCTTACATCCATAGCCACTCCATGCTTCCACCTAGACATATGTTTCCATGGATATCATTACATGTCTCCTAAAGTCATGAAACAAATCAGTCATCATGGTGGTTGTTGAAAACTTTCCAAATATGTTCATTTTTGTGCTATAACTCTCCCATTTACCCCAACAATGGTGGATCGAGTTTTCATGGACCAAATCTTCAAACTAAATGGCATGTCGACTTCCATTGTGTCTGATAGAGACCCAAATTTCACCTCCAAATTTTTGCAGGAATTTTTTAAGCTACAAGGCACACAAATCCAAATGAGTACAACTTATCATCCTCGAATCAATGGTCAAATAGAAGCAGTAAAAAAAAATTTGGATACCTATTTGTGGTGCTTAAGTCTAGACAAACAACATCAATGGGTATAGTGGCTTCCTTTATTTGAATGGTGGTATAATACTAACTATCATGAAGCCACCAAGATGATGCCATATGAGGCAATGTATGGCCAACTCCCACCTTCACCAACTTCTTATCCCTGGATGTTCCAAAGTACATGCAATTGATCAAATCCTACAAAACCATGCTGTCATGATCACCCACCTCAAAGATAATTTACATCAACCTCATAACATAATGAAGCAACAATCCGACCAAAATTGTTTTGAGTAGTCATTTCAAGTAGGTGACCAGGTGTTCTTGTGACTCAAACCATATAAGAAAACATTCCTCAAAGAAAAGGGCTGCCAAAAAATAGCACCAAAATTCTATGGGCCTTATCAAGTACTTTAACGTATAGGAGAATTCACCTACAAAATGGCCTTGATCATTACCTCGAAAATCCACCCAGTCTTCCATGCATTGTGCCTCAAGAAAGTTGTGGGGAATAATTGTAGGATTCAAGTTTTTTTTCCATAATTGGATGAGGAAGGCTCACTTTGGCTATGACTAGAACAGGTCCTCAATACTCACAAAAGACATCTCCGTGACCACACCATCAAGTAAGTCCTCATCAAGTTGAAATACACCTTTCTAGAATATGCGGCATGGGGATCAACCACTATTCTTCAGCAGTTTCCGCAGCTTCAACCTTTAGGACAAGGCTGATTTTGATGGGGAAGGACATATTAGGGTCCAACCCTAACCCATTTATTTATGTAATAAGCCCAAGGGACCTAGTCAGAGTCATAGTTAGTTAGTTGAGTCAATAAAGTCCATAAGCAGTTATCTACTTTAATAATAATTGTAAGTGGTTGAAATGCATTATAGAAAAGGGAACACAATTAGTTATAAATGGGCCATACTATATAAATAAAGTGGTTAACCTGTGTTATGCAAGGCAACACTAGTATTTAGGGTTTTTGTTGTCATTAAGCTGTAAATAGTATTGGATAGTAAGGGAATAATCACCGATTATTATTGTAATATATCTCTTCTATATTGGAGGTTTCCCCCTCAAAGAGGCAAGTAAACATTGTAATATGCTTATGAATAATAAAATATCTTTGCAACTTGTCTCAATTCACGTGATATTTATGTGTTTCGGGAAATATTTTTTTGTATTTTTGGAAGTCTTTTATTCTCGCAGGTTAAGTGCATAACACAAACCCTATTGTGTTGTTAGTCTGTGAAGGAAGAATTTTGGCAAGGAGGACATCCACTAAACCAACATTCCCAATATTGTCCACAAAATAATCTGCTAGAGGTTCGATTTGAGTAAAGGGGTCCCTGACTTCATATTGTCCCAAGGTGAAATTTATGTATCCCCCAAGACAAACACATTCTCATCCAAAACAAGGGAATCTAAATATGTTTTCCTAGAAAATATTGTTATTCGAGTATGGGCCATATATATTCGATCATGGGAAAGATAACTCATTTTCCCTATAGATAATAGTTGTTACTAGACAAGACCATGAGGCCCAAGCCCACATGTCATGGAAAAGTGGAAAAGGGAGATTTTCCATATAGTAATTAGTCCTCCTAATCTGCTCAAGGAATTTGTAAAATGATTGGATAATAAAAGAATCATAGAGGAAGAATAGACTTCGCCCATGCTCCATCTATCATTGTCTTTTGAAGTAAAATTATATGAGGGGAGAGAGAGGAGATCCATCTCTTTATGGACAAAGTTTTTGATGGGTTGGCCAAAGCCTTAACATTTAGAGAAAGTAATCTCATTCTAGACCCATTTCAGGGCCAACTGCTTTAAGTTCCCCAATGATAGACTTTTTCTTTCCTAGTTTTATCTCAAAGGAGGCTTTCTTCATTACTAAGGAGATAAAAATCTTCTTTCATCGTCCAAAACCTTTGGCCATATGGTCATAAAACATGCCTTAACATGTACCTAGTTTCAGTTCAAAAACCCCATCGGGGAGGCTGCTCTCAAACGCGAGAGGCATTAGGGGAATTTTGAGGTCTAAAATGGGCCTCCTAAGGAAAATGTACAATCAAAATTCACTTTATGAGAACCAATCACATTTTAGGGGATGACATCATCCCCACTGGTTGAGGTGGCATTGTTTGAGTTAAAGACACTTACTTTTTACATTCTCAATGGTGGATAAAAACTCATGGTTAACCATGGTAGTGTTTTAATTACTTTTAAAGTCAAAGTAAAATACTAATAATAAATGTCATTTCACACTTTTTGAATAAAATATTGTTATTGTCATTTCATATTTTTTGAAAGAAACAATGCATATCCTTGCATAATCTTCATGTCTTTACACATTTTTCAATAAATATTATATTTGTATATTTTCATATATTTATTTTTGAATTATATATTCATCTCATTTTATTTAATATTATAATTTCAAATTAATTTCTATTTATTTTTAACTTATTTAAGTACAAAGGACAAATGCATTAGTTGTGCAATGATAATGACATTTTATTGAAAAGTTCATTCTTATTTATAGTCACATCAATACAATTTTTTTATTAATTTTATTTTGGTACACTTTTCCAATTGAATTTAACCATGGTTACATGGATTGCGGTGAAAAAAAGTAAAATGAAAATTCATAAATATTATTTTTATTGGTTTAGCTATTATTTTATTATTTCCTTAGGAGGCCCATTTTAGACCTCAAAATTCCCCTAATGCACCTTTCCTATGAGTGAAGCCCTATCTCTCATAGAAGACTGGGCTGTTATATATTTTTTAATATATAGGTCTCTTCTTAGGATTGTTGTTATTGGTGAAATGAGTTTCTTTTGATTGCTCAATCAACTGTCATATATATAAGTTATAACACAATTTGAAAGATAGCAACTATGTTTTATTTGTCCAACGTGGTGAAAACCTAGATTAAAAGGAAACTTACCTCAATTTTTGAAACAGGGTTTCAACTCAAAGTTCTACAAATAAATTTGGGAGTTAGAAAATAGGTGGTTTGTAGTTTTTATATGGAAAAACAATGTTACAAGTTTTTTTGGGGGCAAATGTTTGAAGCCATTTTCAACCATGCATGGTGGTTGGATACCTCTAAAATGGATTTGGTGTTTTCTTCCCATATTTTCTTTATATTGATTCAAGTATCTATTTTTTATGTGTTGTTATCTATAGCATGGGTATAACCTAACCCAAACATATATCTCCTCCATCTTCTAATCCTACCAAAATATAAATAAAAATATTTATATGCGATCAATCGCTCTTCCAAATTTCTTGAAAGACTGTGAGACTTTTGTTTACATGCCCCATTTATCTTTTTACTATTGGGTTGAAATATTTTTGTTTTATAAAAATCAATCAAGAGGGAGAGGGTTAATTCTTCTTTCAAGAATAGAACAATTGTGGTAGTGGTAACCATGTTATCAATGTGGAGTTCAAGTATTTTATTGTTGTTAGGAAACAAGGCCCTTTTATATTATTGCTTGTCATTTTGCAAGTGATACATATTTAACTCGATTTATCATGATTCATGTGAACTCATTTTTGGAAAACATTGTATATTTAAAAATAATGGTATCCCTTTGCTTGTTTAGGTCCCAAGGTTCTATGCTTATGAATTTGAATCAGTAGGACATTGCATCAACATCGTTGCCATTAAATTTTATTGATGCTTATGCTTGTGCGATGACATTTTTTCCTAGTGTTCTATCCTAGATATGGATCTCATCGATGCATTAGGGCTTATGATGCATTAAGAGTCTCATGTGACTTCAAAGTTTTTCCCTTTTATGATACACATTGAAATGATGCAAAGGAATCTTGTCTCAATGATTAAAACTTCATCCTATTCATGTTAAGGTTTGTGAAGTGATACTTTACTCATGTACCCTTAAAACCCTAATTATCAGGACAAAAGCCCCAGTCTTGTTTACTCGAAAACCCCTAGGTGCATTTTTTTTAATCATTTCATGGCACATGCATTAAAAATGCATAATTATGTCAGGCATCTCGTGGCATGTCAAAGTCACATGCAACCAACAAGTCTATCAGAGTGTTTAACTGCCAAAGTTTTGTGAAGATAAGGTTTTGTTTGTGTAAGAAAAATTGAGTCTTTAAAGTTTTGCCCTCACAACTTTTGCAAGAGAAGGCTATGAAAGATATTCATATCAGAGGTATTTGTCAACATTTTATGTGATTACAAAAAATCTTTTTATAACTCATTTTACATTTTTCCCATTCATTGTGTTTTTTTAAGGCCTTAACGCTTTATTTTGTAAAATCTCACCTTGTAGTACATAACCCTACTAACACATTTTATTATTGTGTATACAAGGTGAGTAATAGGGTTTGTCCCGAATTATACCATGAGGGTCTCGACGTCGAAATGATACAAATGTGATATGAATATTGCAATGGCCAATTTTAAACAGCGTTGCCCTAATTTAAATAATGCGTTCCCTTGACATGTATATGTAAAATTATAATGCTAATTTAAGATGATTTAAGATGGTAATGTAACCATATTGCGAAGGAACATGCGATATGGTAGTGCTAACGGGGTAGCACCATGCCACAAGCGTTATAAGGGAGATGTACAACATTTGTTACAATGTTTTCCTAGGATCATGTGCTGGAAGAATGATGCATATAGATTCATTAAATTACTCTATCATTAACACAACACAAACAACACATTTGGTAGACCGATTGGATATTTAATAATGACTTGAAGTGATGGAAGGATTGCAAGGAAGGTCGAAATATTTATCAAAGGGAGAAACATAGATTATAGAAATACAACATTCACCATGACAAAGCACATGAAAAGTGCGCAAAAGTCACTCAAGGAAGCACAATTGGCAGCACATCGAAGAAATGGAACCAAGGGCGTGTTAAGGATCGTTGTGAAAAAAATTATCAATCCAACTTATCTTATGCCCAAAAATGATATAATAAAGGTCAAATTGGTATCTCGGACTATGAAAAGGTGACAAATAAGATAGTTTATGATACAATACAGTCCTGCATTCTGATTAGTATGAAATTTCATCCTGTGAAGGATATATATATAATGCAATAATTAGTTGCATTGATGTTGAGAAGAGTGTTTTAATTCTCTGGATGGACATTAATCCTGGTGGATGGAATAAACCGAAAAAATGGAGAATGCTATGATGAGTTATGTAAATTATCATTTTGCTCATCTTTGGGATATTCTCCAAATAAAAACAAGCACCTTTCTCGAAAAGTTGAAACACCCACGTGTAGTGAACTCTGCTTATTTTTCACCAAGAAATGACAGTAAAATAATGAATACCTGCCAAGATAATCAGATCCTTTTATAGGATTATATCTTTGGTGATTTTAGCTATCCAAGCCATGAGATCATCCATAGTCATTATTTTAATCGTCACTTGACCTAATTTCATGCCAAATGGAATCCAAAGGACCCATTTGAGTGCCTTGTAGTTATTGATTGTTACATGAGCTATAATTTCAATGACATAACTTTGCATAAAATTGATTTCTTTAATAAAATCAATGGATATATTTTTGTTGAAGTAATGGATCCAAATATAACAAAAATAACCCTTGTGAATAAATTGCATCCTCGAGAAGATATTTTGGCATCGGGAAGCTCTAGATATTTGCTCATTTTGTGACCAAAAGAGGAGATTGATTTTGATGAGATGGTTGATGAAAGAACACACTAAGGTCACACGAAGACAACTGAGAGATGGAAAGACATATGATGCATTAGAAAGTAATGGGATGACACTAGCTCAACATGAAAAATTTGAATTATGATAGAATCGCAATGGGAAGTATGATTGACCTTAGTCACAAATCACATTTTTCAAGTCACATATTTATGTAATATTCCCTAATGGGAAAAGCAAGAATATAGTGCAAAATGTTGGAATAGCAATGTTAAACATCATATAAAAGCAAGAGGCCAATGTGGAGACCTTTGATTCATTATAACAGCAGCAAAATATGCATAAGAAATGGGCCAAAAGATGTACAATAAGATAGAACAAGCCTCCAATGGAAAAAAACCTTAAAAGAGGTGTTGCTACTATATATCAAAGAGCTGGAAGACTGCTACAGTGTTGTTTAAAAGGCACTCCTACAGAAAATGAATATAAAAAATAACAAGGGCTGATATATGCCAAAAAATATAGATCGAATACTGATCTAGGCATTATACAACCTCCAATGAAGAACCCCACAAGGGTTTTCAGAAATACACCATGTACAAGATCTGAATCAAAGCCCTAGGGCTGAAGATTCACTGCAACATATAGATATGGAAAGTGTGGCTGATATGATATAAAAAATAATAATGCAGCCTCCTCCAATATATCTCCTAGATGAAAGGTGGATCCCTTCACTAGAAAACCTCCTCTCCAAATGGTGTACTGAAACCACCCAGCAACTCCTCCCTCAAAATAACGTAGTTTTGGAAAGAAACTGCATTGTAGGGGAAAATAAATATGTGGCCTAATTCCAATATCTGAAAATATGCTCAAGGGCCTTTCTTACTATCCTCCCAATGGAAAGGAACCCTTTTCCACTGAAAATAAGCATTGAATTGACCCAAATATGGTCTCCATTGCTGCAACCTGGAAAACAACTCAACCCTCAACAGGATCTGCACTGTAGATGTAAGATGAAGCTTTAGCCAAATGCGTGATAGTGGAAGTGAAGTACAAGACTCTTCAATGAGCTTCTCAATGGAATAGGTGGGATTCCCGATCAGTAATACCTAGTGCTAAACAATACTTGCAATCTTAGCTAAACAGCCAAAGAAAGCTATATGTCTAAATAGACCATATATTCAGAAATATCATATACCAATACATAATCAATATGGTTGCCATCCTCTTCCTTTTATAATATATGAGCTTCCAAACCATAAGCCCCATTCATTTATGACCCTACTTCCATGCAAGGTGTCTCCATCTAAAACTGTGTTGTCCCTCATTGATTTCCACTCCTCCATGACAGAGTTATTGATTTGGCCAGAGTTGACCTAGTCAAGATGTTCCAGCCCCTTTTCACACCTAAGGGTGCTTAATTAAGCTGCCAAGATGATTTACTTGTACACTGGCATTGATTTATTCATTATTAAGGAGGATTATGGAGCTCCATTTTCCTCTTATTCATAAAACAAGACAACAAAACAAAAAATAATATTCCAACTAGCTCATGGCTAATTGGGAATATTACAGTCCTCCCTTCCCAAATGTTGCTTGTCCTCAAGCAACTGACAAGGTGAGAGTTGCAACTCTTCTCCTCCATCATTGGTGACACCATAATGTGATAAGCTTCCCTCATAAACTAAGTTTATCCCAATCCATCCCTCCATGAAATTCTCCTCCAAATTTCTCATGAGATGCAAATGATCCATCCCACAAGGAAGCAATAGTTACAATGAAACAAACATGGTTTTCCCAATGTTCTCCCTAAAACATGTAGCATAATGAACATGTAGAATCTCTCTCCCATAGGGTACATACAATCCTCCCATCCTCCCTTCAATCATTCCCATAAAAAGAACAAGTACATCATCAATGTATGGGATCAAAACCAAGAACATGCAAACATAAATATGCAAAAATGGAGGTGGGTCATAGTCCCACATGTTGAACCAGTGTAGTATATCTCCTGACTGCATCAAATAGTGGTATGGTAAGTGGTTTTCCCACCACTTACTTGCTACCCAAGTCTTCTCATAATGGCTGAAAAGGTGAGAAATGTTTGGTGCTTTTGGAGTGCACCCACAGTGATACGACATCTCCCTATATCCTCCAAGGGAGTGGCCATGTTCAGAAATTTTTATGGCCCAAAGTTGGCCATGAAGTTTATATGGAAGAATTTTCTTCCTTGGAGAAATGGCCTGCATATACATGGTAAAGAAATGCAAGTAATCATCAAATGAAACATTATGTACATACGCATGTTCCTTACCAAAATTTCTGCTCATAAAAATGGAGTGGTCCATAGATATATCCCCTCTTATTCCAAAAGAGGAAAGAGGTGGTTGTGATAACTCCTTAATTGACTTATGTATCTCTCCCATCTCCACATGGTCCATGCTTCTTTTCAAATGTTGATACAGTTCCTCTTCAAAGCCTTCCCAAGTGTAGCTCTCCATGATAGTGTTGTAGGCTCTCATGGAATAAGTATGGCTGAAAATGAATTCTTCATGTGCTCTTTGTAGCAACTTCTCCTTGAGCTCGGAAGCTCTAGATAAGAAGATCCTACCATGATAATAAATGACCTCATCTTGGACTGAATATCCCTCTTCATGTAGCTGGTCATCAAGTATCATACATGTGAAAATATCCTTTGAATAATCCACCAATGCTTGGGATTTCCAATATGGATCAATCTTCCATAGTGACAGCGTTGATGATCTATCACAAAGAACATTTGTCATATGGCTTCCCTTCTCCTTGACATCTCCCATGCCAAAGGTATATGTTGGAAGGCTGCTATCCTTCCCATGCTTCTCCTCCCACAATGCAAAATCTTAAATGAGAGTGGGTAATGATGATATTGGGAGAATTTCTCCCTCCTCCTTGAGTCCACCCAAGACTCTCAACAGTGTATCATGGCCTCCTAATGCTCCCATTCCTCCTGGATCTATGAATGGTGCATCATGATGTGAGACATGTCTCACCCAATCTGGATCAAGTGGCCTCCCAGGTGGTTTGCCACAAAATAATAATGTCCCATGGGCCAAAGTCATGTGCATAATAGATGGGACTGTTAGGTCCCTGCTTCCACTGCACAAATCCATCTCTGATTTCTATGTGGAAGTTGTATGTGAGGGATATGTGTGCATGCCCTTAATCATCTGAGTTTTACCACTCCTTCTATCCACCCATTTCATCTGCAAAGTTTCCCAATCTGTGGTGAATTTCCCCAAAGTAATCAACCACTACACACCCAATATCAAATTGGTGTCAGGTATGTCAACCACAAAGAAGTGATCAATGAATGTATATGTCCCCATGGTAACAGATAAGGATGGAACATAATGCATGCATTGCATAGTTCTATCTCTTGGGACCAAAACATAAAATCCCTCAAAATCATCAATGGGTATTTCCCTCCTCTGCACTAGTTAGGCATCAATAAAATTGGGGGTAGCTCCACTGTCAATGAAAATAGAAATCCTCTGTTCTAAGATGGAACCTCGAACCCTCAAGGTCAAGTACTTAGGTACTTCTCTCAATGATGCAAGATCCCCTCCAATTGGATCAAATGCCCCATTTCCATTACCTGATGGTGTTGGTTCATCTCCTACTATGTCAGTGTTGTGACCTATTCTTGGTTCATCTTCTTCTTCCTCCTCAACATCTAATAAGACCTCTATGTAGTGTGCCTTTCCTGCTGTACATTTATGTCTGGGTGCCCAAGATTCTTGGCATGTGAAGCAAAGCTTCCTCCTCCTCAAATCTCTTTGGACATCATCATCAAGAGGTTTTTTACTTTGGCTCTCCTTTGAAAGAGGAGCCTTCTCATCTTTTCCCTTTGATGGAAAAGAGGGCTTATGCTAAAATGTTGGCTTTGCTTTTGGCAAGGCATATTGTAAATCTCTAGCCCTTTCAATGACATCTTGAAGGATAGTGGGCTTGGTAGACTTAACCAACCCATGAAGAGGTTCATCTAACCCATCAATGAACATCTAGACCCTTCTTGCTATAGATAAATCAGGAACCATAATAGAAAGTCTTAAAAATTCACAAATATAAGTTTATGGATTACCTGATTGTTTTATCTTTGCAAGCCCCATGAATAGTGTCTCGGGATCTCTTCTATCAAACCTCTCCACCAACCTCTTTGTGAACTCTGAATATGCAGTCACATTGGCATGACCCAATGTAGACAAGCCATGGAACCACCAATCATGTGCTTCACCCTCCAGGTGTAGTGTTGTTATCTTAATGGCCTCCATATTTGGTACTTTGTTCAGCTGGAAGTAGATGTCGAACTTCTCTACCCATGATTTGGCAGTGCATTTAGATGACCCATCAAAGTTGGGTAAGAAAAATATGCCCATAGTGTGGTGTAGATCATGATTCTTAATGAATCCTCCACCTCTATTGTGATGTCTGGGTCTCCTATTATCCTTGATCTGACAAAATTCTTGAAAAATCAAGTGGTCTTTGAATCTCTGAGATTGAGACTCATACTCCATGAAATAGTCTTTAAGGGATTCGTGTTCTTGAAGCCCTTCATTTCCCACTGCTAATAATGTAGGCATTGTAGAACATTGGGAAACTTGTTGTTGTTGCACTGTTTGATCAATCCAGTGATGAGAAATGTCGGAGCCTTCACCATGTTGAAATCCTTTAGGGGATTCCTTGTGTTGTGGAGGTAAATCCCCTCTGCGGACAGAGGCGATCCCTACTAGCCCAGACCGGGTCTAGCAACAATCGTTCACGCTATAGTGCAGGTTCCTAATTGCAAATAAACCAACTAGTGATGAAGGCTTACCTGGAATCCAACGCTGTCGCTCGTAGAGGTAGCACTCCCGTTCCTTAGCTCTGGCAGATCACAATCCTCACGATCTCCGTGATCGGACACCTGCACACGCAAGAAACAAAACAAACGCAAGCGTAAAATCCAATGCATACAACTATATGTCAGTCAGAGAAGACATAACTCATGATCATCATCAAGAACAAGAGTGGAACCATAACCAATAGTCGCTTATCATTAATTAATCAAAAGAAGAATACAACCATAGCTCTGACGCTGAATTCTCCTTCGGAGGGTCGTCAGCAGAACGTGTCTCGATAAAGCCTGTCAGGGATGGGACAAGCCTCTCTCTCCGGATGTCTCGACAATAATCTCCTCGCTTGGATTTGGCCTTAAGGGAATGAATCAAAGCTCTTGCAGCATTAGGCTCTTGGGAACTTGGAGACTAGCTTGCAAAGGAGATGAGCAAGCTTTTATAGATGGAGGAAGAGGAGTTGGGATCCCTATAATCATGGGATTGGCCCTATCCTCAAGCAAGCTTCCATGAGAGGTGGCAAACCACTTCCTCTACATGGAGATCCGGAGCCAAACCTCCCAACTCAAATTAGATACCAGTTTAGGAATTGGTTAGGACAAAACTTCTGCCATTTATTTTTAAAAAACACTCCTTAAAATGGCTGGCGCGGGTGCGACTCTGGGACAGAGCACCAATTGGCACGCCCCCTTTAGAGGATTTGCCCCCTCGACGCGAGGGCTGAACTATGTACCTGCGCCAATGCAAAAAGAGCTGTTTTTAGGGTTTTTTACAAGGAGTTTTCTTCAGGGCAATGAAAGCTCATGTTTAGAGGGATTTCATGAAGGTGTTTTCAAGTCATGTCACTGCTCACAGGTCACGGAATGAGCCCTCCAATTGTGCGGGATGGGGAATTGTAGGGACGGTGACAAATTGTTGTGTAACACCTTGTATCTATCCATCCTCATATCCTTTATTTCTCTCACAATGTCTTGCATAGCTTTGAGAAGAATCTTAGGAAAATCCTTCTCTTTATCTTCTCCCCCCGATAAAGGGGTTTCTCCCTTGTCTTCTTTGTCATTTGTATAATCAAATTTTCGATGTCTTCTTCTTTAATACCTCTTCTCTCTATCAGTAAGAGGATCTCCTTCTTTAGATGACATATTGGATTTTCCAGATGCACAGGCTGTGCCAAGATTATGCTCTAATACCACTGTAATATTCCCAAATGGGAAAAGCAATAATATAGTGCAAAATGTTGGAATAGCAGTGTTAAACATCATATAAAATCAATAGGCCAATATGGAGACCTTTCATTCATTATAACAACAACAAAATATGCATAAGAAATGGGCCATAAGATGTACAATAAGATAGAACAAGCCTCCAATGGAAAAAACCCTCAAAAGAGGTGATGCTACTATATCTCAAAGAGATGGAAGATTGCTACAACGTTTTTTAAAAAGAACTGCTACAAAAAATGAATATACAAAATAACAGGGGATGATATATGCCACAAAAGATAGATCTAATACAGATCTAGGCACTATACAACCTCCAATGAAGAGCCCCACAAGGGTTTTCAGAAATACACCATGTATAAGATCTGAATCAAAGCCCTAGGGCTAAAGATTCACTGAACAATATAGATCTGGAAAGTGTGGCTGATCTCATATTAAAAAAATAATGCATCCTCCTCCATTAGATCTCCTAGATGAAAGGTGGATCCCTTCACTAGCAAAGCTCCTCTCCAAATGGTGTACTGAAACCAACCATCAACTCTTCCCTCAAAATAACGCAGATGTAGAAAGAAATTGTGTTGTAGGGGAAAATAAATATGTGGCCTAATGCCAAGATCTGAAAATATTCTCAAGAGCCTTCCTTACTATCCTCCCAATGAAAAGGAACCCTTCTCCACTAAAAATAATCACTGAAGTGACGCAAATATGGTCTCCATTGTTGCAACTTGCAAAACAACTCAACCCTCAACAGGATCTGCACTGTAGATGTAATATGAAGCTTTGGCCAAATGCCTGATAGTGGAAGTCAAGTTCAAGACTCTTCCAAGAGCTTCTTAATGGAAGAGGTGAGATTCCTGATCAGGAACACCCAGTGCTAAACAACACTTGAAATCTTAGCTAAACAACCAAAGAAAGCTATATGTCTAAATAGACCATATATTCAGAAATATCATATACCAATACATAATCAATATGGCTACCATCCTCTTCCTTTTATAAGATATGAGCTTCCAAACCCTAAGCCCCATTCATTTATGACCCTACTTCCATGCAAGGTGTCTCCATCTAAAACTGTGTTGTCCCTCATTGATTGCCACTCCTCCATGAAAACGTTGTTGATTTGGTCAAAGTTGACGGAGTCAAGATTTTCCAGCCCCTTTTCACACCTAAGGGTGCTTAATTAAGTTATCAAGATGTTTTCCTTGTACATTGGCATTGATTTATTCATTATTAAGGAGAATTATGGACCTCCATTGTCCTCTTATTCATATAACAAGACAACAAAACAAAAATTAATAATATTACAATTTCATTTGTGACTTCTCCCTAAGTCACATATCTCATATGTGGCCTCTCTCTAGGTCACAAAATCACATTTTAGAGCCTTAGAGGTGTAGCCAGAAAGTGTGACCTGCACTAAAATGAAACTATGTGACCTCTCCACAAGTTAGGTCACACTTCCAATCAATGACCTCGCCATAGGTCACAATTATGTTATGTGATTCCTCTCAAGGTCACAATTCACATATCGAGTCTCCAACAATTGCCTCGTAATTGTGTGACCTGCAACAATAGTGCAAGTTTTCGGTTATCGTTCCTAGGAAATTCTCAAAGTCGCAAATCACACTTCTAGTCCCTAATGGCACTGTGACCCAGAATGTGATTTACATTGTGACTTGAAATTTGATTTGTGTCATTGCTTTAAGGTGTGACCTGCACTAGACCTAAAATTGTGATCTACACTAGAATTTAAACATGCAATAATTTGCAACTAGTTCTATTCCTGCTCCATTGCACTTTCGCTTATCATTGTGTAGCCTTCTCCAATAACTGCATTAAAGGGTTGAATTGGACAATATTTATCTTAGGTCTATCGTAATCTAACATTAATGGAAAAGTTTCATCCCTTTACCATTGCATCCTCAACCCGTTGTTACATTACAACAAATAAAGTCATTACATTCGAACAACATATGTGCCATATAACTATATTTTACATGCTTGGATTGTGTTGCACTTCTGGATATGTTTATTTTGTTGGAAAGTAGAGGGAGATGAAAGAATTAAAGTTGGAAAAACATCCTTATGAGATTTACATGTGGATATGGGAATTTTTATTTCCAAAAATGTTTTCGATACCTCTCTAACTTGCTACCATGTATACAATCTGTGTTGAAATTGGCAACAAGAAGAGGCTTCTAATTTAATTTTCCCTTAATTAAATTAGAATGAAATTCTAATTCCACATCACATGAAAACATGTGCGAGTTAAATAAGTTGGGAAGACTTAGTAAGCTCATTCAATTCGAGACGGGGGTCAAACTAGAGGCATGTAGATTTCACTCTAAGTTTTAGGGGGTCCAGTTGCAGTTTATTTTGAGTTTTAATTGTTTAACTTAATTATTTGAGTTAAAATCAATTTAACTTTTTCTAACTGGTGGATGAGCTAGTGAGAATTCAACAGAATTAAATTTGATTTAATTCACATACAGTGATCAATCAGATAATTGATAATTCACTATAAATTGTTGTTGCATATCAGTTCTAAGGAAGATCCAGTTGAAGAAGACCCAAGTATACTATCAATTGTATAATTAGGAAATTGTACTGGTCATGCATGAGGTCAACAGGATGCCTTGGATTTATTGAAAAAGTAATTAGTGGGAATTTTCTAATTAATAGGGGCTCAATTCCCTCAGGAATGCGTGAGCAAGGCTGGTTGGACAAAGGCAAGGAATTGACTAAGTATTGGAACAAACTTGCTAGGATCAAAGTGAGACAGTCAGAGATAGTGCATACAGATCTCAATACTGAGAGAAGCATTGTATTATTTCATATTCTTGATTTTATGCAATATATTGATAGTGGTTTTTTTAGCTAAGGCTTTCCCCAGATACATCTTTGTGTTGTGCGATCGAAATTCTTTCTCTTTCTTGTTCATGTGATTGTGTGATCGTAATTGGTTTCCGCAACTTGTAGAAAAGATTCAAGTATTTTTTTTTAGCATATTACAAGATTAGTTGAATCTATGTGGATTTTGTACATGGTATCGAAGTAGGAATCACTATAGAAGAGAAGAATACAAATTTGTTTTGAACAAGTGAAACGAATTTTCAAATGTATTCTTCAGGACCAACAACAGATCAAGATATATTTTTTGTAGATTGAGACTCGAATATGCCCTTGAGGGTAGTTAAAATTACATAGCTTGGAAGTACATGATGGAGGTAGTGTTGGAGGACAACGGAGTGAAGGAATTCATATACAATGACATTCCCAAGCCTACAACAACAGATGCTCAAAATATTGATGCATGGAAGAAGAATGTAGCAAAGACGAGAAGGATTATGTTAGAAGGAGTTCGAGATCATATTGTCTTGAACCTCCATGGAAAGGAAACTCCATATGCTATGTGGAAGGCCTTAACATATATGTTTAAAAATAACAGTGACCACAGGAAGCTGGCGCCGAAGGACAAGCTCAGAAAGATCAATATGGAGAAGGGAGACATGATACCAAAATACTTGACAGAGTTCACTCAATGTCAAGATGAACTTGGAAGTGTTGGTGTGATAGTTTCCAAGGACAATATGGTGAGTCTAACACTTTTAGGCCTTCCCAAGTGCTGTCACAACTACTAGGATTCAATGAATGGGAAGGATAAGCTAGTAGAGGGAGCGATTGTGGTCTGACTTGGTACAAGAAGAGATTCGGTGGACTACCATAGACAGATCCTCATAAAATACTGATGATGAGAAGAAATATGTCTTGGTTGGAAAGGCAAAGAAAGGAAAAGGGAAGGTGTCCCATTCCAAATCAGTTTCTAGTTCGGCAGACAAGTAAAGAGACTTGTCGAAGATAAAATGTTTTCACTGTCATGATCTGGGACACTGTGCTACAAAGTGTCCGCACAAGAATACCGACAAGAAGCCCTCAGGAGGAGCAGAAGGTGAATCACTTGCTTCACAGTTCAAGTTGGATTTCACTCTCATCACATGCATGGTTTCATCGGTGATGGGTTCGGTGTGGTGCTTAGATAGTGGAGCTTCATTCCATATGAACGTCAACAAATAATTATTTAGTTTGGAGGAGAAGGATCTCCAGATGCACATCAAGATGGAAGATGAAGGGAGGTATAACACGATCAACATAGATACAATTACCTTTCAGAGGGATTCTGGTACTCCTATCACATTAAAATATGTCATGTATGTTCCTAGTTTAAAGAGGAATTTAGTTTCTGTTACTATGTTGGAAGACCGTGGCTATGATGTGATATTTAGCAAAGGAAAGATCTTCCTTCGTCACAAGGCCACGGGATAGGTGAATAATATTGGGGTTCAAGTAAAGAACCTCTACAAATTGGATGTAGAATATTGTGCTTCCTTGAGCACGAAAGTAGAGAAGGTGGAAATTCGATACATCAATGAGTTATGGCACAAAAGGTTGGGCCATCTACGTTATGGTGCTTTGAACGTCATGCATCAGATTTCTACAAGACTTCCCAAGGGTGCACTTGAGCAACAAGATACATGAAAAGGGTGTACATTGGGGAAGTACACCAAAGCCACTTTTCATGATAAGGAAAGCTAAGCAAAGGAAATGCTTGAGAGAGTTCACTTATATGTGTGTGGACTGTTCTCAACATCCTCCACAGCAAAACACAACTATTATTTGATTTTTGTAGATGATTCTTCACGCAAGTGTTGGATTTTCTTCATGCATAAGAAAGATCATACGTTCTCAAATTTTTGTGATTTCAAAGCATTTGTTAATAAAGATACATGGAAGAAGGTGAAGGCTCTCAAAAGCGACAATGGTGGAGAATATGTCTCAAAAGAACTCAATAAATTTTGTGCTTCAAAAGGAATTAGATGAGAATTTATAGCATCTCATAACCCACAGCAGAATGGGGTTGAAAAAATGAAGAACATAACTATTGTGGGAGAAGTATGAGCGATGTTGCATGATCAGGGCCTATCGTTGCATCTGTGGGATGAAGCATGCAACACAATAGTATTTATGCAGAACAGAATTCCTCATCAGATACTTGGGATGAGTACACCAGAGGAAGATTTTTCAGGTAAGAAACCAGATGTGGTGTATTTTAAAATTTTTGGTTCATTAGTTTATTTCCATGTAACAAAAGATGCCAAGAAGAATATAGAGCCAACAACTCAGTTGGGAATATTTGTGGGTTACACTGATACACCTCATAAATATCAAGTCTACTTTCCATCACACATGATGACAATGGTCAGAAAAGATGTGAAATTCGATGAAGAGAAGGCCACATAAATTTCTCTTAAGAGGGAGCTCCAGTTGCATAGAGGTTAGGATCTCTTGGCTCCAAAAGAAGAACCTAAAGATGTGGAGCAGCCAAAAGTAGAGGAATAGAGAGTGGAAGCACCCACTCATGCAGAGTCATCCAAAGATGGAAGGAAGCACACTAGAGAGGATGACAAGTTGGTGCTTAATGCTAGAGAGAATGTGGGAGCAACCACATTACATCGCTCGAAGAGAAGGTACCCAGAGTGGTACACTGGCTACATGGCTCTTTTGAGTGAGAGTGTAGAGAAAGATCCATCCTATTTCAAGGAAGACATCCAAAAACCAGTTTGGGTCGATACCATGATTGAGGATTATGGCTTCATTATCAAAAATAGTGCATGGGAAGTTTTCCCAAGATCGAAGGGGAAGTCAGTTGTAGGATCTAGGTGGATCTACAAGGTGAAGCAGGCAACAGATGGGATTTTAGAGAAACAAAAGGCCAGATTTGTGGCCATAAAGTTCTCTTAGGTGGAGGGGATTGATTATGATGAGACCTTTTCATCAGTCGCAAGGTACTCATCAATCAAATCTATCCTTGAACTTTCAATGCAGGTGGGATGGTAGATACCTTAGATGGATGTAAAGACAACCTTCCTCAACGGAGTAATTTAGGAGGAGGTGTACATTGAGCAACCAGAAGGTTTTGAGACCTTCGATAGAGACTTGCATGTGCAATGTATGGACTAAAACAAGCACCTCATTCTTGGTACACTAGGATTGAAAAATACTTCACTGGGTTGGTCTTCGCCAAGAGTGAAGTCAATGTGAACCTTTACCATATTGTGGTAGAAGGTAAAATTTTTATCATTATACTTTATGTCAATGATTTTATACTGACAAGTGATGAGAAGCTCATCAAGTCCTTCAAAGAGGATCTTGCAAGATAATTTTAGATGAAGGACATGGGGCTCTTGCACTTTTTACTGGGATTGGAAATTTGGAAAAGGGATGGGGAGAAATTTGTATCTCAGGGAAAGTATGCCAATGATATTTTGAGGAAGTTCCACATGGAGGGAAGAAAACCCATGGAGACTCATCTAGCAGGAAACTAGAGGAAGGAGGATGCTACTTCATGCGAATTAGTAGATTCTACCATCTACAGGTAACTTTTGGGTTCACTCATGTATTTGGTGAACACACGACCAAACATATGTTATGTGGTTAACCAACTTAATCAAGCTATGTTTAAGCCTACCAAGCTCTTTTGGAAGGCAAGAAAACATGTGTTGAGATACCTCAGAGTTACTACAAAATTTGGGCTATGGTATAGGCAGATAGAGGGAGTGAAGCTTTGAGGCTTCACAAATGCATATTGGGTAGGAAGTCCATCCGATAGGAAGAGCACATCAGGGGGCATCTTCAGCATTCAGTTAGCAACATTTTCCCGGTACAACAAGAATCATAGATTAGTTATACTCAACTCAACAGAGGCAGAGTACATGGTGACTAGTTTGGCAGCATGTGACGCCATCTAGATGAGGAAGATACTTGTTGGTTTTTTTGGTCGACAAATGGATTCAACGGTGGTTTATTGTGATAACCAAAGTTGCATCAAACTCTTGGTTAATCCAGTTTTTCATGACAGTTCCAAGCATATTGATATCGGGTATCACCATCTCATAGATTGTTTATATATGAGGTTTATGCAATTAGAGTACATTCCCACAAAGGAGAAGGATGCATACATCTTGATGAAGGCACTGTCAAGAGGAAAATTTGAGTTCCACAGAGGCAGGATCGGGGTAGCAGACAATCTCTTTCTTGTTGAGAGGGAGTGTTGAAATTGTCAACAAGAAGAGGCTTCTAATTTAATTTTCCCTAAATTAAATTAGAAGTAAATTGTAATTCCACGTCACATGACAACTTGTACGAGTTAACTAAGTTGGGGGTCAAATTGGAGGCATGTAGAGTTCACTCTAAGTTTTAGGGGGTCCAGTTGCAATTTATTTTGTGTTGTAATTATTTAACTTAATTATTTGAGTTAAAATCAGTTTAACTAGTTCTAACTGATGGATGAGCTAGTGAGAGGTCCAGTGAATTAAATATGATTTAATTCACATGAAGTGATTAATCAAATAAATGATAATTCACTATAAATAGTTGTTGCATGTCAGTTATAAGGAAGACGCAGTTGAGATTTGAGTTAAAGGGAAATATACTATCAGTTGTATAATTAGAAAATTGTACAGGTTATGCATGAGGTTAGCAGGATGCCTTGGATGTATTGCACAATCAATTAGTGGGAATTTCCTAATTAATAGGGGCTCAATTCCCTCAGGAATGCGTGAGAAATGCTGGTCAAAAAAAGGGAAGGAATTGGTTAAGTATTGGACCAAACTTGTTGGGATTAGAGTGAGACAATCAGAGATAGTGCAGAGAGCTCTCAAGCCAGAGATGCATTGTTTTGTTTCATATTCTTGAATTTATGCAATATGAAGATAGCAGGGTTTTTAGCTGAGGCTTTCCCAATATACATCTTTGTGTTGTGCGATTGAAATTATTTAACTTTCTTGTTCATGTGATTGTGCGATCGTAATTGATTTCTGCAATTTGTAGAATAGATTCAAGTATTTTGTTTTAGAATATTACAAGATCAATTGAATCTATGTGGATTTTCTACAATCTATAGTGGTATGGATGAAACATGCTAATTTTCATATTAATAATGAAACCATGTGTCTATTTATTTAATCTACTAATTATATGGATGCTTTCAATGTCTCTTATCAAGAAACTCTCAAAACTTTATTCACAATTGCAAGAGGCAAACATAAAGCCAAGGCACCTTGAATTACATAGAATAAAATAGTTGTCACATCTTGGAGTGCCATGATTTCCAAGTATGCCTTTAATGGTTTCCCTAATGAAGCATTAGTGCTATTCAAGAAAATGCAATAGTCTGGTGCAAATCCAAAACTTCTCACCAATTTTACTCCTGGCATGTGCATATTTGGTAGCTTTACAGCTTGGTGAATACATTTAATAGGCACTATGATGAACCTTTGACTTCTTGTTATCAAATGCAAAAACCTTTATGTGAGCCTTCCCACAACCACGATTGAGAGCATATTTCCAACATGTGCTATGTTGTGAAATGACGCACTCACATGATGATGCATATGCCATTATGAAGCTAAGGGTGAAATCAAATGAAGTGAAAAGGATAAAGGTAATAAGAAGTAAAGTAAGAAGAGGAAAGATAATGGAAAGGTGAAGATATCCAATGCAGCTGGTGTGAAATAGCATTATAAAAAGAATTTTGTTTCCACGCGGAGGTTGGATTCCATTGAGCAAGTGAAAAATCCATTAATGGGAGTGATATGGGTTTTGAGTATGACTATGATGTCAAGTCTAGTAACAACACAAAATGAAAATGTAACGACATGAGCTTCGCACAAGAAATATCAACAGAAGGCCAATCCTTGTGATGAAGGATGCAAAAAGAAAACTTGGGTGACATATTCAATCAAGGCTTTCATTTTCAAAGTATTCAACTTTGATAAGTAAAAGGTTGTCACATAGAGAATAATATTGTTTCCATTGTTTCATTGGATGAATGTAAGCTAGTCATTGTGTAGGAGTTTATGTGGAAGGAAAAGATAGTCCCCATCTTGCATAGAGGTATTTTGGCCATATTTGCATGAAAAATCCATCCATGGTGCCTGTTAGTGTCTCTTAGTCACCAGTGATCAAATGTACTCTTTCAATATTAGTTGATAGGGTCATAGGTCAAATTTTATAGTTTCAAATATGTTTTCAAATAAAATTTTATCATTGGTTGTTGTCTAGGTCAGCGCTTCTCCCTCCATTCACTCATGGTAATCATCACACATCTCGGTCTAATATTCATTTAAGAATCTATGGTCATGAATCAGTTAATATACCATCATCTAGGTCATGGTCTAGGATTACATTTGAGGTGTCACCATTTGTTCATGTCATCAAAATCTACATGGGAGTCATGTCATCACCATTTTCACCATCATGGGAGTTAGAAAATTAGAAAATAAACACAAAGGAGCAATGATAAGGTTCAATATAGTATTTATTAATGTTCGGGGGCTTACAAACCAGTAAGTTATCATCCTTCAACTTTCATTGAAGTGGATTTCTTCAGCGAAGGGTGAATTCCCTCTTCTAGGTTTTTCAACTAAATTTTTGGTTTCATTTATGTTTAGCTTGCTCCCATTGGAAAAACCCTAGTTTCATCACTTAATAACCTTCAAACATAACTCATCCACCTTACTAAACCACTCCATAACATTCATACATCTTATAACCCCCATTTTCACTCAAAACCTAATTCTCACTATGTTTTTGTAGAGATAATTAGGTTAACTCTGTGTTTAGGAAATTTTCCCCTCTTACCCTTATCCATTTCAAGTAATTAAACTTTCATTGTGTTCCTAAAACACTCCCCTATCTCCCATAATTTTTTCATATTTTTCCCTAACTCCTATCCCCTCCATTTCCCTCCCTAAACTTGCTGCCCCATTTTCCCCTATTTTCCTAGATTCCACCCTTTCCTTCCTTCCCATCAAGATAAGGTTTATATCATACAAAAAAAACACCATGGAAAATGAGAATAAAAGTACAAAAAAGGAGGGCAAGTTTCTAGGTTTGATCCAACTCAGACACATGGCATCATTTACAGAGTTTTGTGATCATTTGTTAGGGTTTACGTAGCACACAAGGACAGTCCTACTTCAAATTTAATTTCAGAAGTAATGAAGATGATTTTGACAAAAGTGAAGGATTTTTTGTCAATAATATACCAAATAACAAAAACCTCCTTCATTTTATGCATAGGTGTTATTATTTGAGATAAAAAATACAGTTGCTCTAGGTCATTTTATGCACTTTTGGATAGGTTGTATTCAAATCAAATTTTCAGGGGTTTGGAGCAGGGGTTTGCAGTTCTTGATGAATCCATTGTGTAGAATAAATCCTAAGCTTTCCAACCATACCACTTTCAGCCAAACACTACTCTGGGAAGGCCTCCAAACTCCCTCTCAAAGAGCACGCTACCCTTCTGCTGAGAACATGCTACGCTTCTACAAATTTTAGCGACCAACTTAAAACTTGGATTATGAATAAATGGGAAATTATTTTTCAAAACAAGGGGAAATTTTGTTCATAACATACCAAAAAACAAAAACCTCTCTCAGTTTTCAAAAAATGTTATGGTTAGAGAGATATTGATCCATCTTTGAGCCCTATTTTTGTAGAAAAGTTTTGGATTTTTGGCAATTTTGGCAATTTCGGTTGTACAGAAGCATCGCGATGCTTTTCCACAGAGGCTCCAAATGAATTTTTATCTCATTTTTGGAGAAAAACCCAAAAAACACCCTATTTTTCATGCTTCTGCCACCTTTTTTCCCTGTGCGCGACGCTTCTAGATTAAGCTTGGAAAAATGGAATTTTGAAGGCCTTGCAGGTGGTTTTTTGTTAGTTTCAAGGTTGGGTTGGATAGAGGACATCTAGGGCTACCTTTCCCAATATTCAGATCAACATGAGGATGCCTAAAATTTAGCCAAAAATACCCTCCAAGTGGCGCGACGCTTCTGCGAAAAAGTGTGACGCTTCTATGTGCAGCACGATGCTTCTGTCTTGGATGCTTTCTGGACATGTGTCAATGCAAAATGGTCCAAATCTCGAGGTTACATTTTTCCCATGAGATGTTTTGTGGATAATGGATTTTTTTTTGCCCCTCATTGTTGAGGAATCATGCAAATACTCAAGGAGACAAAGACTCCTAGTTATTAGCTAAATTTGGGGGGATTGTTTCTAACTTCCCTAAATTCTAGGTATGACTCATTAGGTGCATTTATGATTTATTTTGGGCCAGGTTTGGACCCAATGAGGTGGAATATTCTATATTTTCTATATTTAGTCCAACTCAACTCTTTTTAGAGGTTGGATAGTTGATATTTCAGCTGTGGAGATTATGTACAATTTTTTTTCAGTGAAATCAAAGACATGTTGCAGGTATAATTTTGGGACTCCAGTGGTATGCTTATTAGCATTATTTTTTCTTAGTAACACCATAAATTTTGAATGTTTATGCTTCCATGAAATCACATTTATGCTTCTATATGATAAATATTATGATTCTATGAACATAATTCTTGCTTTTTGTGCTCTGTTTTATAAGATTTTCATAAACTTTTTTTACCTCTTATGATGAATGAACTCATGTAATATGCTCATTTTGACTCTCTCTTTCTTTTAAAACCTTATACCACAATGAAAATTTATGTATGTTTCTAATTATACCTACATAGCGTCATCTTCATCTCTGCAGTTGCACCTTTGAAATCAGACCTAAAACCTAGACTAGTTCCTTGATTGAAATTCCTATCCAGCAAAAATTCAAATAAAACCCTAATTCACTGAGCTTATATCTAGCCTAATATCATTACATCTCCAGTCACCTCACTGAATCTAAAAGTGACATTGAGAGAGCCCTCTCTGGTTTGGTAGGGCTAACTACCAAATCTAAAGATTGGTTTGAGGTTACCTCCTTCAGTCTCCATTCTCGGCATTGGGAAACAGAGGGAGTGATGACAGTGCCAACCCTAAGGATAATTAGGGATATGAGAGTTTCTATGACATCCTTGCACTCTTTTGACGAGGTCAATTAATTATATGATAGATACACAAGCGAACTTGGAGAAAATAAGGTCAGATCGTTGGATCTCAGTATGTATGGATAAGTTGAAAATTCTTAGGAGACACCACAACATCCAAACACTACCAAAAAATAGTGATTGGAACAAATGTGACTTAAATTTCCAAGGTAAAAGAAGATGCCCAAAATCAGTTGGAGCATTGCATAACAACAAATATACATAAGAATTTTTTTATCTCATAATGCAAAATTGGAGTTGTTGACGTGCATTCTAGTGTGAATTGGCTACATCCTTGGTGTCCTACTTAAGGGAGGAAAAATGCAAGAGGTCAGGGACATAACAAAGGAAGTTCTCACCAAGCATATGATACCCAAATAATTTTATTACAGCCCACTTAATGGTGTACATTGTAATGGGGGAAACACTTGTGGCCATTACAAAGGATTTAGAATTTTGGCCAAAAATGCATTGTTCAGGAAGTTCTATTCATATCTATAGGTATATGGATGATTGAAAATCCTTGGGTCATTTTGAATAAAACACTAGATGATGGTGTACCTCTTGGGTTATACCCTGGATCCTGCGCAGGCTATACATACATTGACAGTATTGTGGTGTAGAAAGGGACTACATAGGGGTCCAAATTGATGTCTTACTCTTAGTCAATTATTTTATGTTTATGATATTATTCTTTGGCTACAAATATGTATTACCTAGGTAATTTATTTGTAGGTATAAAAGGAGGACGAGAATGTTGACCTATGTGGAGGAAGCTAGGGTTTCTCACAAGATATTGCACAACTAGGGTTTCCATTAGAAAACGAGATGGATCCTTACAAGCTTCACGAACCTTTCAACAAGCCCAAAGGCACAACATCATATTTGTTGGATGATTGTCTCCATGTAAATCAGGTGCAATACTGAACAAATGGGCATTCAATATAGTAGTGAACAACACAACCTTGTCTCGTGACCTGGAAACAACATCGAAAATGAGTACTCTAATGTTTCTAAGAACCTTCTTTAGTCTACTCATAACCTCTCTCATATCATAATGTAAATTTTCTTATCATGATGCTAAAAATTATGCAAATATCAACTGGGCATGTCTTAGTCATTAGACATGAGATAGAAGTTAGGAATTTCAAGAGTCATGAGGGTAGGCGAAAAGTCACAGTAGGTGAAAAATCACCTGACCTCTATAAATATGCCATCATGCCTCATTCAAGGGGGAATTTTAACACTTGAACGAGACTAGATTTAGGAAGTTGATATGTGCTTGAAGAGCTAGAGGCACTCAACTCTTGGAAGATAGTAGGGTGAGCAATGGTGAGTCTAGGGATTCGCATTGGAACATGGTATGAGTAGACCATGTTCCACAGTTCAACTTTGATGGATTGCAGGACATGTACTTGTATTTGCAACAAGATTAATAAGAAGTTATTTTCTTTTAGTATGGATTCTCATGCATCTTTATGATGGTTTTACTAGCTTTCTTGTGTTTCCATCATGTTTGTATGTGTGCTTTCATGTTGGCATATGTTAATAAACCCATTCTTTGCTTATGAATTTCATGTCCACTTTGAATCTGTGCTTACTTATTCTACACCATGCAAATAACTTATTGCGAATTGATTTGCAATTAACCAATGGCATGTTCTTGTTCATGTATGTTTGAGATGGTTTTATCTCACTGATCCTTCTCATGGAATACTTCTTCTTATTGTTGTTGGTACTTCCGTGTCTCTCGTTCTACAATTTGTCAAACTTGGGTTGACCTTATTCCTAGTGTCCAAGCTTTTCATTCTTGTAGTTTCTCTAGCATCTCCTCATTTGACAGCTAGAAGCGAAACCAACATGATGGTAGCCATGCCTACATACTGAATGGGGATCCTATCCCAAATGATGTGAGGTCTAACTGGGAATTCACACTGGGGAGACCCCCTAGCTATTGGTAGTGTGAAAATTTACAAGTAGTTGCAGTGATAGATTTATTTCTCCTACTTATTATTTCAATAAGTTATTATTCAGAAATCTTCCAGCAAATATCGAAAAAAATACTACTGCAACATTCACAATTATATATGTAGAGAAATAAATAGTAGAGAACATAAGCACAAGAATCAATCACATGTACACAGTTATTTTTGGATAATTGTCCCCGGAAAAACCCAATGTGGGAAAATCGGTGCAGCAGATGAGGGTTTTATTAATTCTTCAACAAATGATATCTTTAGAGGGAAAATATACAGCAAATAAACTCTGAACCACCTGAGACTAAATTTTCGTCTTACTCAGACAATTCTTTGCCACCCAGAACATCCCCTGCATGCCCCTATGTCACTCTACATGGTTCTCTGTGCAGACCAAGTGCTAGACTGCATGAGTTTGCATGGAGACTGCATGGTGTCTCTGCGCTGCAGCCTCAAGCTGCCTCCAGTGACCCACTACTGCCCTCTGACCCTGATCTCTATCACCCCTGACCTCCTCCTTCTGCTTCTGCAACTTCTCGCGCTGCAACTCTCCCACTGAGATCGAATTATACATCATAATGGATCTCCTTCGGGTACTCAGTGTATGCTCGGCTTATTTTCCAAGTGACCCTCAAGCATTCTTTTATAATCTTCCTGTTGGAGAACCAACGACCCAGATTAAAAGATTAATCAATGGCTAAGATTAAAACTTGACTTGATCCATGTTTTCTAGAAGATTCACACTATGAATTTTTAATACCCTCTAATTATTTCATTTCCCTAAGTTTAGACTTAGGGTCTTCATTAAAATAATTAATTATTTTAATAAGTCTTGAACCGAGTGGAATTTCAACAAAATGTTTTTGGGTTGTTTGGAATGTTGTTTTTCAAGCCTCCCTACAAAGTTTGAGACTTGGAACACTTCCGGATGCTACAAAAATCAACACTCCCTGTTAGCGAGGAAGGTGTTCTAACATTATGCTTGTTGCATGCTGCTCTGATTTTGGAGCACCCTCTGCGCTATTGATCTCTGGATTTTTCTCCCCTCATATGTTGTGCTACTGCCCCTTGTACTGCTGCCTTTGACACTGCCACTATCACTTGTTGCCTCTGTACCACATCTCCCTCTGAATACTGAATCCTCCACTCCTGCTACTGGAAGGGATTATTCATCATCCCCATTTTCTCTCTGAAGTAGACAAACTTTGTCTTTCCCAGAGCCTTTGTGAGGGTGTCTGCCACCTGTTCTCCTGTTGGAGTGTACTACAACTGAACAGATCCACGTCGTACATAGTCCTTGATGAAGTGACACCGGATGTCAATATGTTTCGACCTATCATGAAACATAGGATTCTCAGAGAGATTTATGCAACTCTGATTATCACATAAAATGTTGGTCGCTTCCATTTTCTCATTGAGTAGATTTACTAGCAGTTTCCTACGCCATATGGATTCACATGAAGTTGTGTTGGCTGCCATATACTCTACCTCTACTGAACTCAGTGCCACATAATTTTGTTTCCTACTACACCAAGAATTCATTCCTGATCCTAGACTGAAACAATACCCACTAGTACTCTTTCGATCAACTGAACTTCCAGCCCAATCTGCATTAGTGAAACCACTCAACCTAACATCATTGTCACATGTGTACTTTAATCCAAGCTCGAATGTCCCTCGAAGGTACATAAGAACATGTTTGGTTGTTGCCCAAGGTGACCTCTTTGGTTCCACCATGAACTAACTTAGGGTATTAACAACGTAACATATGTCTGGCCTTGTATTTACCAGATACGTTAATGACCTTATGAGCTGTCTGTACAGCGTAGGATCCATCTTCAGACGTGTCAATTTTCCTCCAGTTGGTAATCATTGGAATGGTCATGGGCCTAAAATCCTCCATATGAAATCTCTTCAGAATATTTTTAGTGTATCTTCCTTGACCAAGGAAGATCTCTCCGTTCTGTTGCCAAACTTCCAACCCTAGAAAATAGTGCATCCGTCCTCAGATCCTTCATGTAAAATTCTTCAGCCAAATTCTTCTTGCAATCTTTGATGAGCCTTGATGATACTGTCAAGAACAGATCATCCACATACAATATCAGTATCAAAGGCTCACTCCCTACTCTCAAACAGTAGAGATTGGGATCTGCATCACTCTTGATGAATCCCATCTTTCACAGGTAGTTGTCAATCTGAACATACTAGGCTCTAGGAGCTTGCTTGAATCCATATAATGCTTTCTTCAATTTTCACACATGATTTTTCTGATCATGTGTCTCAAATCCCTCTGGTTGTTCTATATACACCTCTTCTTCTACCACACCATTCAAGAATTCCGTCTTGACGTCCATTTGGTGAATTTCCCATCCCGTCTGCACAACAAGGGATATCATGGACCTGATAGATGTGTATCTAGCTACAGGGGCGAAGGTTTCTTCATAATCTATTCCTTCCTTTTGAGCATACCCCTTAGCCACAAACTTGGCTTTAAATTTCTTGATTTTTCCATCTGCAACATACTTGATCTTGTAGATCCACCTGGATCATACAACTGATCTCTCCTGGAGTCTAGGTATTACTTCCCAGACATCATTTTTCATGATGGAATTGTACTCTTCCACCATTGCATCAACCCATACCTGGTGCTAAGCTGCTTCCAAAAAACTAGAAGGTTCTCTGACTTGAGAAACTAAGGCTTGATACCATTCAGGCTGCTTACATTGTCTCTTCTCATTTCGGGGGATTATGAAAAAATCCTCTGCATCCTTCAAAATCTTTCGAAGTTCCCTACTTGTTCTTCCACTGGTGGTGGGTGGATTTACCAGCTCTCCTTCTTGCAAATCCTCGGGAGAACCATCCTTCAGATCACTATGCATTGGAGAGACAACTGAATTTTCTGTTGATGATTGTTGGGGCTGGACCAGAGGCTCTTCCTCTGACTGCATAGCAGAAGGCAACTCTCATGATCTTTTGGAGGCTTTCTCCTCCATGAACTTCACATCTCTTTACACCACTACTTTCCTGATCTCAGGAATGTAGATGTGATAAGCCTTTGTATTCTCGTTGTATCCTACCAAATACCCCTTTTCAACAGTCATCTCCAACTTCTTCCTCTTCTCACTGGGTACATGATAGTAAGTTGTATTGCCGAAGATCCTAAAGTGACTCACTTCGGGCTTGCTACCAGTGAAGACACTTTCAGGTGTGATCTTTCCCAGTGTAGTGTGAGGAGTTCTGTTCTAAATGCAGACATTTGTATTACACGCTTCAGCCCATAGAAATTTGGGTATGTCTTGTTCATACAACATAGATTTGGTTGCTTCAACAATTGTCTGGTTCTTCCTTTCTGCCACTCCATTCTATTTCGGATTGTATGGAGCTATCCATTCTCTTTTGATGCCTTCCCTTGCATAGAATCCGGTGAATTATTTATCTATGTATTCACCTCCATTATCTGATCGCAATACCTTGATCCGCTTCTATATCATATTCTCCACCAGAGCGTTAAACTCTTTAAATCGAATGAATACTTCATCCTTGGTCTTCAAGACGTAGATCCAGGTTTTCCTAGAATGGTCATCAATGAAGGTGATGAAATATTCAGCACCGCTAAGAGCTCTAGTGGACATCATCCCACAGATATCTGAGTGTATTAGATCCAACACACCCTTGGCCCTATTGTTTCTTCTCTCATATGTTGCCTTGGCATATTTCCCCAATATGCACCCCTTGCAGACATCATCCCGTTTGGTGCTTAGTTCTGGAACACCTATGACAGTCTTCTGGAGAGTTCTCAACGCCCCATGATGTAAGTGCCCCATTATTTTGTGTCATAGCTCATTCAGGTCTGTTTCATTTGCACTGCCAACTTGTGCCATTGGAGAATCAAGTTGCAGCTTGTACAACTTGTTGCTTCTTACCCCGATCTTTGCCTTCTTCTTCCAACTGGTGTGCTTGGTGTAGACTCTATTTCCAATAAATTATATGTCATAGCCTCGGTTTTGAAGTCGTGACACTGAGATTAGATTCATCCCCAAACTCGGCACATGCAATACATTAGTGGCCCGGATTTTGTTCCCTGCCTTGGTTTGGAAAACTACAATACCTCTCCCAATGGGAGTGCACTTTGCTTTATTAACCATGGTTATTTTGAAATTCATCTGCTCTTCTTGGTAGTCAGAATAACAATCCCATACTCCTGTCATGTGAGAAGAGGCTCCGTTGTCAATATATCAAACATCTGAAGACGTAGTGTTCAATACACAAGAAAATGCTTCCTCTAGTATGGATGCCAATACATATACATCGTGATATATTTGTTCTATCGTGATTCTTCCCCCTCCTAGATAACTATGTGAACCCTTCTGCGTTGTTGCTGCATTAGTAGATCTTCGTTCACTGATAGATGCCCCCTCTCTGATATTCATCCCTGGCTCTGATACCATGTGAAAATTTACAAGAAGTTGCAGTGATAGATTTATTTCTCCTACTTATTATTTCAATAAGTTATTATTCAGAAATCTTTCGGTAAATATCAAAATAAATACTATTGCAACATTCACAATTATATATGCAGAGAAATAAATATTAGAGAACGCAATCACAAGAATTAATCACATGTACACAGTTATTTTTGGACAATTTTCCCTAGAAAAACCCAATGTGGGAAAACCGGTGCCGCAGATGAGGGTTTTATTAATTCTTCAGAAAATGATATATTTATAAGGAAAATATATGATAGATAAATTCTGAACCACCTGAGACATAATTTTCGGCTTACTCGGACAATTATATGACACCCAGAACAGCCGCTGCATGCCCCTACGTCACTCTGCGTGGTTCTCTGCGCAGTCCCAGCGGTGGACTACGTGAGTCTCTGTGGAGACTGCATGGGGTATTTGCGCTGCAGCCTCAAGCTACCTCTAGTGACCCGCTGCTGCCCTCTGACCCTGATCTCTATCACCCCTGACCTCCTCCTCCTACTTCTGCAACTTCTCGCCCTACAACTCTCCCATTGAGATCGAATTCTACATTAGAATGGATCTCCTTCGGGTACTGAGTGTATGCTCGGCTTATTTTCCAAGTGACCCTCAAGCCTTTTTTTATAACCTTCCTATTGGAGAACCAACAACCTAGATTAAAAGATTAATCAATGGCTAAGATTAAAACTTGAATTGATCCATGTTTTCAAGAAGATTCACACTCTTACTTATTAATACCCTTTAATAATTTCATTTCCCTAAGTTTAGACTTATTTTCTTCATTAAAATAATTCATTATTTTAATAAGTCTTGAACCGAGTGGAATTTGCACAAATTGTTTCTGGGTTCTTTGGAATGCTTTTTCCAAGCCTCCTTGCAAATTTTGAGACTTGGTACACTTCCATATGCTACAAAAATCAACAGGTAGTACATTCCAACCTGTCAACAAATTTTTGGCACTAGAAGGAGGGCCAAATGACAAGGTGATCCTGTGCATCCTTTATTCTAACTTCATATATTAAATGGCTTGGTCCCAAATCTTTATCTCGGGTTGTTTTTCTAAATGTATTAATCCTTCTATCCTCGAGGAAATAATCTATCACTTTTCATAGTTTCATTTTAATGGCGAGGGTTGAACCATTGTATTTGGGAATGTGTCAAGTTATCCATTTATGTCATTCTAATGGAATACATTTTAGTGATGTTATTGGTGGGTTGTTCACCCTCATGCTTGAAGGTTGTGTCAAGCAATGGTGCCACACATTACCATATGTTTCTATCCATTCGTTTGAGCACCTCATCAACGAGCTCCGTCAAGCTTTTGATGGGTATGATTACCAAGATGTTTTAAAACAATAAATCAGTTTAGAATGAAACTTGAAGAATCATTAGAATATTTTACTGATAGGTTTTTTCATCTTTATTATGAATTTTCTGAAATATACGTGGACTATTTGTATTTGGGTTAAAAATTATGGCGACTAGTTTACCTTTCTCTTCAACCATTTCAATCTAAAATGAATCCTGATTTTGATGATCATCATAATAATCTGCAAGTTACAAATCGACCAGATATTATCTGTAATTTGATCTTTTCCCTTTTCTGTGAGTTGGGAAAATCCTCAAACTTTTGGGGAGGAAATTACCACCTGTGAAATTCCACATCCTCCTTCAACCTCATTTCCTAATGAAATTTCTGTCATTAACCATCTAGGTGATGAAGAGTATTTGTAGGGTAAAGATCCAAGTTGTCTTGCTTCTGAAGCTCTCATACATCATGGTGAAATTTCATAGCCTTAGAATCAAGTTGATAAAACACCTCTCCCTATTGATGAGACCCAAATTAAACTCATGGGACATCTGCCACAATATGTTCCTAAATCTCTTCATGACATGATCCCTCATTTGCATGTTTGCAATGACCTAGGTCCTCTCTCAGATTATACTGAAACTACAATCAACTCCACAGAACATGACATGCATGTTGATCCTTTGATTCTTTAGGTTGATACTGATGTGTAGGATGTGAATTTTGGATTTGATTTAACTGCAAATGATGCATTAGAGAAATTTTCAGGTCTAAAATGGGCCTCAAAACAAAAATATGTACAACCAAAATCAACTTTATAAGAACCAATAGTATTTAAAATGATTATCTAAACCATGGGGGACGATTCACCCTTTTTGGAGTAAAAAAGTAAAAATATTAAAAAATAAAAAAATAAAAAAAACTATTTTTCAACACATATTTTCAACTTATCTCCCTAAATTTTTACTCAAGTTTTGAGTGGGAGCCCTCATTGGATTTGGAATTTAATTCCTCATCAAAGGAGTACCCATGTTGCATGCTTTCGATGGACCCTCCTACACAGAAAATGAGAAATGCATGAAAAGTGTGACTACAATCACATTTTTTCATGTATTTCTCATTTTTCGTGTAGCAAGGTCCATTGAAAGTATGCAACATAGGTATTCCCTGGATGAGGAATTAAATTATGCATCCAATGAGTACTCCCACTCAAAATTTGAGTGAAACTGTAGGGAGATAAGTTGAAAAAAGTAGTTTTTTTTCCCTCTAAAATTTGATGATGTAATATAATCTTATTTTATTTCCACTATTATTTTATAATATTCCTTTGGTGGTGCATTTTAGACCTCAAAATTTCTCTGATGCCTCTTCACTCGAGCCTTTTCACCTGTTGTACCCTGATTTATCTGATGAATTCGCTATACCAACATTTTCTCTAATCCCTTCAGATCTTCATCCCGATGGTTTAGATTGTGATTAGGTACGTAGTGGTGTTGTCTCATAGTCAAAAGATGAAAATATTGAATCCCTTGTTTATAACATTTTCAATCTACAATCTTCTATGAGTGAAGAAGAAGATTCCACATGTCCAAATGTTCAAGGAATTCCTCTGGTGGATTTATGTGCATCTTTAAACATTCCAGAGTCTCATGTATCAGATGGACAATCTGATTAAATTAATGGATTTAAAAATTATCCTCTTATTGAAAACATATTCATTGATACCCCACATGATCATCATTCATGTACACATGTTGATCTTACAAACCTGCGAAAATTTGATTATCAACCTTTTGTAGGTTCATGAATTCGTCAGGAAGTTGAGGCACTCCAACTTCTGCTAATGGTTATGCCAAGTTCTCACGATCCTGACGAGATACCTAAACTAGGTCAAATTAGGGTTTCATTGTATGATTCCCCTCTCAGCACCATCTTTCCCAATGAAAGCTCAATTTTGAAAGATTCTGAGATGCATCATCCTTGTACCTTGATTTGTTTGCTGAATAAAGTACACCAATCATTGCTTCAAATCCTTTTGATTCTCGCCTAGCTAGTGTAGATTGTGATCAGGTACAAGCTGATGTTATTTTACATTCCACCGTGTGTGAGGGAAGTCACATGATTCATCGCTTTCTTGAGACTAATCCGGCTGATTTATATTCATCTTTGAAATTAGAAGAATTTGATCTTTTGAACTGCCAGTCTGCCATCTTATCAAACCATTGATATATTTAATAATTATTTTGTTGTCACGACTCATGATGACCATGTGCATTCATTTGTTCATCTCACGAAACCACCGGTATTCAATGATCTAAATTTTGAGGGTTCAGAGGTTTTTCAGGATGGTGAGGCACTTTGGCTCTCAATAATGGTTATGTTAGGCCCTCATGTACTGAGGGTTTCTAAAATTAGGTTTTCCAATGAATGGCATTTCTTGAAAAATTTTTGGGGTGTTCAAGTTGATCATTTTACATTTCATAACTGAATTGTTGACTAGCGTGAAGAAACTTATCTGACGAATTCCCCTACCAGCAGGCGACATCTCATCTCTCTTATGCTAGATTTAGGGTTCAGAACAAGTGAAATCATACTATGGAGAAACACTCAATATTTTCAAGTATATCATTCTATCTACCAATATAAAGTTGTGAATTGGATAGAACAATCTTTTCTAACATGTTTCCCTGCCAACAGGCTTGACCTTATTCCTTTTGTGCATGATTTAGAGGTAAGTATCTTTGTTTTTGCACAATACATAACACTGGTTCTGATTGTTGACATATTTGTCTTTGTAGGTCGGGAACTGCTACGTTGGCTACACTGGAAGTTTGATTTCACATGACCCAATCTCCTCTTTGGTTAAATTAGGGTTTTAGGTTTAGGCTAGGTTAAATTTTGCTTATGAGGGTTTTCTTTTTATGGTTTTAGGGTTTAGATATTATTTTGCCATGTTTTCCTCATTGCAGGTAGTTTAGTCTATTCCATCACATTATACTTTCATCATGAATTCATCTTCCTACATTTCCCTGCTTTGTTATTTGCATAAGCATTGAATGACTTAGTTGTAATTAGCTAATTATCTTGCTTGCCTTACATCACATTGCACTGCATTGTATTCTTTTCATGTTTTGCATGTAGTCCAGTATGCTCCATTATATCATGCATTCATCTCCTACCATAGTATATATTGAATTTTGACCTAGCACTGCATTTTATCTCTATATTGCATGGCACTGCATGAGCCTTCACAAGCTTTGTTACATGCATGCTCCCTGCAAACCTTGCATGTCGTTATGAGCTTTCTGTTTCCCTCTTTACCCTTGCTGAAACCCTGTAAGAGCTTCTCTGGTCACTATGCTCTAAAGTTGAAGCCCTAATCCCATGGTTGTGTATGGCCATGATGGTTGCTACAAGACGCATCCTATCATAGAACCGATAGTCAAAATTGCATTCCAAACATGTTTCCTTTGATTCTAAGTCATCATTGAGGAAAATATGAATAGGTGCTTGTGGGGAACCCTAATCAATGCATATGACCTACACTTGTAACTTGAATCTTTGTCTGGATTGGTTTTGGGTATTTCATGGTTTGTTTTCACTGCTCAATTTTCAGTTGGAGATGAGATGTGGAAGCATGGCCTAAGGGTAGACCTAAATTAGAATATTTTTCAATTTATATCCAACAAGAAACAACCTCTCTTGCCTGTGAAATAATTCGGGATCCCTCATCTGCCCTAGTGCAATAAATTCCCAATAAATGATGCCAATGTGCATGAAAGAGAAAATAAATTAATCAAATGGTAAAGGACCGAGAAAGGATTCCTACGTAGAGAGGTGATGCAAGAAAATTCACTGGGGTATTAAAAATCCCTACTAGCATCAAAGCAATGCTTGTGATTTCTTGAGTGACTCCACCCGTGTACTGAATAGGCTTGCTGGAAGGGGAGAAACACTATGAACTTGCTTAAAATTCTTGAATACAATAACCCCTTTTCCATGTCCTTTGCATCATCGTCAAATACTTGCATGTGTAAGCTCTTTTTTAACCGACAGGACCTAGCTGAGAGGAAAAGGAAGGGCATATATGTAAAAGGTCAAGTAACTCAAGGAGGACCCATGATATCTATTCAATACTTCCTTACATCACAAGACTTGATCTGTTGCACGGATGTAGGCAAAGATGTTGGATTATACCAATGGTTTGCCAATTGTTGTAGCCACTACAACAACACCAAAAAAAATTTCCTATCACCAAATTTTGGGACCCCCTCTATTTGTTTAGGTCTCGGGTTTCTATGCTTATGACTTCGAACTGGTAGGACCTTGCATTGACATGGTTTCTATCAAACTTTATTTATGGTTGTGCTTAAGCGATGACATCTACTCCTAGTGTTCTATCCTAGATATGGATCTCAAGGATGCATTAGGGTTTATGATGCATTAAGAGTCTCATGTGACTTCAAAGTTTTGTCCTTTTATGATACATAATGTAATGAGGCAAAGGAATCTTATCTCAATGATTATGAATACATTCTATTCATGTTAGGGTTTGTGAAGTGCTACATTACTCATGTACCCTTGAAACCCTAATTATCGTGACAAGAGCCCCAACCATGTTAACTACACAACCCCTTGGTGCATTTTTTATAATAATTTCATGGCACCTACATTACAAATTCATCATCATGTCAGGCATCTTGTGGCATGTCAGAGTCACTTGCAACCAACAAGTCCATCAGAGTGTTTAACCGCCAAAGCTTTGTGAAGATAAGGTTTTGTTTGTGTAAGCAAAATTGAGTCTTTAAAGTTTCACCCTCGCAACTTTTGCAAGAGAAGGCTATGGAAGATATTCATATAAGGGGTATTTATAAAAAAAAAATTGTGGTTACAAAAAACCTTTTCATAACTCATTTTACATTTTTCCATTCATTGTGTTTTTTAAGGCCTTAATCCTTTATTTTTTAAAACCCCACCTTGTAGTACATAACCCTGCTAACAGATTTATTATTGTGAATTCATGGCGAGTAATAGGGCTTGTCTCGAATTTCACCATGAGGGTCTTGATGTCAAAATGATACAAAGGTAATATGAATAATGCAATGGACAATTTCAAGCAGCGCTTACCTAATTTAAATAACGTGTTCCCTTGACATATATATGTAAATAATGCTACATTAAAATGGTATTGGGACAATATTGCCAATGAACATGTGTTATGGCAGTGCTAACAGGGTAGCATCATTCCAAAAGCATTATAAGGGTCATGTATAACATTTGTTACAATGTTAAGATAGGATCATGTGCTAGAAGAACATTGCATATAGATGCATTAAATTACTCTACTATCAACACAACACAGACATGTTTGGTAGACTAGTTGGATATATAATAAAGTGTTGAAGCAATGGAAATATTGCAAGGCAGGTATAAAGAGTTATCAAAGGGAGCAACATATATTATAGAAATACAACGTTCACCGTGACAAAGCACATGAAAAGTGCTCAAAGGTCACTCAAGGAAGCATAGTTGGCAGCACATTGAAGAAATGGAACCAAGTGCGTGTTAAGGATCATTGCGAAAAACATTATCAAGCCAACTTATTTTATGCCTAACCAAGAGATAAGAAAGGTCAAAATGGTATATAGGACTATGAAAGGTGACAAAGAAGACAATTTATGATACAATACATTCTTGCATTCTTATTAGTCCCTGCTTTGCATGGACTCCAGCGATCGCTAGAGCGTTGACTATCAATTAAGCCGGTCTTTGACTAAACATTTTGCCTTCTTACAAAAACTTAACCAAAGTTTCACGTGACAATTTAGCTGCACCAAAATTTTAACCAAAGTTTTCAATTCTACGTCTTATTGCAAAATTCATGTATCCCGAGACAATATTAGATGTGCAAAGTGTTTTTATCCAAAGTCATCAGAAGTATGATAGTACAGTACATAAAGATTTTAACTTTAACCAAAATTTGATGTTTTGTCTATTAATTCATAGAAATAGAAACTTTAACCAAAGTCCAGTCTCCTATTAATTCATATAAAATCCTTAATTTCACTCTCCTATTAATTCATATAAAATCCAGGACAATGTGTCGAGTGTCGAGAATAGCTCCTGCATAATCGCCTCGTGCCATCTCCTGCATGTTGCATGTTCGCCTCCTACCATGTTGGTGGTGGCTCTTTGAAATGCCATCCAGACACTGGCATAAGTGATTAGTCTTTTTCATCATGAACTTGTCTTGTATTTTGCTTCATCAATTATCTAAGCTTGCTTCATGAACTCTAAAAGGCTATGAGATTGATCACTGAAGCTCATATTAGTGAATCATTGTTAATATGAAGCTCTTTGTCTTGTATTTTGCTTCATGGGCTAGCTAATCTTTCTTCATGAACTCTAAAAGGCTCTGAGATTGATTACTGAAGCTCATATTAGTGAATCATTGTTAATATGAAGCTCTTTAGGTTAAATCATCACATTAAATAATTGTTTATCAGACCTGAGCTATGTGGACTTGCTTCATAAACGTGAAGCATTCTTCAACTTGCTTCATGAACGTGAACTATTCGAAGGGCTTGATCACTGAAATTTTGTTTATTGGACCTCCATCCTGCATCAAAATATGCCACTAGAGATATCAAACCAAACTTGCATTGCAAAGGTAAGAAAATAAAAGAAAATAGAGAGATATCTTATTGCATATTTTTTTTTCTCTTATATTCTTGTTTGGTGTGCAAGCTGTTCCTATACCATGTTTTTTTGACTGGAGTATTCGTCCTCAGACGAATGACTGTTATGGACAGAAGCAGTGAATCGTGCTACCTTTGTGCTACGATTCACAAGGGCTTGCACTGAATCGTTCTCAGATATTATAGTAGTAGCCACGTGAGGCGTTGTATCCATATACTAACATAACTTTTCTCTGATAAGTTTTAGCGCTATTCTCACACGATGGAATGCCAATGGCATTAATATAGCTATTATTGAAGCAAACCAACTTTTCTCTGATAAGTTTTAGCGCTATTCTCACACGATGGAATGCCAATGGCATTAATACAGCTATTATTGAAGCAAACCAAGAAGAAGAAGTTATTAATTCCAAAATCTGAGCTTCGCTATCATTCTCCCAAAGCTAACCTTACTTCTAAAACTCAAACAAACTTATTTGCCCAACCTCATGGAAATGGCAGCACCACTGATGTTTTTGAGGACTTCACAAGATCGTCTGAGCAAAGCCGATTGAAGGAGCCACTGGATCCTTTACAACACCAAGGCATCGGAACAAAACTCTATAGTTATGCTTCTCTGTTAGAAGACTGCATTCGCAGGAAAGCCATGGCAAAAGGCAAACTTGTTCATGCCCACATGATAGAATCAGGATGTAAGCCAGATAATTTCTTGGAAACCAAGCTTGTGATCATGTATACCAAGTGCGGGGTTATGTCGGATGCCCGCCGAGTTTTTGACGAAATGTCTAAAAAGAATGTGATCTCCTCGACTACCATGATTGCAGGATATGCACAGAATGGAGAAATTGGTGAAGCCCACACAATTTTCCATAATATACATGAACGAGATGTCGTAGCGTGGAATGCCATGATTATAGCTTATGCGCAGAATGGATTTTTTGAGGAAGCATTAGCGCTTTTTCGGAAAATGCAAGGAACAAGTACGTATCCAAGCTCTATTACATTTTCCTCTGTTATTTCTGTGTGTGCCAACTTGGTAGCTCTGCAACAAGGCAAGGAGGTCCATGGATGCATAATTAGAAAGGGGATTCAGTGCAATGCTTCTATGGGGAATGCCCTTGTAGATATGTATGCCAAATGCAGATTTGTAAAGGATGCACGTCACGTGTTTGACAAAATGTTTCCTGAACGAGATGTGGTGTCTTGGAATGCTATCGTGGGCGGATATGCACTGAATGGACATAGTGATGAGGCCTTGGAGCTCTTTTGGGAAATGCCTGAGAGAAATTTGGTCTCGTGGAATGGACTTATTGTTGGGCTTATGCAGAGTGGGTATGTTGATTATTATCTGAAGCTCTTTTGTGAAATTCCGGAGAAAAACGTTGTATCGTGGAATGCAATTTTAGCAGGACTTGTGCAGAATGGTTGCAATGATGATGCTCTTATTCTCTTTTGACAAATGCGGCAGAGATGTGTAAAGGAAGATGTTGTTATGTTTGCCACTGTTCTTCCAGCGTTTTCTGATTTAGCATCGTTACAACATGGAAAGGAGGTGCATGAAGATGTCCTAAGGAACGGATCTATATTCAATATCTACGTGAGGAATGCCCTTGTATACATGTACGCCAAATGTGGAAGCATAGAAGATGCACGGAAGGTGTTTGATGAAACCCCTGTCCGAAATGTGATTTCATGGATTGTGATGATTGTAGGATATGCCATGCATGGGTATGGTAAGGAGGCTCTCCAAATCTTTGAACAAATGTTGCATTTTGATTCAAATCCAAACTTTGACACTTTCATAGGTGTTATGTCTGCATGTTGTCATGCAGGCCTCCTTGATGATGGATGCAAATATTTTCATAATATGAGTAAAGACTATCAGATCACCCCTTCATTGAAACACTATAGTTGCATGGTCGATCTTCTTGGTCGTGTTGGGCATATTGATGAGGCAGAAGACTTTATCAATAAAATGCCTATAAATCCTGATGTTGATATATGGGCATCCTTGCTCAGTGCATGCATAATCCATAATTATAAAGATATAGGAGAACGTGTAGCAGAGTATCTTTTTGAATTGGATCCTAAAACTTCTGCTCATTATGTACAATTGTCAAATATCTATGCAGAAGCTGGTATGTGGGATGATGTGGAAAATGTAAGAAAAAGAATGAAGGACACGGGGATGAAAAAGATGTCTGGATGCAGCTGGATTGAGGTCAATAATAAGGTGTACACATTCCTCACCGGAGACAATCATTCTCAGAAATGAAGGAAATTTATACAAACATGGACACAATCTCTAGGCTTTCGGCTGATGGAGGAAGGGTGTGTGCCTGATACAACTTTGTGTTGCATGTCATAGAGGAGGGATAGAAGGAAATTGTTCTCTAAGTGAGAAGTTAGCCATTATATTTGTACTTATAAAAGCATTCTTTGCAACACCAATCCAAATTATCAATAAACTTGGATTACCAAGTAACTGTCCCTTTGTCACCAAGTTCCTCTTGAAGATTGTTGCTCAAGAGATCATTATCAGGGAATAACGGTTTCCATCATTTCCAGGCCAGCCAATGGTCTTGTTACCATTATTGATGACACTAACTGAAGCAATCTATAAACAAGGTGTTTCTGACAAGAAATTTAAAACCTGTCAAGCTTGCATTCCAATATTCTAGAATGTTTCTAGGGATTTCTTTCTCTCTTATAAAGGACAGTGTTTCTTTATGTATTTGTCTTCCCTAGATTGAATGGACCATAATTTCAAACAATGATATGGCTTAAGTTTCGGATATATAGTTGGATGAGCTCCAAATTGTTGGGTATGGATTCTGTTCATACGCATTGTTGTGTGATGTATATGTTCTCTATCTGATTGTATTCAGTTGCCTTCAAGACTATAGGATCTGGTGAGCCATTTTCTTCATGGTTTTATGTATTGTTCCACCTTACTTATTAGCTGGTGATTCTGGTGTTTTAGAATAAAAAAATTGAAGCTATTCATTTATTAATGCTTCCCCAATTTAACTTTCGAGAGTTAATTATTTGCAGCTTTTTACTGTTCTAGTATGTTTGCAACTTCATAAAATTATGGGTACAAATTTAGGAAACTTTACAAAGACGATGGATAGAGATATGACTATCATCTGTCAGCCATTTAAGTCTAGAAATTCACTTGATGTTTGTTGCCATCGTCGTACAACTTTATGGTCATAAGTGAATATGCTTATTTTAATGATTTTATTACATTTATTGTTAGATAAAGGCAAAAAGAATACATTACTTGAGATTTTCTATTAGGAAAAGTAATTCCAGAATAACATTATAACGTTATGGATGTCTCTTGTACATATTCCAGAACTGCAACTAAAGACAGAAGCCCTATGATGAAAGCACTATATGGTAAGTAGCATTCAAAAAAGTTTCAACAACTATAATGTTGACAAGAATGTGTTGCAAGCAAGTCTCCACATATATTATATATGATGAAAATCTGATCATATGAAATTTTTGGTGGGGATTATATATAAATATGCTATCTTGCAAATCTATACAACTCAATGGTCTCCAAATTCCATCTGAAACGCACATAAACACCACTTAATACCACTTAATAGATGACACAACATAGCTCTAGCTTTTATACAAGTTCATCGGAGATTTATTTGATTTCATATCTCTCTTTATATATTGATTTTTAAATTATTAAAAACTTCAAAAAAAATCAACAAAAATATTTAACCCATTATAAATTAAATTCTCATTTCATATTTTTTATTTATTTAATTTCTCTATAATAAAATTCCATCTGAAACGCAGAAAAATAATAGATAACACAACATTTTTCATCGGAGATTTATTTGAGTTCATATCTTCCTTTATATATTAATTCTTAAATTATTAAAAACTTCAACCAAACTGAAGGAATCAAAACTATCCTCCCAAAATAAGGAAAAATATTTTGGAAGAGAAATATGTTAATTGACACACAAAATAACAAAACAATATGAAAAAGAAATGGCTTTAAAATTTAAAATTCCAGCAAATCACAAGCGATTTCAGTATTCTATCCTTCAGAATAAACATAACAAATTAAAAAATTATGACATTGAACTATCATTTTCATAAACATACCAAACTAAAAATTATGCCTAAAAAATAATTATGAACACACAGGACGTTAATCTTTGTATCAGAATTAAATTGGAAAGCCTTAAATCAATACACTAGCCCTACTTTTGAACACTTAGAGTGCACCCAAGCATAATAAAGAGTGGGTTGATTTTGTAATTTTGAACTGGTTTCACTAACTTACTATTTCAGTTGGGTTTGAATTATTGAATTATTACTGCCTCCCTAATTTCTTAGGTGCCCTTAGGTGCCCGGCAGGGGACTACCGCTGCCTTGTTAGTGTGAAATTTCAATATATATATATAAATATAAATATATATAAATATAAATATATATAAATATATATATATATATATTTCAATCATGTTGGATGGTATGAACCGACAACATGGAGAATGCAATTCACAGAGATCTTTTGCTGAATGCAGATAACTTTGGGATTCTTACTAAGAAAACGAAGAATCCATAAAAGGCATTATAAAGTTGCGGGATTTCATTTCAATCCATTAAATCCATTTGTTCATTTGGTGACCAGAAGAGTAGATTGATTCTGATGAGATAACCGATGAAAGAACGCACCAAGGTCACAGGAAGAAAACTGAACAGTGGAAGGACATACGATGCGTTGGAAAGCCACGAGATGCCACCAACTCAACATGAACTGATCAAATTATGAGGAAGTCACAATGGGAGATACAATTGGCCTCAGTCGTCAATCACATTTCTCAAGTAAATATTTCATTTGCGAATTCTTCCTAAATTTCATATTAGAAATCATGAGAGCATGCATTGAACACAGATTCACACACAAATAATTAATTTCTATATATTCAATAATCAGAGATACATCAAATATATATAGTTAAACTAATGCTAATCTTAGAGAGAGAAGTTGAGAGAATCTCTCAATTTCCTCAACAACCCAATCCAAACTAAGTAAGCCTAATAATGGAGGCATTATCTCAAACACCCCCCTTTAATGCCTACATTACAAAAATGGAGAACACACTAATTTAATACAAACATTTGTCTGCCCTGGTCTTCATTAACATTTGTACCCACTTTGAGATCTCATAGGAAACACTCTTTTCTCCACCATTTTCGAGCTACCATTCAACCCATTTAAAATACAATTGTTTATGACTAGCAATAATAAACTTTGCAAGATCAACAGTATTGACAACTCGGCTCGTCGGGGCTTCCGCGATAAGAGCTGACAAGTGATGAACCATCCTATGGACCAATCACCATCTGTCGGATATTTCGCTTTTGGCTATCCATCAGTGGCTAGGCAAATGGTCTGAATACTGAATGTGTTCAAGAGCTAATCTAACAACTTGACCTGCTTCTCATACTGTAACTTGTAACTGATGCTCATTGGCCCGTAGCACAACAAGATCAACATATAACAAATTCACACAATCAAATTAGCCAATTGTTCTCTCGTCCCTGTAGAACGTCAAGAACGACTAATTTAAATAGTGCTAATTTGTTCAATAATTGGTTCTTTAATACACAAATCTCATAGGTTCTCTTCTACACAACTCTCATAGCAATAAATATAAGACTTAAACTCCACACTATATTTCACACAATAAACCTACAAATCCAACGTAAATCAAACCAGCAATTTCAGCGATTTTCAACCCACCACTGTCCAGCTAAAGCAAAGCTGGCCCATCGTCATCACGCTTAGCTGCACCAACTCTTTCTTTCCAAATTCACCCTTGTGAAGGCCAGCGATGATATCGCTCATGCTTCTGTTTTGGATCCATTTGATCTTTTAATATTCTTAACGTTCGCTACGGTTATATTTTTTCAGCAGCCTGGGAAGTAAATACCACCAAAAGGAAGTACATGCGACGGCTGAAAAGCCTGTTTGAGAACACTACCAGGCACCCTAAAAAATGTTTCAAATATATGCCACACCTTAAAATCCAATAACTAAATGCCAATAATTAATCCATGAATGAACGGGTAAGTAGCACGCTATTTTATCATTTCAATGGTGTGTTCAATAGTTCGCTTCGACGACCTTATGGAGACTTTACAACGGCTAACAGAGAAAGCGTAGCTGCGTTCCGTTAAATGGCATCATGCCAAACAACGACATTGGGAATTATTGTAATTTGGCGATAAAGAGAAGACAAATTTGCACCCACTCCCTGCAATCGTTAACTCAAGAGAGGGATTACAACGTTTTTCAAAGGCGTCTTCCACGCAAATAGCGCTGAAATTTGCCCCAAAATCGAGGACGACTCCGCAATTCTAAGAGCCATATTGAAGATACACAGCTCTGCCGTTTATCTAAACTTCCACATGTTTCTAACTACGCAATTCACCAAATTTGCCTCATTTCCGTTGCAGTCTTCCTGCAGAAAGAGACCACGGCGATGAGAGATTATATGGAGAGCGACCTTACATTCATCGATATCTTGTTCGTTGTATTTCCCACGCCTTTCATGTTCTTGGAATGCTTCAGAAAATGCACTGTCATGAGAACCACGCAGATCTACTCAACGCAGATCGTCTTCTTATGAAATCTGTCCCCACACTTCACATACAAACAAAAAAAAAAAAAAACAGACATTCACTTTCACACCTATGTACACACAACCAATTACACAGACTCTCACACCTTCCTGGCCTTCTCGTGAGGGAATCAAGCCAGAAATGACTCTGATACCATATTAGAAATCATGAGAGCATGCATTGAACACAGATTCACACACAAATAATTAATTTCTATATATTCAATAATCAGAGATACATCAAATATATATAGTTAAACTAATGCTAATCTTAGAGAGAGAAGTTGAGAGAATCTCTCAACTTCCTCAACAACCCAATCCAAACTAAGTAAGCCTAATAATGGAGGCATTATCTCAAACATTTCATCTCTCATCTGCGACCTCTCTCTAGGTGGCATTATTGCATTTTAGAGCCTTAAAGATGCAGCCAGAATGTGCGACATGCACTAAAATGCGACTATGCGACCTATCCATAAGTCAAGTCGCACTTCCAATCAGTGACCTTTCCATAGGTTGCAATTTCATTTTGCGATTCCCCTCAAGGTCTCAATACACATATCTAATCTCCAACAATTACCTCCCAATTGTCTGACCTGCAACGGTTGTGCGAGGATATGACTATCATTCCTGGGAAATTCTCCAAGTCACAGATCACACTTCCAAATCCTAATGGCACTGCTACCCAGAATTTGATTTACAATGTGACTTGAAATGTGATTTCTGTCGGTGCTTTAAGGTTTGACTTGCGCTAGACCTAAACCTACGATCTACGCTAGAATTTAAACATGCAATAATTTGTGACCAGTGCTTGTCCTGCTCCATCGTACTTTCCCGTATCATTGTGTAACCTTATCCAATATTTATCGCATTACAAGTTTGAATTGGAAAATATTTATCTCGAGTCTATTGTAATCCAACATTCATGGAAAAGTTGTGTCCCTTTGCCATTGCATCCTCAGCCTGTTGTTACGTTATAACAAATAAAGTAATTACATTCAGACATATGTGCCATATACATAGATTGTCTATGCTTGCCCTGTATTGCGCTTCTGGCTATGTTTATTTTGTTGCAAAGCAGAGGGTGATGAAGGAATTAAAGTTGGAAAGCATCTTTATGAGATTTACATGTGGACATGGGAATTGTTATTGCCAACAATGTTTTTTATACCTCTCAAAATTGCTACCATATGTACAATCTGCAGTAGTATGGCTGAAACATGCTAATTTTCATTTAATAATAGAACCAATTCGTTTTTTTTCATGAAATCTGCTAATTAGATGGATGTTTGTAATGTCTCCCATGAAGGAACTCTCAAAAATTTATTCTCGAGTGCAAGAGGCACACAAAAAACCAAGGCACCTGGAATTACATAAAATAAAATAGTGGTCACATCATGGAGTGCCATGATTGCTAGGTATGCATTGAATGGTTCCCCTAATGAGGCCTTGATGTTCTTCAAGCAAATGCAATAGTCCGGTGCAAATACAAACCTTGTCACTAGTTTTACTCGAGGCATGCGCATATTTGCAAGCTTTATGATGCAGGGGCATTGGACACTAGCCAACAATGTGAGAGAATTGTCCACATGTTGTGGCTACGAGAGTTCGAAATTGTTCAAAGGAATGTACCAGTGAAGGTGGCAACACCTTAGCTATTAGTTGCACTTAGAGCAGTTAGGGTTAGTTTAATCACTGAAGAAGCTGAACAGTTTGATTTGTGTCTATCTATTCAGTTTCTGTTGATAGAATGTAATTAGGCTTTTATTTTATGTTAAGAATAAAACGGTCCTCGAGAAGGAGCCGAAGAGTCATGTAATAATCTATAAAATGTAACCCCTGATACAGAGTAAAGGGGGGAATTTTGCAGAGAAGATTGAGTCGAGAGGTTTTTACTCTCTGTTTTAATAAAAGTGTGGAATTGTTGATATCTGTGTGTTATTGGTAATTTCCTGAAGGAGTCACTCCTTCGACTTTGGGATTCTAAGCATAAGTTTGAGGAAGTCAGTTTCTGTGTGAAATCTCCTATTCACCCTCTGAACATATCGAAACCATGTTCTCGGTGTGCGAATTGAGTGTATGGATTCCGAGTATAAGAGTCGATTCTGTTCATTAAGCATAGCAGAAGAACCTCTCTGTTTATATAAAGTGTATTGGACTCTGTCTAAGCATTAGACCCTTTTTGCTTAGAGCATCTAGTTGGGATAGAAGCTATGTTGGTGAGCGATATAGTTAGAGACCGAAATACGGTGTTAACGAAGAGAAAGACGTTTCGGGCGGAATTCTAAGTTAAACACTGTTCAAATACCAGAATTGGAGAAAGCGGTTTTTGGAGGAGATACCATGGGTTTCACATTTTATTTTGGCCAGGAGCGGTTTTTGAAATAAAAACCCGATCCAGTTAGATTGTGCCACGTCACAGGGCCAATACCACCCATTTCGCATTTTTTTGGGGCATTAAAGTTCTGTCCGCAAAAAAGTGCGATTCTCGTCCAATCTTGAGGGAAGCAGATCCGAGGGTTTTCGCAACAACAAGCTGCATGAAGTTTAATCCAAGGTATGACCAACGGGTTTTGGTACTATTAAATATTTATTTAATACATGAAATTGAATATTTGGCTCGTGGGCCCGGGAGAATAATTGTTGTTGGTTAAATGTGTATGTCAGGAGTTAATTGGGTTTAAATGTCGTAAGTTGACTTGGGTAACTATTATAAAGGATTTGACGTTGTTTCAAATACCTTACAAAGGAATTAATCTAAGCGCTTTTAAAGTTGGGGATTAGTTGGAGCACTTTATTTACAAAGGCCGAGACCCATATTATTTGATTGTTCATATAACATTGGACCATGGTATTTCATTAATCAATTTCCATGAAATTGATAAATGAAATTGAGATGAAAATAGGAAATTGAAGAGACTCCCTTGATGAAAGAAAATACAGAGATGAGAGAGACCAACTCTCCTTAGCACCTGCACCCATTTTAGCTGTCATTTGTGGTATCGAAGCAGATTTTAAGACATTTTGCAGAAACTGAACCGACTTCTAAAGCCAGAAGAAGAATTCCAGCATGGTTGTTCGAGTAGCCAGAGGTGCTGCTAGGAGAAGAGGCAGGCCAATTGCCAATGCGGAAGTATTGGAGACCCTGCAACAGTTCCAAGCTAGATTGGAAGCAATGGAATTAGGACATCTAAGAGATCCTGAAGATGTCAGTGAACCTGAAACTGAAGAAGAGGCAGGAGAAAATGTTGAGATTCATCCTGAGCTGAGACTCCTTAAGTCAATTCTAGGGTCTACAACTAAGCCTAGACTTGAAGTGTCGAGCTTTGCAGGAGGATTGAATCCAGAAGAGATGATAGATTGGATTAATGAGATGAACAAGTGCTTTGATTATGAAGAAATGAGTGAAGACAAAAGAGTCAAGTTTGCAGTGACAAAGTTGAAGGGACATGCTGCACTTTGGTGGGATGGAGTGCAAGCAGAGAGAAGGAGAGCTGGTAAACAACCAATCAAGAGTTGGACCAGAATGGTGGCAAAGCTAAGAGGTAAGTTCTTTCCTAGTGATTATTAGCTTACATTGTTTAGACAAATGCATAATCTTAGACAGAGATTATTGACAGTGAAAGAATACACAGAAGAGTTTTATAAAGTGAGTATAAGAGCTGGACAAATCCAGGACACAACAGAGAAGGTTGCCAGGTATGTGAATGGTCTCAAGTTGGCGATCCAGGATGAGATAGGTATTCTGTCTCCTTAGCCAGTTGAAGAGACTTATCAAATGGCCTTGAAAGTTGAAGAAAAACTCCTGAGAAAGTAGTCTACCAAAGGAAGTGGTACTTTTTGAGGAAATGGAATTCAAGGTGGTAGAGGAAGGTCTACAGCACCAAGGGATGGAGCTAGCTACAACTCACCTCAGAATGCATCCACATAGGGTGATGCAAGGGGCAGAAGGGGTTCCTACAGAGGAAGAGGAGGCAGAGGCAGAGGAAGAGAAGTAAGGTGTTACAAATGTCACCAATTGGGACATAAACGCTATGAGTTCCCAGAGAATATGGGTACCGGTCAGAGAAATGCAATTGTTACTCAAGTTGGGGAAGAGGCAGCAAGGCTGTCTGAAACAGAAGAAGCAATTCTGCCAAAGAAGGGAGAGTCTTTGGTGGTCAATAAAGTTTTGCTGAAGCAAACAAAAGAAGTTTCTGAACCAGCACAGAGGAAGACTTTGTTCAGGATTTTGTGCAAAGTCCAAGGGAAATGCTGTCAGTTGATCATTGATAGTGGCAGCACAGACAATTTGGTCTCTACAGAGGTGATAGAGAAATTAAAGTTGAAGACAAGGGAACATCCAACTCCCTACAAGGTGTCATGGCTTCATAAAGGGCACCAGCTAATTGTGAAGGAGCAATGTGAGATAGAGTTGCATATGGGCAGCTACAAAGACAAGGTTATGTGTGATGTGATGCCTATGGATGTGTGTCACATACTGCTGGGCAGACCTTGGCAGTATGACAGAGCAGCAGTACATGATGGTAAGAAGAACACTTACAATTTCTTTAAGGATGGAGTGCATCACACATTGATACCTATGGAGGAAGGAGAACCATCAAGCAGAAAGTTTGATCCAAAGACTTTATTGCTGAGTAGAAAAGAGTACTTACAACAGATTGAAGATGAAGAGGTAAATTTTGCTTTAGTTTGCAAACCTAAAGTAGTACTTACTTCCACAAAAATTTCTGATTTACCAATTGAAATCCAAGAAATGTTGGACAATTATTGTGATGTTGTGGATGATTTGCTTGATGAATTGCCACCTGTAAGAAAAATCAGCCATCAGATAGATTTGATCCTAGGATCAAATCTGCCAAATAAAGCAGCCTACAGAATGACTCCCACAGAGAATGAAGAAATCGGAAAACAAGTGCAGGAATTGGTTGAAAAAGGTCTGATCAGAGAGAGCTTGAGTCCATGTGCAGTACCTGCAATGTTGAGCCCAAAGAAAGATGGAGATTGGAGAATGTGCATTGATTCAAGAGCCATCAACAAGATAAAAATCAAGTATACCTTTACCTAGGATTGAAGATTTAATGGACTGTTTGAGTGGAGCAAAATATTTTTCAAAATTGGATTTGAAAAGTGGATATCATCAGATTAGGATAAAGGAGCATGATGAATGGAAAATAGCCTTTAAAACAAATGAAGGATTGTATGAGTGGTTGGCAATGCCTTTTGGTTTATCAAATGCACCTAGTACTTTTATGAGGCTCATGAATGAAGTGTGAAAAGAATTTATTGGTAAATTTGTAATAGTATATCTCGATGACATATTAGTTTTCAGCAAAACAAAGGAAGAACATTTAAGGCATCTTAATTATGTCTTGAAGAAGTTGCATCAAGAGAAGTTGCTAATAAATTTAAAGAAGTGTTCATTCATGAAAGAAGAGCTAGTATATCTAGGTTCTGCTGTTTCTGCTGAAGGACTGAAGATGGATCTAGAAAAGGTCAAGGCAATTGTGGAGTGGCCTTCACCAAGAAGTGTTTTTGAGGTAAGAAGTTTCCATGGACTTGCCAATTTTTACAGGAAATTCATAAGGAATTTTATCAAGATTTATGCACCCATAATTGAAACAATAAAGAAGGACAAACAACCATTCAAATGGACTGCTGAAGTAGAAAATAATTTTAAGCTTTTGAAACAGAAGATAATTGAAAAGCCTGTGCTAGTTTTGCCTGATTTTAACAAACCATTTCAAGTGAAGTGTGATGCCAGTGGAGAAGCTATTGGAGTTGTGTTGAGTCAAGATGATAGACATGTAGCATACTTCAGTGAGAAGCTGAATGAGACAAGAAGAAAGTATTCCTCTTATGAAAAAGAATTTTATGCAATTTTGCAGGCATTGAAGAAGTGGAGGCATTATCTGATGTCTAAGGAATTTGTGTTATACTCAGATAATCATGCTTTACAATATATTATGCAGCAGCCTAAATTGAATCATAAACATGCCAAATGGGTTGAGTATCTCCAGAGTTTTAATTTTGTTTTGAAGCATATAAGTGGCCAAGCAAATAAAGTAGCTGATGCTTTGAGTAGGAGAAGCATGCTTGTTCAAGAAAACCAATTTGAAGTGGTAGGATTTGATTTTCTTAAGGAACTTTATAAGACAAATTCAGATTTTAAAGAAGCATTTGAAGCATGTTGTAACCCTGTTTTGACAGATAGGAGTTAGTGGTTGGATTATTTCTTGCAAGAGGACTTATTGTTCAGAAGAAATCAATTGTGTGTACCAAATTGTTCCATGAGGGAGAATTTAATCAAGGAAAAGCATAGTGGTGGACTTGCTAGACATTTTGGTACTGATAAAACTTATGAGCAGCTGAGTCATTTTTATTATTGGCCCAAGATGAGAACTGGAGTGGAAAAATTTGTGAGGAACTGTAAAATTTGTCAATATGCAAAGGGGAGAAGCCAGAATGCAGGATTGTACATTCCATTGCCTATTCCAGACAGGCCTTGGGATATGGTAAGTATGTATTTTGTTTTAGGATTTCCCAAGACACAGAGAGGGAATGATGCAATCTTTGTTGTGGTTGACATATTTTCCAAGATGGCACATTTTATCCCTTGTTATAAAACCAGTGATGCCACCCATGTTGTTAATTTGTTTTTCAAAGAAGTTGTTAGATTGCATGGGTTGCCCAAGAGTATTGTTTCTGATAGAGATACTAGATTTGTGGGTCATTTTTGGAGGACATTGTGGAAGAAGCTTGGTACTAAACTAAGTTTCATCTCAGCTTATCATCCTCAGACTAATGGACAAACTGAGGTGGTAAATAGAAGTCTGGGTAATCTTTTGAGAAGTCTTGCAGGAGAGCATCCCAAGCAGTGGGATCATATTTTGCCACAAGAAGAATATGCATACAATGACTCACCGAACAGAAGTACAGGACAGAGTCCATTGCATATTGTTTATGGAATGCACCCCAGAGGAGTGTCTGAATTGAGAAACTTGGGAAAGGCAGAGTTGAGGAGTGATGATGGAGAAGAATTTGCTTCAGAGATCCAAGAAATACATGAACAGGCAAAACATCAACTACAAGGCAGCAACATCAAATACAAGGGCAGAGAAGATTTGAGTAGAAGAGAAGTCAATTTTGAAGTTGGAGATTTGGTTTTGGCACACTTGAGAAAGGAAAGATTCCCAAAGAAGCAGTATAACAAATTGAAGTTAAAGAAGATTGGACCATGCAAGACACTGAGAAAATTTTCTGCTAATGCTTATGAGATTGAATTGCCTCTTGATGTTGGGATATCTCCCATATTTAATGTTGCAGATTTGTATAGGTATGAAGATGGTGGCATTGACGAGGAACCAGCAGACAGGGAGCAGATTGAGTGGGTAAAACAGTTACCTACAGCGCAGCCACTACAGCCAGAGAAGATCTTGGACAAGAAGGTGTTCAAAAGGACTAGAGGACAAGAATATTTCCAGTATTTGATTAAGTGGAAGGACCGGCCAGATGATGATGCTACTTGGGTGACAAAAGTTATGTTGCAGAAGCTAGGCAGTTATGTGAAAGAGCTCATGGACAGGAGTCCATGAAAAAAAATTGCCCTCAGGAGTCTGATGCAGGGGCATTGGACACTAGCCAACAATGTGAGAGAATTGTCCACATGTTGTGGCTAGGAGAGTTCGAAATTGTTCAAAGGAATGTACCAGCAAAGGTGGCAACACCTTAGCTGTCAGTTTCACTTAGAGCAGTTAGGGTTAGTTTAATAACTGAAGAAGCTGAAAAGTTTGATTCGTGTCTATCTGTTCAGTTTCTGTTGATAGAATGTAATTAGGCTTTTATTTTATGTTAAGAATAAAATGGTCCTCGAGAAGGAGCCAAAGAGTCATGTAATAATCTATAAAATGTCACCCCTGATACAGAGTAAAGGGGGGAATTTTGCAGAGAAGACCGAGTCGAGAGGTTTTTACTCTTTGTTTTAATAAAAGTGTGGAATTGTTGATATCTGTGTGTTATTGGTAATTTCCCGAAGGAGTCACTCCTTCGACTTTGGGATTCTGAGCATAAGTTTGAGGAAGTCAGTTTCCGTGTGAAATCTCCTATTCACCCTTTGAACATATCGAAACCATGTTCTTGGTGTGCGAATTGAGTGTATGGATTCCACGTATAAGAGTCGATTCTGTTCATTAAGCATAGCGGAAGAACCTCCCTGTTTATATAAAGTGTATTGGACTCTGTCTAAGCGTTGGACCCTATTTGCTTAGAGCGTATAGTTGGGATAGAAGCTTTGTTGGTGAGCGATATAATTAGAGACCGAAATACGGTGTTAACAAAGAGAAAGACGTTTTGGGCGGACTTCTATAAACACTGTTCAAATACCAGAATTGGAGAAAGAGGTTTTGGGAGGCGATACCACGGTTTCGCATTTTATTTTGGCCAGGAGTGGTTTTTGAAATAAAAACTCGATCTAGTTAGATTGTGCCACGTCACAGGGCCAATACCGCCCATTTCACATTTTTTTGGGGCATTAAAGTTCTTTTCGCAAAAAAGTGCGATTCTTGTCTGATCTTGAGGGAAGTAGATCCAAGGGTTTTCACAACAACAAGTTGCACGAAGTTTAATCCAAGGTATGACCAGCGGGTTTTGGTATTATTAAATATTAATTTAATACACGAAATTGAATATTTGGTTCATGAGCCTAGGAGAATAAGTGTTGTTGGTTAAATGTGTATGTCGGGAGTTAATTGGGTTTAAATGTCGTAAGTTAAGACTTGGGTAACTATTATAAAGGATTTGACGTTGTTTCAAATACCTTACAAAGGAATTAATCTAAGCGCTTTTAAAGTTGGGGATTAGTTGGAGCACTTTATTTACAAAGGCCGAGACCCATATTATTTGATTGTTCATATAACATTGGACCATGGTATTTCATTAATCAATTTCCATGAAATTGATAAATGAAATTGAGATGAAAATATGAAATTGAAGAGACTCCCTTGATGAAAGAAAATACAGAGACGAGAGAGACCAGCTCTCCTTAGCACCTGCACTCAATTTAGTTGTCACTTTACACCCTAGTGAAGACATTTAATAGACATTATGATGAACCTTTGGCTTCCTTTCAAAAAATGCAAAGCCTTTATGTGAACCTTCCCACAACCACAATTGAGAGCATCCTTCCCACATGAGCTAAAGTTTGGAAATGACACACTCACATGGTGATGCATATGCCATTATGAGGCTAAGGGTGAACTAAGAGGAAGTGAAAAGGCTCAAGGTAATAAATACACAACAAAATAAGAAGAGGAAAAATAATGGAAAGCTGAAGATATCCAATATTGCTAGTGTGAAAGATCATTGTACAAAGAATTGTATTTCCACACAGAGGATATATTCCATTGAGCAAGTGAATGACCCATTAATGGGAGTGATACGGGTTGAGTACAATTATGGAGTCAAATCTGGTAACAACACGAAATGAAAATATAACAAAATAAGCTTCGCACAGGAAATATCAACAAAAAGCCAATCCTTATGATGAAGGATGCAACAAGAAAACCTTGGTTGCATATTCATTCAAGGCTTTCATTTTCAAAGTATTCAACTTTGATAAGTAGAAGGTTGTCACATGGCCAAGAATGTTTTTACCATTGTGTCACTGGATGCATGCAAGCTAGTCATTGGGTAGGAGTTTATGTGGAAGGAAAAGGTAGTTCCCATCCTTCATAGAGGTAGTTTGGCCATATTTGCATGACAACCTCCATCCATGGTGCCAACCCTAAGGAAAAATAGGGATATGAGAGTTTTCGTGACATCCTTCCACTCATTTGACGAGGTCAATTAATTTTATTGTGGATATACAAGCGAACTTGGAAAAAATAAGGTTGGATCACTAGATCTAGGTATGTATGGATAAGTCAAAAATACTTGGGAGACACCACAACATACAAACAATAGAAAAAACAGTGATTGGACCAAATGTGACTTAAATTACCAAGGTAAAATAAGACGCCAAAAAATTATTTGAAGCATTGCATAACAACAAATGTACGTAAGAATTTTGTTGTCTCAAAATGTAGAATTGGAGTTGCATATGTGCATTCTAGCGTGAATTGGCTAGATCCTTGGTGTCCTACAAAAGGCAAAGGAACTAACAAAGGAAGTGTTTTCCAAGCATATGATACTCAAATAATTTTATTACAACCCACTTACTGGTTTACATTGTAATGGAGTAAACATTTGTGGCCATTACAAAGGATTTATAATTTTGGCCAAAGAGGCATTGTTCAGGAAGTTATTTTTATATCTATAGGTTTGCAGATGATGGCAAAGCCCTGGGTCGTTCTGCATAAAACACCAGATTATGGAGTACCTCTTGGGTTATGCCCTAGATCTTGCGTAGGTCATACATACCTTGACAATATTGTGGTGTAGAAAGGGACTACACAGGGGTCCAAATTGTTGTGTTACTCCTAGTCAATTGTTTTATGCTTCTAATATTATTCTTTGACTGCAAATATGTATGACCCATGTAATTTGTTTGCAGGTAGAAAAGAAGGACAAGAATGTCAACCTATATGGAGGAAGCTAGGGTTTCTCACAAGAGTTTGTACAACTAGGGTTTCCATTAGTAGGTGAATTGGCTCCTTACAAGCTTCAAGAACCTTTAAGCAAGCTTAGAGGCATGACATCATATTTGTTGGATGATTGTCTCCATGTAAATGAGGCGCAATACTGAAAAAATGGTCATTCAATACAACAATGAACAACACAACCTTGTATCATGACCCAACAACAAAATTGGTAACAAGTACTCTAGGGTTTCCAAGAACCTTCTTTATTCTACTCATAACCTCTCTCATATCATAATGTAAATGCTTCTTATCATGATGCTAACAACTATGTAAAGATAAATTGGGCATGTATTATTCATTAGACATGAAAGATAAGTGAGGGAGTTCAAGAGTCATGAGGGTACGCGAAAAGTCATAGTAGGTGAACAATGACCTCGCCTCTATAAATATACCCTCATGCCTCATTCAAGGGGGACTGTTAGCACTTGAGCGAGGCTAGATTTAGGAATTTGATATGTGCTTGAAGAGATAGAGGAACTCAACTATTTGCAGCTAGTAGGGTGAGAGGAGGTGAGGCTAAGGTTTTGCATTATATAATGGTATGAGCAGCCCATGTTCCACTATTAGGATTTGATGGATTGCAGGACATGTACTTGTATTTGCAACAACATTAATAAGAAGTTATTTTCTTTCAGTATGAATCTTTATGATGGCTGTACTTGTTTTCTTGTGTTTCTGTCATGTTTGTATGTGTGCTTTCATGTGGGAATATGTTAATGAACTCATTCTTAGCTTATGATTTCATGTCCAATTTGAATTTGTGACTACTTATTTCACGCCATGTTAGTAAATTATTGCGAACTAATTTGAAATTAACCTCTGAAATGTTCCTGTTCACCTATGTTTGAGATGGTTTTTTCTCACTTATCCCTCTCATGGCATACTTGTTGTTGTTGTTGTTGTTGGTACTTTCCTGTATCTCGTTCTGCGGTTCGTCAAACTTGGGTTAACCTTACTCCCATTGTCTGGGCATTTCATTCTTGTCCTCGCTCTAACATCTCCTCATTTGACAGCCAGGAGTGAAACCAACATGATGGCAGTCAGGCCTACATACTAGGTGGGGCTTCTATCCCAAATGGTGTGACGTCTAATTGGGACTTCACATCTGGGAGAGCCCATAGTTGTTGGCGATACATTCCATACTGTCAACATAACCAAAACTAATTTAACCACAAAATTTCACAAGAGATGATTTATTTGAAATCCAACAATTCAATTTATCTAACTATAAAATAACATCGTTATTAAATGATCTATTTGATTTACAACCATTCATATGAGCCACATCATAAGAAAATACATACTTGGTTACAATATGGTGGCTTGGTTTTGGTGCTCCTGCTGGGAACGCTCGACTAAATATGCCACCTTTCCAACTATGAATGCCTATCTGACTTACTAGCCCAGGGAACCTCCATAGGTTCCTTAGCCCTCCAAGCCCAAGTCCAAGAAAAACCTTAGTATGTCCAAGTTAGATCAAACACTTTCCAACCACAAACTAATCTCTATGTCCTCCTTTCTCCTCAATAACAAAAGACCAAACCAAAACCCATAGAGTCCTCCCTCCTCCATCCTCCATTTTTCCACTTCAACTTTAAAACCAAAAACAAAAAACAAAACCCAAGGAATCCCCCCTCTTTCTATTCTCCTACTTCGACTTATGCCTCTCCCCCAATATCAGTTCCAACCACTACCCTTCATTGTCACCTACTGCCTCATAACTTCTCTTCATGCTCTATGCCTTATCTAGAAATAACTTTGAGGAGAGAAGAAGTCAAAGTTTGGGAAATGAAATAATGATTATGTTATCACTCCACAATTTCTCTAAGCTGAAGAGAGAAAACCAGAGGTAACCATAAAACCACTTGTGAGCTAGAATCTAGCCCTTCTAGCTCTAGATAGGGTTCTCTCTATATGAAATGTTCAAATACTCTAATATTAGGCTAGGTATGGTGCTCAGTAAGGCTTAAATTTTCAAAAAAATGTTGGTAGGAAAGGAGACAGATTCATTGGGCATGGAGTCATGTCTACTTGATCAAGTTTCCAGTGATGAAATGTAGAGGAATTGGAGCTTCTATAGGGGCAGGTTAGGTAGTCTCTTTGGAGTTTTCAATTTCAATTCGTTGTAGGAGGGTGAGTGGAAGACAAATGGAAAATTAACATAGAGCATCAAACACCAAGATGAATTCTAACTATCATTTTAGCAGAAAACATAGATGTTTAGCAAACTGAATTAGAGCACTATTTGAAATGAATTCTAAATCAATATCAAGTTTGTTTAGCTAAAAGACACATATAAAGCACGATTTTCATAGAAGATAACTTACAAAGAAGAATAACACATCTCCAAATCAAACTAACACAAGAATCCCTGTAAATTTCACTTCTATCTTCATTCACTGTAAAAATATATCAAAATGAGTGCAATACGCAATGTCCTTTCTCCTGAAATTGACCAAACCCTTGCTCAATTACATTCAAATTATAAATAGACAAAAATGAGTCAGTTCCCACCTCTAGGGGTCGAATTCCTTCTAACTTATGCAATGAAAATAGAACATATTTCTGAAAACTAGGAACTGATTAACTAGATCTTTTCTAAGCCTTTTTACATTAAATCCTCAACCTAAATCAAGCTCATGAGTCACTATATGCTTTATTACAATTACTAAGATCATAAAAACATGTTTCAAAATATTTTTACTTAGGTAAATTCATCCAAATGATGACTGTGTGAAAGCGCAATGCCAACGTTGCGCAGCCTCTTAATTCAATAGAACACAAAAACACCATGACTATATTTTTTTATTATCTCCAAAACGATAAGCCAGATTGAGCTGATTTTTTTATAGAAATTTAATATCATCATAACCCTTCCCCACAAAAATTTGAGTCAAATCTGACTCACGGATCTCAAGAAAATCCAAAAATGATTTTACGTGATGGTGGCTCATTTCTCAAAAATCGCAAAGAATTTTGCCCTAAAATTGAGTGAGATTATTCACCTCACTCCCATGCATCTACTATAAAAATTTCATGGAAAACAAGTACAGGGTTTAAGAGATATGGTGAAAATATGGTGATTGTGTGAAAGCACAATGCATAAGCGCACTACTCCAAGCTTATACTATCTTCGGTCATCATCTGACCAGTTGAGGGTACTAGTATGACATAGAATAGTACATACAACATTTTAAACCCATGAGAAAACCTTTAGGCCAAACACAAACCTTCAAACCCCAAACCTTCTTCTTGCGGTAGAAGCGCAGCGCAATTGCGCAACACACCTCCATCCACATGACATGACCCAACACTAATATTTTGACTGAGCAAAATGACTTGGAGAGGATTCAAATATTCACAAAAAACCTTCTATGTGGACAAAAGCACCAAAAATTGTGATTCCTCATTAAAATTTGATGCCTTGGTAAAAGAGCAGCAGAGAAGTGCAACGAATCCATGGTTGATGTAGCTCTGGTCACTCCTGAGTTGCTTGATGAATGTTACACGTGTGAAATGGCCTAGACATCATCAACTTCCTCCTTAGAAACCTTCTTTCATGATGCAAAGCTTCCATCTCTCAAACCTCCACCTACAACCAAAAGCGCAACGCCTCCCCTTCCTCCTTTGTGCAACGACCATAAACGACCACACAACGAGCTTCTGATGGAAAAATGGAGATCTGTGAGATCTTATGTGAAGATAACCATGCAATAACCTCCCAAGGTGGATGAGAGCGAATTTGATGGGCGATAATTACAATTTGAACTTGAAAATCAAAAGTGTAGCACTTGGAAAAAGCGCAACATCATCCTCTTGACCGTTGTACCATTGCTGATGTCATGACTAATCATGATGTGACAATTTAACTCACTCAAGACACCCATAAATTTGTGCCCATGATGACAGGGCATGGCAACAAAGTCTTGCTCATGATTTCTTGATGTAACTTGACCCTAGACTTACTTAACTTGACCCCTTGGAATATAAAGATGATCTTTGTAACTCTTGATACACTTTGACATATTTACAATGAATAATAAAAATTTTATTCCAACGTAAGACCTAAAGCTTGATCTTCCATAAGATCGTAGCCATACTTTATGCTTTTGACCAAATTTGAAAGACAAAATTTATTTATGACTACTATGACTATAGGATACTAACAAATGAAATAAAAAATATATATGTAATCCTGGAATAATTTTGAGGAGACAATTTGTCAAGCTTAGGGGTAAAAAACAATAAAATAAAAAATTAATAATATTAATTCATATCAATAAATCTTACAGATTCACAAGAATCTAATCAATTTAATATTAATAAACATATTCAAATATAACTTAATAATTATAAGTCAAGATTTTAAGGTTAATTAAACACTAATCAAGGTTAGCCATTAATCAAGCTTAACCATTTATTTAATCATCTAACATTTTAAGCTTTAGAATACTAGCTTATTGGTGTGAAGTATGCGTATATAGCTAGCATACCCATACCTCATACTTATACTAATAACACTTATTGGAATCAAGAATAAAAAGTCAATCACTCAGTAGGTAGGCTAATAAGATAATGTAAGAAAACAAGATAAAGTAAAGCATTACACTGCCAATATTGAGGTTTGTCAGGTGCTATGTTGCACCATTTTGTTGTTCATTCATTTACTCTCTTATTGTTCCTTGGTATCTTCTTATGTACTATTACACACATAACTGCTAGTTGAAATCAAACACAATAATTATATTCACTCATCACGTGAAAGCTTGGTATGTTTTAAATGGGTATGTTTTTTTTGGTTGTCTGACCCACGGGGTTTGAACCCAGAACTTCATGGGACACAATTCCCAGTAGCAAGGCGATCGCCAATCGAGCTATCCCCCATGGGTTGTTTTCAATGGGTATGTTGAAGCGAGCTGAAACATTCAATTTGGATGAGTATGCCAGCTAGCAAATGAGTACAATAACATATCAACATATATGTTAGTCATGTTTTCAAAATCAACACACATGCATGTTCATAAACAAATAACAGTTGGTCATTAAGTTTTAACATCCTTATGTGATTCTTAATAGAGTTCTTCACTTTTCTTATCTAAGGCCCATTCAGTTGAAGTGTTGAACTTGGGAGCTATGATACCACATTGTACCGCTCCCTCCATCCCTCAAACTTTCCAGGTAGATGGGAGGTATTATTTTTAATTAACACAACCTCCATGGTCTAACATTATGAAAATGGGGTTACGAAATTTCCTTCTTTCCTAAAGTCGACAGAATTAAATTTGGATAACACCATTGCACCCGTCTCGTCAAGAGCTTTCCAGCGATATAAAATTTACCTTAATTCGATTTATGGATCGAAGGTTATGGTCGTTTAAAGATCGACCAATTAAATAGTGCCATATGGCACCCTCGTGGCTAATGGATTAAACACCTTGCAACTTATAGCCATGGCACAACCAATCAGATTTGATTGACGACTTGTATCCATAGCGAGGCCCACTTTCCGTCCCGACAGTTAAGTGGAGGGGGGTCTGCTAGCTTGCAATTGTTGACACATTAATCAATGGACAATCCCTCCACCATACCTTATGTTAATCGCACCCACAACCAGGGTTGGGTCAATCGAACTCGGTGTTAGACGAGAGATGTGAACGAGAACTTTCTTGTCTTTAAGTGCCAAGTTTGACTCTGCACCTTCTATTACTTGTGCTAAGATACAAGATTTAACCTTATAAATCTTTCAATAGGCATAGTTTGAGATGACATGGCATGTCACATGGCGCCATCGGGGCATCCACGTGGTTGCATAGAGTCCATGTCATCTAACTCCACAACACCCTGCTCTCACAACGTCAAATTTATGTCACTCTACCTTGTGGCATCCTCTGACAGTGACACATGTCATCCAAAAACTAGTCACTTGGCCATCCAAAAAGGTCATTCTGCTTGCCACTTGTCATGCTGAAAATGTGCCACAACATCCTGCTTACTTGGCATCCACGTAACCTTATCAGGTCCATATCAGGTCCATGTGGCATCTGGCACCTCAACCTGGGTTTGGTTCCATAAGGCCGAGTCCTTCGGCGAGCCTTATTTCAGCTGCTATTCGCCCATTAATGCTCCTGACATACCAATGCCATGCCATCGCCATGCTCCATGGTCATGCGAGCCATCTGGGCCGGATTCAATACAGTCTATTGTACCATGACTGAACGGTGTGAGGCCACTGCAGTACTGGTAGTCTGGATCATTCATCTTTGGTAACGTTAAATCTCTGCCAACAGGTGCCAACAGGAATGACAAACTTTACCTCCCCTTCATACTTCGGATGCGCGTACTCCTTTTTTGAATTTTTTAAAAATTTGAGCTATATTGCTTCAAATTGCAGAAGAATGGTTGAAATCCTAAAAATTTTACAAGGTTTAAAGTATAAATCTGCAGTTTGATTTTTTTTTTTTTTTTGTTTATATAGTTCTCACATGTAAATTTGATTTCTCCTATAAATCAAAATCAAAGTTCAATTTTCCTGGATATATATATTCTCTGAATTTTATCTAAAATATTGTAATAAATTAATTTTAATTGTCAAATTTCCATGAACAAGTTTTTTTTTTTTATGGTTTTGAATTTATTTATATAATTTTCTGATTATGAAGTAGACTGGCTGGTTAGAAACGCTTAAGAAAATTTGTTAAATGTAATTTTCACCAAAAAAAACTTTATACACTATTTATGTTTTATATAAACCAAATTCCTAATATTGAAACCATTATATTATTTATTGAATTTTAATTTAAAAAACAAAAAAAATGGAAAATAAAATTATAATAATTTTTTTTAAGAAATTGAATCTAATTTCATAATGAAAAAGAAAATTGAAAAAATCTAAATTTTAAAATATTTAGATTTTTTAAAATTATCTTTATCTTTATTTTTTTAATTTTTTTCTAAATAATTAATTATGTGATAAACCTAATTTATTTTGAAATAAGTCTTTCATAATAGATATGGTGTATCTCATAATATGTTTTCATAAATAGACATGGATTATCGTGCCTAGACTTATTGGACGAGTATGAAAGAGATGTCTTGTTTTTGTCCTAATAAAAAATAATAATAAAGTTAATTAAACCATTTTAACTTGATAAAATCACATAAAATATTAATAAAAATAAATTTTAAAAAATAAAAAATAAAAAATAAATAAAATTAATAATGCCCTGACTGGCATGTAATAAAAAATAATAATAATAATTGGTAATTAGAACATTTTAACTTATAAAATTAAATTTAAAATAAATAAATAAATAAAATGAATAACTAAACTATTCTAAATTTACAAAGCATCAAGAGAGATCAAATCTTCAAGGCATAAACATTTTTTTAATAGTGAAAAGGGATTTGATCTCCTTAGCTTGGTAGATCTAGTGTTAACATGGATCTAGGCCAGTCTAGGAATGGATTTTCTAGAATATCTATTGAAAGGGTTTCAAAAGTGTCCATTCCCCATGTTACAAATTCTTAGATTTACAAATGGCATATAAGTATTTTGATGACTATCAACATTTATTAGTCATTTAAAAAAATTATATACAATTTTAAAATTCTTTTTATAGCAAATCTAATATGCAAGGTTGTTTCTTAGTGCTTGCCTCTTATGCAAAAAGTAATTAACAACCAAAGTTATTGATTCTAGAAGTTATATATATATATATAACTTCTAGAATCAATAACTTTGGTTGTTAATTACTTTTTGCATAAGAGGCAAGCACTAAGAAATATATATATATATATATATATATATATATATATATATATATATATATATATATATATATATATATATATATATATATATATAATTTAAACGAACGCAGGAGGAGAAATGGCGTGCTCTGGCGATTTTACCCTAGGGTTTTCTGCTACCGATGCTGCCGCCGCCTGCAGGTCTGCGACTAACTGGAGGCTGGAGTTCCATGGCTTATCCGCTATACCTTGTGGCGTCCATTCTGTGCGGCAGAGTTACCGGCTTCCTTACTGTCGTGCCAACAGACTGGAAGGGATAGACGATGTATCTTGGGCGGAGGCCCCCTGCAGACTGCATCAAAGTGATTTACTCCTGCCATGGTTACCTTCGGACGGGGAGGGTGTGTGCTTCACCTCCTTTGGTCTGAGATTATCTTGGCGTATTGGAGAGGCGGGCTGCATATTCTCGATTTCTGCTTGCAGGGCAAGGTGCTGGGCACGCCCTCTGTTGCTGCGCCTTTTCTCTGTGGCCGAGGTGCGCCTATTGGGTGCTGTATGCAGGCTTTTGGATCTGGAAGCGGCTCTTCGATGGGGCGGTTCATATGGCGTGCCGACATTCACTGGACCAGCTTTGGCTTCGGCCCCAGATTTGGCAACACGGCGGCAGACAAACCCAGAACTGACTGCGCAAATATCCAAATCATTTGCACAGGGGAATCGGGTAAGACCACTCTGTTTTCAGATCTTTATAAAAACTCCTAAAGGTAATAGTATATTATTTTGGGTAAATGGCTCTGAACAGGTCTCAGACCTGAAGAAAATTATAGAAAGGAAAACAGGATACCCAAGTCAGGAACAGTCTCTCATCCATGAGGGCAAATCTTTACAAGACACCAGCATACTCAAAGACTGCGGTATTTGTCCTGTTTCTACCATCCTTCTCAATCTGCGACTGAGAGGGGGTGCTCCTGGATTGCATAATGCACAGGGGCATAGGAGCACAGACATGGGAGCAGGTGCATCCAAAACTGTACCATCAAAAGGTTCATTCAGGAATGTGTTACAGGGGGACAAATACATTCCCACAGTCCCTGTTGCCCCTGCTGAAAGTTTCCCCAAGCCATATATTGTAGAATTGCAGGACAGCGTGCCTGAAATAATTATAGACAGTCTTGACATTGATATGCATAGAACAGCCTACGAATCCCAAGCAATTATAGGCAGATTCAACTGCTTCTGGCCCAAACCAATGGAACTGTTCCATTGGATTTTCACAAACTGGACCATGGAATGTGAAATACACCTATGTTCTAAAGGATTTTTCATTGTCAAATTTTCATCCACTGAGGTCAGAGATGCCATTATCAGCCAGGGACCATGGTTCTGGGGCTCCACGGGACTCTTCATTACACCATGGTTCCCAAATTTTGATGCCAACACCATGGAGGTGACCAAAATGCCAGTCTGGGTAAGGCTCTACAACCTCCCGTTACATTTTTGGAATGAAAATGTTCTTGGCTGCATTGGAAACACCCTAGGTAGATACATTAAAACAGACACCCAGCGCCTGGAAGAGCGCATATTCACCTTCGCACGAATCTGTGTGGAGGTTGACTTGAGCAAGGGACTCCCTGAGTCCATTATGCTGAACAACAATCATCAGAGATGGACACAGCATTTAGATTATGAGAACACAGCCTTCAGATGCCGGATATGCAGGTGCACAGGACACCTACAAAACTCATGCCCGGCAGCCAAAAAGGATAACAGGAAAAAGAAGAAAACAGGCAAAGTGGCAAAAGGTTGGCAATTTCCCTCTGAAGAGCCAGAACTACAGAAAGAAGAGATGGAACCAACACCACATGAGAATCAACAAACAGAAACTTCCTTGGGCACACAAGAACAGGAAATGCAAGACCCTCACGACACCACCACAAAGACTCAGCAGGAGAAGGTACCTGGTACACTAGACAGTGGGGGATATAAAAGAACACATACATCAGACACATCAGACTCTGATAAGGATAATGGAGCACAAACGGAAGAAAATCAGCTTGTCCTTATCGAGACCGAGCCAACACTTGGTGCTTGGCGTAAGGTTGAAAAGAAGAAGGGGAGAAAATCCTAATTTGTATCTCCTTTGCTTTATTTGCGGCAATTTTTGCATGTCTTTGGACATATACCAGCTCATTCAACATGTAATTTTGTTTTCTCATAAATAAAATTACGAACTTTTTCTGTGTGAAAAAAAAATTTAAAACACTTTTTAAAATTTTATTAACTCCAAATCAATAAAGCAATCAATGGATTAAATTAAAATTATAAAAATATAGAAAGTTTATAGTTATTAACATTTTACTATGTGAGAGTTTTAACATATTTTGAAATTCTTTTGCAAGTAGTAGATATATGGTGAAAATAAATGTAATTAGGAATTTTTTTATTTTTATTTTCTTCACCAAATTCATTTGCTTCTTTAAAACAGCTCACTCTTTCAAATCTTCTTCTCCTTCTTCTTCTTTTTTTATCAAACAAGAAAAAACACAGTTTTATATTATATAAAACACTTACATGTACATTAGTAATTTTTGTTTCATTGTAAAAATTTACTTTTTTGTTATTCATTAATAAAAAATGAACAGATTTTTAATGTTAAAAAAAAAATTCAGATTGATAATGAATATGGCTCTGTAAAAATAAGAGATGAGAGAATGAGAGAAAGACTGATACCCGTATAAACATAGCTCTAGACTTCTTATGTATTAAATGTAATAAAGACAATATGACATTAATAGTCTAAGATCTTGTATACATCTAGAGAAAACAACAAGTACTATTTTGAAGAAGTTAGCCATTTAAAAGATATATTAAAAAACAACATTTTAATTATGTTGTCCAAGTCTCTCCTCAAGCTAAATGTGTTGTGCTCGCAAGTGATCAATTGAAATGGTAAAAGAGCTTTGAATCTTGTTGTCTATGAATCCATCAAAGATAATTAGTCCAAGCTCCAATTCTAAAGCTCTCTTTGAGAGAATATCCGTTGTGGAATTGAACTCTCTATATATTTGCTGAAAACTAATAGCTCGAAACTTCGATATAATTTCTCTTATTTTGAGTTTCCATGCTTCTAAGTGTAGCACCTCCAGGCGAGCCTCTCCTTTCAGCCAATCGAAAACACATTTTGAGTCACCAAGTATATGCAAATGATTAATGTTTTAAGTTTTGCAAGCATCAAAAGGGTCCATGCAACAATTAATTCAGCCTTGGTATTTGATCCGAAGCCAATTCTGATTTTATAATGAATGGACCTATTTTCTGTCAACTTAATCATCCCTCTACCTCCACACACATTTTCTTGTGTTGCCCCATCAAAGAAGCCTATCGGCAAATATTGTGGTATTTGTGGGAATTGTACTCTTCTCTATGATAACATATTCTGAAGGAGAAGAAACTCCTGAAATTGTGAAACAATTTTGGAGATTAGAATTGGAATATATATCTTATCATCTCTGAATATTATCTTGTTTCTCAACAACCAAATGTTCCAAGCAACAAATATAGGCAGAGTACTAAGATGTTGTTACTTCATCTCCCAATTATAAAGAGTTACTTCAAAGGAGGACTTCTTCATATCTTCTATAACACCCAAAAATTGCAGAACAGAAGACCAAATATCTTGTGTGAAGTTACAATTATTCAAAAGATGTTCAGTGGTTTCATGTGTTTTGTTTGCATAAAACACATCCACTAGGTCTTGAAAGCCTCTTTTTTGAAGGTTTTCCCAGGTCAAAATTCTGTTGTGGAGTACTAGCCAAATGAAACATCTTAGCTTGGTAGGAATATTCCATTTCCAGATATATCTATACCACCATCTATCAGATGTTCCCATCTTTGAGTAAACAATCTCATCGTATGCTAAGTTGGATTTGATCTTTCCAACAGATAACTCTTAGCTCCAAACCAAAGAGTCCATACAATTATTTAATCTTACTTCGTTAAGATTTAACTCTTTTATGAAATAGTTCAATTCCTCTGCTAAAGCATCCCATAATCCCAAATTTGCTACTGTCATCTAATAATTTTGATGTGGATGAGAATAGAAAGGATTTTTTATATCCATGTAGATAGGAAAAATCCTTGGTTGCCAGAGCTTGCCTTAAATCTGAAGATTAATTATATACTTTGGCCCCACCAATGAAGGGGTCCTTTCCAAGGATGACTTGCATTCCATCCCCCACATTCCAAGCTAACCAATTGAAGATATGGGGATAGGATGTCATAAGAGCTCTCTAAACCATGGAACATTTTTATGAAGATAATATGATTATTTTATGATCTAGTCTGCAACCTTATGTTTGTTTATATATTTTTCTCTAATAACATGGCTCCACAAACCAATCCCAAACACACTTATCAACAAATTTTTCAGAGCTAATGCTTCGGCAAACTAAGAAATTTTTTTAAAACCTCATCCTCCTAACATTTTAGGGATAGAAAGGATGGACCAATTTGCAAGATGAATATTCCTTTTGTTAATTTTCCCAGCCCACAAAAAATTAAATAGCATCTGATCACAACAAGTATAGAAGTAGGGATTTTTCCCAAAGACAAACAAAATACTAGGATATTATCCAATACATATTTTACCACCTAATGATATCCAATTATAGCACCACAGATTTATTCTTTGTTCCACTTTTTTTATCATCCACATCCAATCTTCTTTGTGATAATTATTGGGTTTAAAATAGAAACCAAGGCATTTAAATATCGTTTCCAACGTTGAGGACTGGAATGGGAGAAATGACTAAATTTCAGCAAGAATATCAGGTCTAACATCCTGGTGATGGAATGAGGATTTATTGAGATTAATCTCCATACCAATGGCCTTACAAAAGAGAAATATACATCTATGGAAAGGCCTTCATCAGCTACAGTGCCTGTCCCCATAAGCAGAACATCATCCACAAACAATAAGTGGGAAATATAAAGGATTTTAGAATTTTGTATGCCTCTAATGCTACCAACCTGCTTTTCCTCCAACAATAGACGACTCAGACCTTCCATCACAAGTATGAACAAAAGTGGAGATAACATGCAACCTTGTTTAAGTCCCCGAGAGGCAGAGAAATTTTTGGAGGATGACCCATTGATTAAGACAAAATAAATAACACATCCCATAATCTAGTTTGTCACCTCCAGGCCTAACCCAATTTGAAGTAGAATAAGTCGAAGAAAAGTCCAATTGACTTTATCATATGCTTTGTTCAGATCCATTTTGAGCAACATCAACTTTTGTTTCTTTGATTTGATAGGGTGAATGGCTTCATGAATGATGCCAATGGCACCATGAATATGCCTATAATAAATAAAGCCAAATTGGTTGGGGGGCATCTTCTAGCAAGAAAATATTTAATTTTGTTGGAGATAATCTTGGAGATAAGTTTGTAGACCAAGTTACACAAAGAAATAGATTTGAAATCCAAGGACTTAGGCTTAGAACATTTAGGAATTAAAATAAAAAAGGTAGCATTGATATCAATAGAAACTTTCCCAGTCCTTCTTGATTCTTCCACCATTTGACATAAATCAACACTCATGAGATAACAAAACCATAATGAGACACAAAAAACAAAAACAAAAAAACAAAACCAAACCATATATAAATGCAATGATATAAGCATGACTAGACTCATCATAACCTTCTTTGAAATCTTCTTTGTGCCAACACACACTTTGCTATACACATTTCCAATTTTTCCAAAAAAAAAATTGATTAACAATTATTTTCCAAATACTAAAAAAATCTGAATTAATTCTTCTACATAAATAAAATATCAAGGAAAATTCAATGTGTCTACCATCCACCATTAAAAAGTGATTACATATCTTGTCATTCTTGTACAAGCAATAGAATGAATTTGTAAATTATGCATCCTAAATTATCTAATTGATTCAAATGAATTTGTAAAGTATTCACCATAATAAATCTCAATAGTTATCTCCAAAAAAAAATTATCATTTGAAAGTTTGATATTGCAATATTTATTTAATTAAATATCTTCAAAATAAGCACTTCTTAAGCCAATTAGAAATTGGTATTATAATATATATTTAATTAGTTACTTCAAAAATAAGTTCTTGTAAAATTGTGATTTTGGTATCAATTAAATAATATAATTTCAATATGCACTTGACATAATGCCATGTGGATAGCTACTCACATGACAACTATTTTTTATTTTTTAATATAGTTTTTATATTTCATAATTCAATTTAAAAACCACATAAAGATAACCATCAATCAATTAAAAAAACAATTTACATTTTAAAATATATTTTTTATTTTCAAAATATTCAATTTAATATTTATGTTTTTCAAAACTTTAATAAACTTCATAAAATTTGTTTAAAAAATTCAAAACAACCTTTTTTTTTATCAAAATAAAAAACAATATACACATTCATCAGCTATAACTAAAAATCACTTGGAGTGGTGCCCTAAAACTGCTTTTGCTTGGCTAAGAGCTAGTGTTCCTCGGACCTAAAGAAATAGGGAAACAACCAACTTGGATAGGAGGCAGACACAGTTGTCCTCACTCCTGGTTTGAAAAAGACAAAGAACTAGATAGAGAAGCAATATGTCCCATAAACTATCTTTAACCTTCTTAAAATAACTTCTTCTTCTGAATTATGATAGATTTCCCACCATATAAAAAAAACTAAAAAAACCAATATTTTAAAATTTATTTTATATCTATATTAATTTATTTTATATAATTATTAATAATAACTCTCTAAAACTAGAAAAATATTATTTTATTTACATCTAGAAACTATACGTAATCATGCCATCAGTCGACAGGAGCCAGTATTCACATGCCCGACAGTTTATCAGGTTGGTTTATTGAGGTCACACTTGTATGGTGGCGAGCCTTATTTCAGCTGATATCCGCCCATTAATGCTCCCAACGTACCAATGCCATGCCATCGCCATGCTCCATGGTCATGCGAGCCATCTGGGACAAGCAGTAGGAATGCGGTGCCATAAATGATGGGATCCGGACCCGGAATTTAAGTCATTCCACGTATAGTAGTTGTACAAATTATTCTTTAGCGCGCCAAATCTAAAACAGTCAGAGTGGTGTACTTTTTGGGAAGTTTTTATGTCCTATTTTTTAAAAGTATTATATAGCTCTTAAATTTTGTGTATTATTAATTTTTTTTGTAATAAGTTGAAAATAGATAATATATTGAATTTACATTAGGAATAGATAGATTCAGTTTTTGATGAAAACAGATAATATTATGCCAAGTTGAGTTGAGCTTGAGTGTTTTTGAGAAATTTTTGTCTTATTTTTTAAAAGTATTATATAGCTTTTAAATTTTGTGTATTATTAATTTGTAATAAGTTGAAAATAGATAATATATATGGTTTCAATTAAATTGAGTTTAGATTAATGATAAATTTATTATTAAATAAAAACAATTTTATTTATTATTTTTACTTCTATAATAAGTTTGGTTAAATTTTGATATCTCATGAAAACAATTCTGAATTCTCGCAATTAACTTTCACCATATAAGTAAAAGAAAAATTATGTGATAGAATTTCGCAAAGGGTTTAAACATAGTACCCAAATAAACCAAGTATCATTGATTCATTGGGGAAATAAATTAGTCAAAAAATGTCATAAGCTTAATTGAATCAAACATCTATAAAGCACAGAGAGCTTTGAAAATCTTTTTGGCTGCTAGTGTTTTTCCCTAGTCTATGCTTTAATGTGTGAATATTTTGCAGATCTCTTTTGTAGTTCGTTCAATGGCGAATCTCAATGATCCGACGAAAAGATAGTTTCTCTTGCAGGGATGGTTGCCGATAAAGCAAGAACTTCTTCAATTTTGTACAGTTCCATGTTGAAATATGGTTCTAGTCTTCTGGTGGTTTTAGAGGTTCCTTCCCTCAATGTCGCTTTGGATGAGGAAGCTTTCAATTGTGAAAAATATTTTGTGGAGCAAGGTTTGATATTCAAGTTTAATAGGTTTGGCCATGGCTGACAGATCTGTACAAATGGATCTCTGAGACTTGGAAACCTCTTTTGAAAGATGAACTAAACACTTTCTATATGGCACGAGGTTTTTTTGTTGTGGTTTTTGACAATATCGAGGACAAGAAGGTCATTTTTGAAGATGGGTCGTGGTTTTGGGGTAGTATTGGTCTCTTCATGCAACCCTAGACTGCCACTTTTGATTCGATAATGGATTTAATATCCAAAACTCTAGTTTGGGTAAGGCTTCTGAATCTTCCTCTACATCTTTGGAATTTTCGTCACTATTCTTTATTAGGAATGGTTTAGGAAAGTTTTATTGTAGTAGCGTGAAATTGAATTTTTTTAAGACTACTTATTCTAAAATATGTGTGGAGATGGAATTCAACAAGGCTTTTCCCACCAAAATTAATTTGACGATTCAAAATTATGTTTGATTCCAAAAGCTTGACTATGAAAATGTTTCATTCCAGTGTAGAGCATGCTATGAAACATGGTATGTAATTAAAAACTGCCCAAAATGTTCACAGAACAACAAATATTAGAAAAAAAATTGAAGGCCCAAATGGTGGAAAGGAGCTCAGGGTGATCTCAGGGTGTTATGTTAAGGCACTTCATGGCGTAAAAGTTACCTGCTCGAAAATACAAATTCAAAAAATATATTATTATGTTTGTCATATATTAATTTTTTTATAATTAATAATGATAATAATAAATTTTTTTAAAGTTTTAATTTAGTTAACTTTTAGAGTAGATGGTGATAGGGTGTTATTTTAAGGCACTTCTTGGTGTAAAAGTTACTTGTTCGAAAATATGTGGGAAAAAACCCATCCACACTAAGGTGAATCCACATCTCAAAAAAATCTTACACACTTCTTTGTATTCATACCACAAATATTGTTTGTGCCCTATTTATAGATAAATAAAGGAATTGTTAAAATATATATAAAACCAAAAAAAAAACTTAAATAATACTACACCACTTATCAATAAAGTTTTCATCTTTAAATGTTAGTATTGAACTGGTAAAGGCTCAAAACTTTATCAATTTTTGCAGATTTTATTAGAAGGCATGTATGTTGTACTTTAAAACTTTAGTTTTCCATTTCATAAATTCAAAATTAAAATAAATTTGAATCCATATATATGCTATCTTCATGTACATGATACATCTATTATTATAACTAAGCAAAGTTTCATGGTATGATATGGTTTTACATGCATGCAACATTGAATAAGATATAAATTTAAGTAATTTAACTTGCAAACTTTATAATTTGTAAATGAAACAAAATAAATCCATTCTAACTACATTCATCAATAGTAATGTAACATTGATAGAATATAACATTAAATCCACATCATGAATTTAAAAGTCAATGAAGGCATTGTCATATACACAAGTTCACATTCTTGTACTTGTATTCCAAATTGGTCTAGTTATACATTTTTCTCTTTTACAAAATGGGCCCATGGCCCATGGTATTCCCAACATAGATAATGGAAGGTCGCGCCCATAAATGAAATAATGGAAAAATGACATCATGACTGATTTATAAATTGGGTCTATACGTCACTCTCGTCGCGCTTCGCACTCCCAAGTGCATTTCAAAATTGATATTGCTGCAAAAATTAAATAACTAATTAGTTGTAAAATCCAAAATGCATAGAATCAATTTCCGTTAATTCATGATAAGATTTTGATCAACTACTCATTCTCACCATGAAGATCGAAGGCAATGGAGAAGATTGTCCTTCCTCGGCAGATGGTGGAGCTATTGTTGATGGATATAGGCATGGTTCATGGGTGATGGATAAAGGCATAGTGGAAGTGAAATCGGAAAAAGGTAGTGGGTGTGGGCGGTGATACACCCCCACCGGTTGTACGATAGTGGGAATCACCCTAGGGCGAGGGATCACCCTAGGGGGGAAAATTGGAATGTCAAAGGTGGATGATTGAAACAATGAGAAGGGTGGATGAATAAATGGTAGGGGTGGGGATTGGGAAGAGTTTGGGGAGGTGGTTATAGGCATGGGAGAATTTATGATGGAGAAAGGTGGTCGGTGTGGGTGACAATAAATCCCCATTGGTTGTACAAGAGGAGGAAGCACCCTCGGGGAGGAAATTGGGATGTTAATGAGTGGAGCAGTGTTCAAACTGCTATAGTTTTTTTCACCAACATGCTCATCAAATAATTGAATTCGACAACCTGGAACGTTGTGAGATGTGGGTCCCTCGGCTGTAACAATAAAAAGTTTCATATAGTTATGAAAATGCATCGAAAATGATAATATATCGTATTTCACATAAAAAAAATGCATGCCATCAAATTTCCATACCATTTTTCTGTATAATAGAATGTTGCACTAACTTAGGTATGTGGCCCACACTTCTTTGGTGTTGAGAAGATAACTCCAGTTGCTCATCCATGTTTCTTTTTTTTGAACGAACTCGTCCAACCTTTTCAAAATGTGGTTTATCTTTCCCTGATTTTGACTTGCGCCCACATTGCCTTTTCTTTTTTACTGGGCTCAAGAAACTATGTTTTATTTTAGTAGTGATCTTTGATGGAGTTATATTATTGAAAAACATTCTATTGTATTCTTGACATGCTTTGTCTACCAAACTGTTCAATGCATTTGCTTGCTCCAAATTTGTAGGTATTATGGATCTCAATTTCTCATGAGTTGATAAGTTAACACGTTTCATCTCATCATCTTCAAATAATGCACTATTTGGTCGTACATTGGTTGATTGAACATTATCAATGCTTGTTTCATTATAATAACTTATATTTGGAGGAGAATCAATGCATGGCAGAAGCTCTGTTTGGATTTCTAGGCCCAATATAGGTGTTTCATTCAAATCAAATGAAATTGTAGGCCTTTCTGTGGTAGGATTAGTGATATTAGGCAATAAATTTTCACCCAAAGTAATGTTACTCACCAACATCTCAACTTTTAGTACATGTTTACAAACATTTCCATTCAAGGCCCAATTGCAATTACAAAAGTGTAGATTGGAACCTTTATATATGACATTGTACCAAATATCACATGTATCCTTATTTTGGCTACGAACCCAATAACCATTGTTACTCTTTTCATCATGCACGCAATCTTCATTTGGGATTTGTCTAGCTCTACACTTGGATGAATTCAATTTTTCCTCAATTTTTCTATGCCGTACAAAACCAGCTTCTTTTAAACGTTGCATATGATTGTAATATAATACAACCTTTGTCAACAACACATATATTAACCAATCGACACGTCTATGACATGCATTATTATTTTCGCTTAGGTACCTTTCCTTGATATGCCGATGATAAGATTCAATGGCATTATTTGTATCCTGATTGGAATGTGGAAAATTTCTGTATGCTTTTGCCCACATATCTATAGAAAGAAATTTATTAGCTATGAATTAATAATACATATGACATGAAAAATAGTCATTAAAGTCTGACCAATCCTCGAAGTGGCTCTGCTAACCCTTCGATGAACATGAATATCATCTGTGCCGTTTCTTTATTGTCAAAAACGCCCTCTCTGTTCATTTGCCTGTTCCGCTCTTCATCTTCATGGTTCCCTCTTAAACTTTCTTCACAGTCTTATATGCCTATCCTGCAGCTTCATTCCCTTTGCCTTCAATCGACCTTCGTGCATGATTTCTCCTAAAGAGCTAACCCTTCGATGAACATGAATATCGTTCGTGCCGCCGATAAATCGGGCACCCTCACTGAAAGCTTCAGGAAATCTGCAATATAGGTCTCTGGGCTTCTCGTCTGTTTGAGCCTTGTTAGTTCAACGAAATGTTCCTCCGGATCCCTCCGGTCGAATCTCTCTATTAGTCTCCGGGTGAACTCGGCATATGTGGTCACAGTTGAATGCCCAAGTGTCACCATCCCATGGAACCACCAATTATGAGCCTCACCATCCAGATGCAGTGTAGCCACCTTGATGGCCTCCGCCTCTGCCATCTGGTTGAGCTGGAAATATATGTCCAGCTTCTCCACCCAAGACCTTGCCGAACTACCTGATGAACCATCAAACGTAGGCAAATGATATCGGCTTGCTGAACGTTGGGTGTCTCCTTCATGATAGTGCTGGTGCCCTCTGTAATGGTCACGGGGCCTGTGGTCCCATTTGAGCTTGACGAAATCTCTAAACAGAAGCGCCTCCCTGAACTCCTGCCCATATGTCTGGTATTCGGCAAAATAACCACCTATGTGGTCAGGCTCTAGTTCCTCCTATGCTCCTATCCCAGTATCTGCACTTAGAAAAGTGGGCATAGTGGCACGAGTGGGGGCATGTGATGCTTGGTGCAGGGTGGTAGCCTGCTCCTGCAGATGGTGGGATGTACCCGACCCCTCACCGACCGGGAAACCCCTCGGGGTTTCACGCTGTCTAGCTTCAACAGCGGTGAACCTCTGGCCCATCATCTCAATCTGTCGCGACAGATCTTGTACTGATTTGAGGAGGGCTTCCCCAAACTGTTTTGCATCGCTATCATCCGCCATCGTCTCTCTCTCTTCTGCGTCTATCCCCGGCTCCTTCGGTTCCGTGTCCAACACTCTAATACAATCCCCTTCGCCGTAGGTGTTTTCCAACCTACGCTCAATATCTTTGTATTTCCTACCTCTGTAGCAGATGTAGGGGTGTCCTTCTGATGACATAGACTACTCACTCCACAGGCTGAGCCAGAACCATGCTCTGATACCACTGTAATATTCCTATTTAAGGATATTTATTAAACACAGAAAATGGTACAGCAATGGAATGTCTCCTTCAGAAATATTCAACAGCGAATAAAATAACAGAAACGGCCTATGCAACAGATTCACGTTTAACAGAGAAATCACTGAGCCATTTTATTATATCGGGAAGTTATAAGGAAATACAATACATGCGCAGGTGTTAGCGCCTGAAACTTGCCCATGGAAAATCAAAAGGTATTCAAGAAATAACAGGGGTACGGCGGTGCACCGTTCTGCGTTCAAGCGGCGGGAATGTACTGCCGTATAGCTGCTGTTGTGCTGCGGCTGATACAGACTCTCCAAGGCGATATCACGATCCTGTCTAATGCCCTCAATAGATACGGGCTATCTCTGCTGCAACCTCCAGACCCGAAACCTCCAAATGATAGCAATGGAGAGCTCACACGAGATGGACCGTGGTCTTCCCACACAGACTGCGCCGCCACTCCTGACACTGCTCTGCAATAAGTCCAACCCGATCCTCCTGCAAGATAATGATAGAACTGCCTCACCCGAGCAGGCACTCGAAGTCCCCCGAGGCTGAGGTTGAGATCTCCGCTCGGAGACACTCGACGCACTAAACAGTGCTGCAGATTGGTTGAACAGCCGGCGTGCTCAAGTCTTAGCGACCAACTACAATTTCATAAAATTCATCAATAGTCAAAAACGAGGAAGCTGTCTCCCTTATGTATGCGGCCTTCCTCTCGAACACTGGACTCCCCCCTTTCCCGCGCAGTCGAGATCCTCCTTTCCCCCACAGCCCTTCTCGGCCCCACACTGCCAACTCAGCCGCGTGCTTGCCTCCGCACGCTCGGTTGAGTCCACGACCCACTCACGGTTGTTTGCAATTTACTAGAGGCTGCAAAATTGATCCGGATTGATATTCCAATTAGCTATTTGCTAATTGGGAATATTACACTTTGGCATATCTTTACTAAGTGGATACCATGTGGAGGCATCCTTCCTGACTTTGGATGGATAAAGGCTTCCATTGTGGCCTAAGGTACATGTTTCTTCTCCTTAGAAAGTATAAGGCCCCATGTACCTTAGGTGGAATTATTGGTCGTAAAATGTTTAAATTCTTTCTTTAGGGCCTAAGAAAAAGTTTTCCTCGTCCAACCATGTTTAGGGAATCGTGACCAAAATCTAATGCTAAAAAACTTACAATAAGGTCCATATCACTTATAAATTCCATAGAAAGGTCTTATGTGGTGGTCCAAATCCTTATTCATGTCTTTTTAACCTAATAAGCTACCTTCAAAGCTGAAGGTTTTCTTTTCCTCTCTTAACCATGGTCAAGGAAATGAAGCTCGTGCTTAGAGATCAAACCTTCTAATGATTCCCACATACCAACTAAGAGGGATAAAATACCCTCAAGATGTTATACAAGGTGGTTTGAGGCCTTATTAATGAAATTGAATTCCTAGTAGCTCCACTTATATCCCGATGATTGATGTTCCTCCATTGACCATGTATATTGCCTAATCACTTATGCTTGGTGATCAAATCCTTCTAGTGGTTTTTATCATCAATACCTACACTTGGAGTATATGGCTATGCTCAAGTGTTCATGTGTAGTGGATCAAGGTGTAATTATTGAACATTAATTCCTAGAATCTTCCTTTATGATGCAAGGTAGATATTTCCTCCTTCAAAGATGTCTAGTGAATAGAGAGTGATGTTCCTTGCTTGAAAATTCCCCTAATAGCACCCATATCCCTAAAAAAAGGAAGCCATTGCCTTGAGAGGTTTTTCATTACATGTATTCCGAAAAGATAACTTTAGGGTTTAATCAATGTGTTTCCTACCATGACCATGAAAAGGGCCTTATGGATCATAATATTCTAGTGATGCACATATCTTTACTTGTAAGATAAGGATGCCCTAAAGATGCCAGGTGTGGTGATTCAAGTTGTTGGTCTAGAGAAATCGATACTTGTAATAAACCTCTATGGCCTAGGGCATAATTTCCCTCCCTTTACCATGTTAAGGAACCTATTACCAATATGAAACGCTAAAATCCTCTAATGCCATAATATCACTAGTTGAAGAGGAGGGATATTCATTGGGAAAATGAATTGTCACAAAAGTGTGCATGCATTCTTGAAAGTGTGCACAAACTTTCAATAGTGTGCATATGCTTTTAGGAGCATGTATGTTCTTTCAATTGTGAGTGTGTGATTTCAATAATATGCCAATGTTATTTTATATTTAAATTATCTTCAAGTGGGTGATGGCTCTAGCATATGTGTTTGTTAAGTTGGGTGTCTCTAATATAGATACATGATTGAAAGTATGGGATATTGATGAAAAATTATACTTATGAATACCCCTTATTATCTCTATATTTGATGTTATTTTTCTATATAACACATAAATCCAATGTCCATACAACTATAGAAATATTTAGAATCAACTATGTATATTTAAAACACATATTTATATTTTTAAATATTAATATTCTTTACAATTTTATTATGTTTTTTTCTTGTCATATGAATCTTAAAATCTATATATATTTTATTTCTTCTATAATTTTTCATTTAACCATTTAATGAAAAAAACTATATGTTGCATTAGAAGAGATTTAAATCTACCATTTAAAAAATATTGTTTGATAATGTTAAGACCCTTTTACTTATCATTAATGGAAGGCCTTGTAATTTAAAATATATAATGAATTCCTCGATTTCATAAAATATAAAATTAAGAGTAGAATTTTTGAAAAAAAATAATTGGGCACAAGAACAATGTGTTCTCTATAATTATATAATTTATAAGGAAGCCCTGTTGTTTAGGTAGTAAAAACTAGCAGGCAGTATATTTTCCAAGAAAAATAACATACTAATTTTAGGAAAAATTCAAATTTCATGTGGTCATAAACAATTTCTATATAAATAAAAATTATATGTTTGGAAAGCTAATTCATTTTCATTTTTTACACCAAAACTAGTAGGTAAATATGTGCATTATTATTTCCAAGAAAAATAACATACTAATTTTAAGAAAATTCAAATGTCATGTGGTCATACATAGTTTTTATATAAATAAAAATCATATGTTTGGAAAGCTAATTCATTTTCATTTTTACGCCATATTCATATTAGTTGTGGAAGTGCCTCAAACCAACCCTCCAAGTTAATTGATTTTTGTTTTTCCATGTTTTCATTACGACTAATGTGCATGAAATACCATCATTGAGATGCCCCCACCATACCACGTATAAATCAACAAATGGATATGCATATTATAAGAACCTTGTAGTTGGTAATCTCCCATTTTGTAATCATCAAGATATTTGTAATTTATATCACAATATGATGACACTAGAACTCTGATGTTTTTCATAAAGAGTCAATACACCTATCCTTTTCCTCTCATCATGGGTTGCATGGGGGATAACCTTTGGTGAAAGGGGGTTGGGCCACCATTCCCATACAAATTTATTAGAATACAAAAATTTGTTTAATATAATTTTGTGTAACATATAATTTATGGAGTGATCCTTTCATTGGAGGAAATATGTGAAAACAATGGCCAAGAAAGACTTGTGTATTGACATGTATTGGCGGTTTTGGTATATGGCATGTTTTTCAAACAATTATTTTTATAATTTTATTGTACAAATATATTGCATGGAATTAATAACACTTTTTAAATAATAAATTCTAGAATTACTAAAAATATAAAAGTGTTGTTTTCATCATTTCTTTATTTTTTCTTAAAAAAAATAAAACCTCATACAGGGAAAAATATGACCAAACCCTTTTTACTTGGTAGCATGGGTTGAATTGATATTTTGTAAATATGTGAAGAAATGAAATGGTGATTTTAAGAATTAATCATTTTATGATATAACCAACTATGCTTAATTATTTTACAATTAAAGGATATTTTTGGTGCCTTAGTATTTCACAAATATTCCAATTTTCCCCTAAATAATAACTTCTTATACAAATTCTCTTTTATCTAATCATCCAACTTCAAGATAAATATTTTTTTTTTAAATTCTCTTGTATCTAATTATTCAACTTTAAAATAAATATTTTTACTTTTTCATCTTAAAAAATGAAATATTAACATAAATAAATAAATCATAAATTCTAAATATAATGTCAAAAAAATAATAACAAATAATTTCATAAGACATTTAGGAAATGTAGAAAAAATTGGTAGCAATACTAACATATATAATACTTCTAACATTTGTTTGTACAAGTACCTTAATCTTAACCTAGTTTACTTATTTAATTGATTTTGGGTATATAGATGCTTGCACTCTTGGTGTTTTGTGTATATAAATACCTATACTCTTAGTGTGTGTATATGTATATTCTTAACATCCTTAACATTCATTTATGCAACCATCCTAATCTTAACCTATTTCACTTTAATCTTAACCTGCTTTAGTCATTTTACTAAATTTCAATGTAGATTAATTATAAATAAAATTTACATATTTCATTAATTTAACATATCTGAAATTTTGTTAAAAAACCATAAAAATGAAAAAAATATGAAATAACTTTTTAAAAACCAATCATATTTTAACACAAAAAAACCTAAAATAAGCCTTTTTAAAAATCAATCATATTTTAACATTTTTATGAAATTAATTATATTTTGATTTTTGAAAATTTGATGAAAAATATTTATAATTAAAATTTTATTTATTTTATTACAACTTAAATGTTTTAAGTGAATTTTAAGAAATTTTCATCATATATCTTTAAAAAACACAACAAACTTGCACAATCATATTTAAAAGTTTTATCCAAAATTTAAACAATTATATCCTTCTTCACCAATAAGGATATATAATACATTTTTATTTTTATAAATAGATTAAAAAACATTTAAATCCTATGAGTAATCCATGAAGTCAAGTGGTTATTCATGCATTCCATGCATTACCTTCCCATGTAAAACGATCAAAACAAATATTCTGGCACTGTACATGACATGTGAGTCCCTCATGGTTTTGGCCTTCCCTCCTGTTAATATTGTTTACAACATGTATGACTCTGCACTTTAGAGAAAAGCTATTGAAATTTTTCAGTAACACCACATAGAAGACCAAATTTATCTCAAGAAAATAAGGAAAAAAATACCATATTTAAACCATCTTCACATCTCCACTAACAATTAAGAAGCGTCTGGGTGAAAATAGCAGCATCAGACATGGACATTCTATAAAAATCATCGCACATGGACATATGAATACAAGTCCATGGTGAAATGTAAAGCTCAAAATTATAACCTGGAGTGGTAAAATCCAGAGCGACTATCGTGTTATATAAATTGAAGGAAAGTGTTGTTAACCAACCCTTCTGTAATAACATTGGTAATAAAAAAAACTTTATTTTAATTAGAATTATTTTTCTTTTTTCCAAAAAAAAAAAAACCCTATTTGTATTAAAATAAAAACAATACATAAACAGTCATGATTCAATAAACATAGTTCCGGGATCAGGCCTCATACTTTTAATACCATAAATTTCTTCACCATACCATAACTCATACATCGATTCGCACCAGCTAAAACAGATGCCATAATACAAACATGTGCAGATATAATCATCATATCCCTAATACTTCGTAAAATAAAGCATCCGCATATTAAAAAAGTTTAACAGAAACCAACAGTCTGCAACCATTAACGCAGATCAGGCACATATGATACCACAGAGAGTAACCACTAGTGCTGATAGAGTCATGGACCAGAGACAGGCTCACTTGGATTTAGCAGGCTCGCTTGTTGTCGATCCCATATAATTTGCCCATTGACTGCAAAAAAGGGTCAATACATACTGGAAACCCACAGAGCAATAACAAAACCTGTAGCCTCCCCATGTAATGTTATGATATGGGAATGTTATCACACATGAAGCTATCCAATAGGAGGTATCCATGGAAATGGCTGAAATCGGTGTTTCTTTAGGGAAGTATGTCTTCAAGATTAATTAGACCTCTGCAAATAGCTTTCCTGCACTGAAACCGCTGTCGATGTTAAAAATACCAAGCTTGGTAACCTGAGTCGAGAAGTCGAATAAAAAATGCCACAAGCTGTCGTGACGATAGCGGAGTAGACGCCAGAGTGTAAGCTACCATTTGTGTCGAATGTCATCTACGCCCTGCTCCAACTTTCTGCTTCAAATTTCTATTAAAACAAAAACAAAATACAACAAGGCGGGTTTAAAAATTCAAAATTCAAAGTTGAATGGAGAATTCTGCGCGCCAATATAAAATTCAAAATTTGAAACAGAATAGTATTAATGGTGACTTGACAACGCTGTTGTAGCCAAATCCGCCACGAAATCCACCCGAAGAATTAACTGGTCAACGAGTTCCAGGTATGACAGCGTGGTCATGAAGGGCGAGCCTTGAGGATCGATGCCATGTCCATGCCCATGGTATGCCCAGTAGTACTCTATAAGAGAGCATTAATGGGTGAATAACAGCTGAAATATTGGTTGCCGAGTCCTTCATGGAAATTCACGTTTTCACATTATAGCAGAAGACGTTTATGTCACGCTCTGTGTCAATCGTGTCAATTCCACAAAGGATTCATTTGAGGTCCGCACTAAACAAGAAGCACATACACGTTAGTTGACAGACAAGTTCCCATTGCGCTTTCTGTCAATTGTGCCCAAGTTCACGAGGGTCTCATCCGAAGCCTGGTGCTAAACAAAGGACAATAATGTGAATCTTCTCGTCCACAAATGCCAGCATTGTCGTCGCGCCTCTTGCTTGTCGTGCCCACAATACAGAGGACTTATCATTTGGCAAAGGATGTGCGACACGAGATTAATGCTAATCTCCACCATTAAGGTTACCTGTGGAAAATTAGCAATAATGTGATAATACAATAAGTTTGCACATTATTTTGTGTTTAAAGGGAATCAAGTTTACATCTCAAGAGATTGTGAAGAGGTCACAACGCAAAAAATTGTGAAGAAGTCACAACTCTGGGAATCAAGTTTATACCTCAAGAGATTGTGAAGAGGTCACAACTCAAATTTTTTTGAAGAAGTCACAACTCTGTGAATCCAACAAATCTCTATAAAATCCTAAACAACAAATTAAACTAACCCGGAAAAACTTCAAACTTATTAACAAATAAACTATAACTACACACGGGTGTGTCCCCATGGGTCTCACTTGGGCATGGAAATTTTGATACACTTAATCATGTGTGAAAAAACAACACTAATTCCCGTGATGTTTTGGTGCCTTCTTTTGCATGCCGATAAATTTTCTCATCGTCAGTCTGCAGAGACTTAAACCTCACACCTTTGAACAATGCCGCCATATCCTGTTGCTGGCAGAACTTCCAATAAAGAGGAACCTTCTACAACATTTGGCTCTGACTTCTTGTTTTCCATTGGAAGCTCTTTCGCTTCTTCCTCCTCCTCCTCTTTCTATTTATCAAAATCGAATTTCATTATTTTCAAATACGGTGAAGTGCCATCGACAAGGCCGTGTTCTTCCTCTACTTGCGCCCCACGCTCACCCCCGGATTCCCGGCTGCCTGGCGGGGTACCGTTTAGAGCTTGCTCTGTAGCGGATTTCTTTTTCTGCTTTGAACTGGATTTCTTCTTGGAAACCATTCCCGTTCCAGCAGAAAATCTCACCTTCAACTTCCCTTCTACTTGACGGCAAGAAACCTGATAATATTTTTACTCTGCTGTATATAGCCTTGAAATGGCCATTTTGTTTACAGATTTGTTCAGTGACATGCAAATTTTCTCGGTTTTGATTTTTCGGACCGCCGTGTGAAAAATGTCCCAAACCCTTTGGTACAAAACCCTAAGCTAAAAAAGCTAATGTACCACCATAACTTCAAAAAAAAATTATTCAAACCTTAGAGAAGCAAAATTGAAACAGAAAGAGTAGAAAGAGTGCCTGAAAATGTTGCAGTAGCTAGTACCGATATTCATTTGCAGGTGAGACTTGAAGCAGTAGAGTCTCCAATCGACACACCGCATAAAACAATAACAATCGTGACAAGTGCAACTTTAATGGATTTTGATTCATTCATTTTCCTTGTTATTATTGTTGAAATGTTACTTTCAACTGTGTTTGTGCAAAGCCGCTTTCCATTTTTTTAATCTAGGTTTTTGTACTCAGAGCCGCTTGCTGTAATTGTTTAAAAGCCTGCACACATGGTCGCCTTTTATTTTTGTGAACAGACAGTTCGTTTTTTTAAGACTGCAGTACTCTGTATTTCAAAAAAGAGTGTTAAAACAGAAACAAAGCTTTTGTTTGAAAACATAAGTGTTTTGATTTTTGAACAACGCGAACATTTTTATTTAAAACCCAGTGGTCCCCACAAAAGTCAAGTGTCTTGTTGATGTGGCGAGTTCCGATGCGTTCATCGCAATTGGAACGATTCATATGAACCACCGCCTTCTTTTATTATGTTCCGATAGTATGGCCCGATGCGATAAGTGTTTTTATTATATTGGCCTGATTGCACAGTGTATAGAACCGGACCCGATGAATGGTTATCCAATTGCGTTTATATTTCATTGCGCATCCGTTTTACAATCTGCATCGGAGATTTTCGAATGGCCCGTTTTCATTGTTATAAACCGGACCAGATGCATTTTATAAGGCGGAATTGATAAACGATTTCGCTTTACAATCTCCGCTTGCGTCAACAGGCCCTTGGCGGACACGATATGGATTTATAGGGCCGATTCTATAACCCATCGCGCACACATAACCTAACGTCAGCAACCCAAGATTTGTTACGCGAAAAATCTTCAGTTAAATTTGGCTCATAGTTCTTTCAAGTCCGGCGGTGTATTGTTTGGTTCATCGCGCGAATGGAAGGGTTCATTTGTTATGTTTTATTTTGTTATATCGCGCGACATAAGGATTTTTTTGTTTTACATTGTAATGTTTTCACATAATGCGCGAAAGGTTTTAAACCTTGGAACATATAACTTATATGCGTGATTTATGTAGTGGGCCCCGAAAGTCTTTTCCACAGACTTTAGTTTAGTTTTATTTTATATAGTTTTTTATGTTATGATTATATGCGCGGCATATATAAAGTGAAAAGCCCGAGAGGCTATTGTTATGTAATATAAGTTTTTATTACACAGCAGTGTATAAAAATAAAATACAGACAATGTTTTGTTTTGTAAGCACAGCAGTGCGTATTACAATAGACAGAGAGTTTTTTACACAACAATGTTATTTTGAACAGAGAGACAGAGAGTGAAGTTTTTGTGCACTATGCATAGCAACAGTCACTATTTTGTAAATCCCTCTGTGAGGATGATTTTGTAACAGGAGTTTTTTTTTAATGGATAGAAGTATTGTTGTGTGCTGAAACTTTGTCTCCAACAAGTAAAAGTTTTAATTTCTTTGTGTTAAAGAGGAGAGTTTTATTCTCTCTATTTTGTTCTGGAATTTTCATAAATTCCAACATGGTATCGGTGCTAGTCCAGGCTCTTTGAAGGTGTCAAAGAAGTTGAAGGAATGATTTTCATTGCAACAACTTCTCCAGTAGAGTGAAGATTCAGTCAAGAAGAATCCAAGGTATTTCTCAAGTCATTTTTTTTGTGTTACTGTTGAAGACAAACAGTTATTTTAAATACACAATCAAGTATTTTGAATCATAGTTAAGAGTGCAAGAATGGCTGGAGCCAGCACTAGCATGGGTATTGGTAATACTCAGCTCCCACAATTTAATGGAAAAAACTATGACTACTGGGCAATAACCATGAGAGCCCTGTTTGCTTCCCAAGACTTATGGGAACTTGTTGAGGTGGCGTTGAAGAGCCAACAGATGAAAATGAGTTTGATGATTTAACTCGGGCAGAAAAGGAACTGCTGAAGAGCAATAAGAAGAAGGATTCTAGAGCCCTCTACTTTTTTGTATCAAGCAATGCATGAGAGTGTGTTTCCAAGGATAGCAGCAGCCAAGAGATCCAAAGAAGCATGGAAAACTCTCAAGACAACCTATCAAGGCATGGAGAAAGTGAAGACAACAAAACTACAGTTGTTGAGGAGAGACTTTAGGACTCTCTGCATGAAGGAGTCAGATAACATTGACTCATTCTTCACACATGTGATTGGAATGGTTACATAGATAAGGTCTCATGGAGAGACTCTTGAAGAAAGAAGGATTGTGGAGAAACTCTTGAGGAGCTTACCCTCAAGGTTTGATAAGGTTTTCACCACCATAGAAGAGACCAAGGATCTCACAAAATTTTCAGTTGATGAGCTACATGCATCACTGATGACACATGAGCAGAGATTGGGTAGAAATGAAAACTCATCTCTAGAGCATGCCTTTAAGACCCAGATGTCTTTCGGAAGAGGAAGAGGGCAAGGCAGAGGAAACAAGAGAAGAATAGGCAGAACCCAAAATAGAGGTGGAAGAAACAGTCCAACAAATGCTCAAGGAAGGGGCAGCAATCCAAATCAGCATCAAGGCCAAGGCAGCAGCCAACAAAGTGGTCAGCAACATGCTCAAGGACAAAGGTATGATAAATCCAATGTCCAATGTCACTATTGTAAAAAATATGGACATTATGCAAATGAATGTAGAAAGAAGAAACATGATATGGGTAATAGAACAAATGCAAATTTTACTAGAGAAAATATCAGCCAAGATAAATTGTTTTTAGCTTGTAATATGGCTGAGGAAAAGAGTGAAGATTTATGGTTTCTAGACTCTGGTTGTAGTAACCATATGACAGGAAACATAGCCATGTTTTCTATGTTAGATGAGAGTGTGAAGTCACAAGTCACACTAGGGACTGATAGTAAAGTTTTTGTTATGGGAAAAGGAGATGTAAATGTTTTAACAAGGAAAGGTGAAAAGAAATCCATAGCAGATGTTTATTACGTTTTTGGAATGAAATGTAACCTCTTAAGTATTTGACAACTTGTTGAAAAGGGGTACAATTTTTTCTTTGAGGATGATGTTTTCACCATCATGGATAAACCACCTAGCAAACAATGTATTTCTGAAGTGAAGATGACAAGGAACAGGATGTTCCCTTGCAGGATGAGAGTAGATTTGAAAAATGAAGAAGAGATAGTAGCAGTGACACAAGAGGCTTTCCAAAGCGAACCAAAAGATGACAATTGGTTGTGGCACTTGAGATTTGGACATCTCAACTTTGGAGGTCTTAACTTGTTGAATAGAAAAGGAATGGTAAGAGGTTTACCATTGATAGAGAAACCAGATAGCCTTTGTGAAGGTTGTATCTTGGGGAAACAACACAGAGAAATTTTTCCTTCCAGGAAAATCATATGGGCAAAGGCAACCTTAGAGATTATCCACTCATATTTGTGTGGACCGATGCAAACTCCATCGCTTGCTAGCAGCCACTACATGTTAACATTCATAGATGATTTTACAAGAAAAACTTGGGTTTACTTTTTGAAAAACAAAAGTGAAGTGTTTGAAAGATTTTGCAATTTCAAAGCACTTGTTGAGAACCAAAGTGGGTTGCATATCAAAGTCCTAAGGACTGATAGAGGAGGTGAGTATATCTCTAAATATTTTCTACGTTTTTGTAGAGAAAATGGGATTCATAAGCAGTTTACAACTAGATATACTCCGCAGCAAAATGGAGTTGCCGAAAGGAAGAATAGAACAATAATGGATATGGTAAGGAGTATGTTAAAGGAAAAGCATTTGCCTAATGATTATTGGGCTGAAGCTGTACATTGTGCAGCATACATTTTGAATAGGTGCCCTACAAAAGCAGTTATGAACAAAGTGCCGGAAGAGGCATGGAGTGGCACAAAGCAAGGTGTCACACACATGAAAGTTTTTGGATGTGTGGCTTATGCACACATTCCAGATCAACTAAGGAAGAAGTTGGACAGCAAGGGGGAGAAATGTATTTTCATTGGATACAGTGAGGAATCCAAAGCTTATAGGTTGTATAACCCATCCACCAAGAAGTTTATTGTGGGAAGAGATGTTCAGTTCATTTAAAAGGAAGCTTGGGATGGAAGCACAGAGAAAACAATGAATGTTAAAAACAATTTATCTCATGATGAAAATGATGATGAGTTAGCTGAAATACATCCCCCAACAGCAGCACCAACACAAGGGTAGCAAGAGACACCCTTGAGGAGAAATGAAAGTGCTTCTCCAAGCACACCATAAGGAGGAAATTCAAGTGCTTCTTCAAGCATTTGTACACCTAATGAAAGAGGTAAGAAGTTCAGAAATTTAAATGACATTTATGAACAAGAGGCAACAAATGAAGGTATGAACTCTTTGTTTGCTTTATATTGTCATGTTGATGACCCTATCCACTTTGAAGAAGCTATTAAAGATAGGAAATGGATAGAAGCTATGGATGAGGAAATTAATGCCATAGAAAGAAACAAGACATGGGATTTGGTTGAACTCCCAAAAGGTAAAGATGTCATTGGAGTTAAATGGGTCTACAAGACCAAGAGTAATGCTGAAGGAAAAATAGAGAGACACAAGGCCAGACTTGTTGTCAAAGGGTATAAGCAGAAGCATGGGATAGACTATGAGGAAACTTTTGCACCGGTTGCTATAATGGAAACCGTGAGAGCAATGTTGTCCATAGCAACACAAAATAAGTGGAAAGTTTACCAAATGGACGTGAAGTCAGCATTCCTAAATGGAGTGTTAATGGAAGAGGTTTACATTGAGAAACCTCTAGGCTATGAAAAGAAAGGCCAAGAGCACAAAGTGTGCAAATTGAAGAAAACTCTTTATGGGCTAAAGCAAGCACCAAGAGCATGGTACAATAGAATAGATTCCTATCTACTGGAAAATGGATTTGAAAAGTGTGAGGGAGAACCCACCCTCTACATCAAAAAAAAAGATGGTAAAATGTTGATTGTGGTTTTATATGTTGATGATGTTATTTTCACAGGTAATGATGATTACATTATTGAAAATTTTAAAACAATCATGAAAGAAGAATTTGAAATGACTGACATTGGTTTGTTGAGATACTTCTTAGGAATAGAAGTAGAACAAGATGAAAATGGGATTTTTATCTTACAAGAAAAATATTTTAATGAAGTGTTGGAAAGATTTAATGTGCAGGAGAGCAAAGCAACAATCACTGCTACAGTGATGGGATTAAAAATTAGAAGAGAGGACAGCAGCAAGGATTTTGATCCTAGTTTGTATAAGAGCATAGTTGGCAGCCTCATGTATTTGATTGCAACTAGGCCCGATATAATGCATGCTGTTAGTTTGATTACCAGATTCATGGAGAGGCCAAAGGAAGCACATTGGCAGGCAACGAAGAGGATTCTGAGGTATGTTAAAGGTACTAAAAGGTTTGGTATTTTATATACTACTTCAGAGTGTTCATATTTAATAGGATACACTGACAGTGATTGGGCTAGAAGTGTAGATGATCGGAAAAACACTTTTGGTTATGTTTTTCACATGGGTTCAGGAGCCATTTCATGGGCTTCTAAAAAGCATTCTATTGTAGCGTTGTCTACAGTAGAGGCAGAATATGTGGCAGCTATAGTAGCAGCGTGTCAAGCAATTTGGATGAGGAGGATGTTGAGAAGTTTGTTCCAAGAGCAAGCAAAAGGAACAATAATTTTTTGTGACAATAGCTCAGCTATTGCATTATCTAAGAATTTTGTGTTTCACAAGAGAACGAAACACATTGACACAAAGTTTCATTACATCAAGGAATTGGTAAACAATGGAGAAATAGTTTTAGAACACTGCAGAACTCAGGAGCAATTTGCAGGCATTCTGACCAAGCCATTGGGGCAGAAGAGTTTTGAATTTTCGAGAAAATGTCTGGGTATGACTGATAACCTAGCAATAGAAAGTAGGGGGAGTGTTGAAATGTTACTTTCAACTGTCCCTGTGTAGAGCCACTTTCCATTTTCTTTCTCCATGTTTTTGTACTCAAAGCCACTTGCTGTAATTGTTTAAAAGCCTGCACACAAGGCCGCCTTCTATTTTTATGAATAGACAGTTCATTTTTTCAAGACTGCAGTACTCTGTATTTCAAAACAAAGTGTTAAAACAGAAACAGAGCTTTTGTTTGAAAACATAAGTGTTTTGATTTTTGAACAACGTGGGCGTTTTTATTTAAAACCCAGTGGTCCCCACAAAAGTCAAGTGTCTTATTGATGTGGAAAGTTCTGATGCGTTCATCGCAATCGGAACGATTCATATGAACCATCGCCTTTTTTATTATGTTCCGATGGTATGGCCCGATGCGATCATCGCATCGGAAGTGTTTTTATTATATTGGCCCGATTTCATAGTGTATAGAACCGGACCTCATGAATGGTTATCCAATTGAGTTTATATTTCATTGCGCGTCCATTTTACAATCGGCATCGGAGATTTTTGAATGGCCCGTTTTCATTGTTATAAACTAGACCCGATGCATTTTATAAGGCAGAATTGATAAACGCTTTCGCGTTACAATCTCCGCTTGCATCAGCAGGCCCTTGGTGGATGTGATATATATTTATAGGGCTGATTTTATAATCCATCACGCGCACATAACCTGACGTCAGCAACCCAAGATTTTTTACGCAAAAATCTTCAGTTAAATTTGGCTCATAGTTCTTTCAAGTCCAGTGGTGTATTGTTTGGTTCATCGCGCGAATGGAAGGGTTCATTTGTTATGTTTTATTTTGTTATATCGCACGACATAAGGATTTAATGTTTTACATTGTAATGTTTTCACATAATGCACGAAAGGTTTTAAACCTTGGAACATATAACTTATATGCGCAATTTATGTAGTGGGCCCCGAAAGTCTTTTCCACGGACTTTAGTTTAGTTTTATTTTATATAGTTTTAATGTTATGATTATATGCGCAGCATATATAAAGTGAAAAGCCCGAGAGGCTATTGTTATGTAATGTAAGTTTTTATTACACAACAGTGTATAAAAAGAAAAGACAAATAGTGTTTTCTTTTGTAAGCACAACAGTGTGTATTACAATAGACAAAGATTTTTTTACACAACGATGTTGTTGGAAATGTTGTCATTGATGGAAAAGGAGACAACATAGAAGAGAAGAGAGAGAAAAGAGGCAGCAAGATGTAGAGAGAGTCGAGCAGTAGCAAAAGAAACAAGGCAGTACAAGACAGAGGTTGCGGAGACAGAGATAGGAGGCAGAGCAGTGAAATGAAACGACCAAGCAGCAAAGAAAGGCTGCAGAAAGCATAGTGACACAGAGACAGAGAATAAATGAGGTGGAGGCAGAGAATACAGAGGCATATTCGTTAACAAACCAATAGTGAAATGATTGCAGGAGATGCAGAACCATGTAGCAAGGGCGCAGAACCAAGAAAGGAACCGAAATTTCACAGCGAAAACCTAATGGAGTCGAGCGTTCAACATATGGATGCACTGTATAGTAATGTTGAGAACGCTAGAGGAAACGGGAGCGAAAGCAGAATTCCTTTAACAAGAGTTAAAAATATGAATACTGGAACCTGGAGTCAAGGGTAGAACCTTGAATGAACAGTGAAACCAGAGTTGTTGAAAACCAGCAGTATCACGTAGGATTGGAAGTGGTAAGTGGATTTTTATTTTTGAACACGTAATTTATGAGTGTTAACCCTCAGCCCAAAGAAAAATGCGTTATCAACAGTATCCATTCGATTGCCAAGACCGGAAGATCTACGATGACTACACTCGCGCGATGAACAAAGGTTAGTTAGGCAAAGCACTGTGGGCCCAAGTCAAGAGTTTGTTGGATATTGAAATATAGACCAAAGTTTAAAGCCGAAATCTTATGAGAATTATTCGTTATACATTCAAAGGGCGTTATAATGGTCCTTAAAGTTTGTTGATATTTATTATACAAACCATGATGTGGGACCTACGTTTATTTCTGCGGGGGACAAGAACTATATGAAGTCTTGTGTATTATGTGTATTATAAAATTAATCAACGGTGGTCACGATCGCGCGATGGACGAGAGTTAACTCGAGAAAAGTAGCTGTGGGGCCGAAATTTTAATTTAATTTATATCTTTGATATTCAATGGGTGATATATATTTATGTATTGTGATAAAGTCGAAACCTATATGAAATGAGGTGTGGGCTGGAATTATATTAAAGTTAATACATTGGTCTTCACGCTGTTCGGGGAATTATACATATATATGCTAATATATATTGGTTGGTACGAGATAATGGAACCATAGGCATGGAAGGGTATGGAGTTAGTTGATAGTGCGGTGGTGGCATATATACAAATGCACATATAATGCGCTAACCAATGTTGTGGTTTGGACTTACAATATATCATACGAAGGGTAAGCCTGGAGCATATATAGATATAGTGGGTCGAACTCCGCCAGGGTGAGAACCCTTGGTTTATTGAGCTATTAAAGGTTGATTTCATATATGCATGTTGAAATGAGTCAGTATGCGGATATATATATAAGATGTGGGCCCGAAACCTTATGTTAATGCTTGAATATAAACCAAAGTTAATACGCAAGTGGGACCTCCTCTATGAAATTTCGAGAATCTTAACCCAAGCTGGAGGATACATTAAAGCTAAAGCGGAAAGTTTATATATATGCAACACTTTATATATGTTGTGCTTTATATACAAAGGACCAAAGCATATATATTATATATATATAGCGCTCTATTGTTCCAGTTAAAAAAAACGAAGTACCACATGGTGGGACCCTCGAGTATCGCATCGGAGAAACTAATGGCGGAGGAACATATTAACAAAAGTTCTGATTGAGGCAGCGGACCCAATTCACTTATAAACGATGATATTTGTATATGTTTGAATTCCGACTTAAAGCACATCGGAGGTGAAAGAGTATCGACCAACCTAAAATTTCCGATTGCGACTTAGCGATTGGATGATAGCTGTCAGATTCACCGAGGGATGGACGACGATGATGATTTGATTGATTATATGGTGGGCCTTTTCCAATCACATCAGCGAAAATCTAAAATACCAAATCGCAAGAGCATTGTGAATGTTTCTATTGCGATTGAAATAAATGAGTGGAGTATAACTGGCATGTGGGGTCCATTCAAAAGATAAGACTAATAACAGGTTTGCTCCAAGTTTATTAAACCAAAGCTAAAGAGGAAAGGAAAGCACAACGGCATATATATATATATATATATATATATATATATGTTAAACAATACATACGTATTTCCATATGTGAATAGTAAATCATCACATTAGAGAAGGAGCAGAGTATCAGAACATATAATTGGAAGTTGCGATTGCGATTAATCGGAATCGGAAGTATTCGAGAGGTGATACATCACATCGGAGAATAGAGCAAGTTTGGCGAGTGGGCCCGTAAGGGAATTTTATGTATTAAATTTTTTTATTATTACTATAACACCGAGAGTTGAATTGCACGGTTACACATATGCGACAGTTATACCACGGCAGAGAACAGGAGAGCAAACAGAACCGAAAAAGACAAACACAGTCATAGAAAAGACAAATACGCAATGATCCAAAATGCTGAATGAGTTGAGCTAGAGTTCTCATTGTAATTAAATGTAAATTTTTTAATTGGCTTATATTGTTTGTGATGCATTGGCAAGTCTCCGGAAGAAAACAAAAATCCCACTGTAATATAAAAAAAATTGGTACATACAGTTATATTTTTCTGAGTAAGCTGGAGAAGAAATGAGAAGGCAGAAGGCTAAGAGGTATGGCTATCCATTTCAAAATCCCTGAGGAATACAAACAATCATAAGGAAATCCCTATAAATGATATCACATTGATTTGCATAGAGAGGTTAGAGAGTGAGGTTAGAGAATGCAGAGCATGAAGAATTGAAGCAGAGAAGATAAGAAAGGGAAGAGCATAAAGATATGTTACATAATAGAGCTGATATCTAAGGTAAATCAACAACTATTTTCTTTTGATAAATTGAGGAAGTTGAAGCTTGATAGTTGTCAGTTGTAGCTGACTGAGGTTGGAGCCTCCTGTAGGTTGGTACCTGCAGAAAAATAGTGGTGAGAGGGAGTTGGAGCTTGCCTTTGCATCACAACAATAATAAGATGTGGTTTTTTCCCCTTATGGGTTTCCACTTATACCTACTGTCTCTGTGTGTGTTACCTATGTGTTGATTTTTTCTATCCAATCTGCTTAATGTCTATTGCTCTCATAATAAGTTTGGTGTCACATTAACTTAATACTTGTTGTTACATATTAAGACTGTTCACATATTAAGTTGGTTATAAAATTAAGTTGTAAATAAGCTTGATGAAAAGTTTAAAAAGCTCATGTATGTGTTAAACTGATTCACCCCCCCTTTCAGTTTAACTAAAGATTCAACAAGTGTTATTTTGAACAGAGAGACAGAGAGTGAAGTTTTTGTGCACTGTGCATTGCAGCAGTCACTATTTTGTAAATCCCTCTGTGAGAGGAAGATATTGTAACAGGAGTTTTTTTTTTAATGAATAGAAGTATTGTTGTGTGTTGAAACTCTGTCTCGAGCAAGTAAAAGTTTTAATTTCTCTGTGTTAAAGAGGAGAGTTTTATTCTCTCTAGTTTGTTCTGGAATTTTCATAAATTCCAACAATTATTGTAGCAGGATCATGGAAACTCCTTACGATGCATTATTTCAACGGTTGCGATTTTACGGACTCCAGTCATTAGCCCGGAGATATTGCTTCGCAATGTCCATTAGATGCTTATTCAAAGATGAGAAAAAATCATTCTTACAATTTAAACCATCTACATCATAATCAAGGCAGCGCCCATGAGGATTGATTGTTAGAATTAATGGAGAAAGTTCAGTTAGGTTAGGATTGAGATTCTAATTTTAGATCTCAGATCCTAATATTTAGGGAGTGGTTAAAACCACCCGAATGGAGAAAGCCTATATGTACTAGGATGTTCTCTTGATTAAATGGATTAGATTGTGTGAGTGTTTGCACACTCTCCAGGTTCTCACCTGGAGAGCCATTTAATTCATATAAGTTTTTTTTATCATGGTATCAAAGCTTTCATAATTCATTTTAATAATCTCACCAAATTACAAATCTACACCTTGATCAGGAGCTGGTCCATCACCATCAACCTGAAACAAATCACAAAATTATGTAAAAAAATATTTTGCCTTTCTTCGTTGATGCTTTCTCCTGAATTTTCTTCGAGACTCTTTCAATTTACTTTGATGACCCATTTTATCCTTCTATTTTCTCCCTTGAAATAACACTTCTTCCATTGCAGCATTAACCAACACAGGCACCACGGCTCCTCACGCTCCTCCTGTTTGAGGGCTGAGACAACACCGGAGCCTCAATGGCAGCGTCGACTCTTAGTCTTGGAGCCTCAACGCATCAAATCTCTAATTCTCTACAGGTGACACAAGCGAGATATAAAAGGCAGGTGATGCAGCAAATAGGAACAGGTTCCCAGAACGATGCAGCAAATAGAACGATGCAGCAAATCCCAAGTGCAACACTTCCAAATTTGAAGGTTGTCTTTCCGCATGCAAAAAAAACTCTAGAGGAACACCACAATAGGTAGATCTCGATTGGAGCGATTTAGATCTCCACAACACCACAGAAACATGACCTCTTTAAGGCAAGTCTTTCACGACTTCTTGAAACGAACAAATCAACTTCGATCTGCTACAATTTTGCGCCCTCGCCTCCTCTAATAACCTCTGCTCATCAATCGATAGAAGGGAAACAAATTCTTTTTGGAAATATTAACTAATGGAAGCGGAGGAAATACTGATATGGAAGAAAATGAAAGCGGCAATGCAAGTTCACTTTATTGCATAGCAAGATCCACAATAGTTTTCACTCATACCATAAATATGCACCTCCTCCGAATGCTAGGCTCAAACGGGCTTCCATCTCGGTGAATAACACTTCAGATAAACAATTCATTATAGCCACAACAGGGAAATTTACCTTGCGGCTTCTCCTTGCAAGAACCCAGTTCAAGAGCCACTTCTACTTATCACAACAACATACAAAATGATTAGTTGAATTGATTGTTGGTTATTAAGTAATCGGCCTACTCCATATTCGAATCTGCAGGATGAGGGGTCTCACTAGTAAACCAGAATACGATCAACACAAATAACCGAGAATGCCCAACTAAAATCTTCAAGATGATGCACACTTTACCTTAGAAATATATTGAAGTAGACGCAATTTGGGAGCCGATTATATAATTTACAGAGATGTATATGCAAGCTAGGATCCAATTCTAAGTCTTTCATGACAACATCATACAAAAAAATATATTTGTGGGTAGCAAACAACTTCAGGCTCTTAAAACACCAATGACCCTCCATGCCTCTTAATTGGGCGTCAACACTTCACACAATGTCCACAAGAAATTTGGAAATCTGTCACAAGAAATTTGGCCCACCTGTGCGTGGAACCCACTGCCAAATCTCAGCCTAGCTGCAAATGAAATCATCCCTCTTTAACCAGAACACGACCTACCAAGGAGTAGCTTCAATCCGGCCTCAATGATGATGTTTGGTTCCCATATTCAACAATTCGGCCCAGGTGATAAATATGTATGCAAACTCGGCCCACTGCATCACGGCCTCATCCCCTTATGAAACAATTCTTCGGCTAGAAATTCGCAGGATGGCAGCAACTCCTCCACCTAAAAAATTCAAACTTGGCTTTCATGATGGCATTGACAGCGACATTGTTGTTAGTGCACTTTGCCCGTCCTCCCCCAAATGTATCCAGACCAGAATGGATCCGCGTTCCAAAAAATATGACGCCCCTACAAGTAGCTTAACAACGTTCAAGCGTTCCTCTCAAGTTACGCAGGCTCGACCTTCGATGGAAAACAAAGGATGGCGTTCACCAACTTGGCAGTGTTCTCACCCACGCTGCTTGGCAACGTTCCTTGAACGCGGAGAACCCTCATTGACCTCCTCTTAGGTTGCCAGCAGCAGCTACTTGGTAGTGCTTAGCATGGCTTCACGCAGGCAACGATGGTATGGACAACAATTCTCTAGAGCGCAAGGCAGCCAACAAGACTCCTCCTTACGCTCTTACGCTCCTCCAGAGCTCAGATCTGATCCTGCTCCTACTCAGTTGGTGGTAAATCTGGGCAGCGTGCCAACGATGACAGCGTGGCTCTAGCAGCATTCGATCTGCTCCTGTAGGCAGTCAAAGCACTCGATCTGCTCCACACAACTCCACGGATCGAGAAAGGGATGAAGTAGGGAGAGATGGTGAAATGAAATCTCTCCTGAAGGAGCAGGAAGATGAAATTAATTGTGATCATCTTTATAAATCTAACATTTTTTTTTGTGCAGATATTGGTAGGCAAGAAACATCAATGAATTTTGAAGAAGAATTGAAGTTTCTTGAATCATGGCTTGAAACACCATGTCTTTATGAAATTAACACAGAAATTGTTGTAATCAATGGTGGAGATATCATTGTTGATGTTCAGATGATTGACACTGGAAATAGTGAGAAGGAAAAATCTCCTATCCACCCTGCCATAATTCTGAGAAGGATGAGAACAAGAAATCAAGTTTTCCTTCACAGGGGAAGAAATGAGGCGAAGATACATCACTATCTCATGGAAAAGAAAGTGAAGATGAAGCCTCATCCACGAATGAACAAATATGGTCTCAGAAGCATAAAGACTAAGATGAAAACTTTGTTACCAAGTTTTTTATGTCTTTTACCATTGTAAGCCTAGCTGAGACTAGACCAGCATGTGTATGTTATCATATGTTATTGTTTTGTACCCTTTCTCCATTAAGGAGGAGTGTTAGAATTAATGGAGAAATTTCAGTTATGATAGGATTGAAATTCTAATTCTAGATCTCAGATCCTAATATTCAGGAAGTGGTTCAAACCACTCGATTGTGAGAAAGCCTATATGTACTAGGTTGTTCTCTAGATTAAATGTATTAGATTGTGTGAGTGTTTTCACACTCTCCAGGTTCTCACCTGGAGAGCCATTTAATTCATATAATTTTTTTTATCACTGATTAAGTGGTGATGCCGGAGCTTTGAAAGCAGCTCCAGAAGAGGCTTCAAAACTTTGAATGGCATATTCAAATTCCAAGCACCTTATCACAGCCAAAGTTCCCTAAAGCTTGCGCTGTATAGCTTCCCATGAAAGTTTTCACCCGTGACTACAGGCCACAGTGGGACTGAAATTATGTGTTGCTTCTTCAACCTACTCCAAAGAAAATGGGCAGTATTGTGGGTGACCCAACTGGATAGCCAGGCTGCCTAGCTCATAATAGTTACATTTAATGAAGAATGAAACATATTTGGCTCTAGGAAAAAGGAAACATATCTTTTTTTGTTTTTTTGAAAAAAAGAAAGAAAGCTAATTTTTATATTAATAAAAGGGAGTACACTTATTCTGAACTATTATTATTCTTTTTTATTTTACAATCTTTTAGATACCATTTGTTCAAAATTTACATAAAATAGTAATATACTCTTGTATCCTATTATAACAAAGTTCTTTTTACTATATTACTCACATAACACTTTCACACTTATATTCTTTTTGTTTAAACAAAATATATTTTTTTTGTTTAAATAAAAAGAAAGAGGGATTCTAATCTTTGTTCTTCTACTTTTTCTATCAGTGCCTTGTGTTCTTCTCTATTACGTTGTTGTTTCCCTACCAATGCCTGTTTTTTATAGTAATTAAGCCTACTTGTCTCCCTACCAACGCCTCCTTTTGATAGTAAGTCAGCAAACCAATTCTGTTCTTTGTATAAATGATCAAAACTCACTCTCTGGAAATCCCCTACTAGAGTTTTGATGCAAGCCATCCAGTTTTTTAGTATAGGAGGATTAAATTCGTTACTACCCTTGACCTAGTCTATGATGCCTTTCGCATTGTCAAAGATCTGAATTTGGTCAATTCAAAGCCATGTGGCAGCGATCAGAACACCTCCTAATGCAATGATTTTTGCTCTGCTATTAGTCCCTCTTCCTCCCTCCCACCAGAGAATTTATCCTCCTCTAGATAGATTATAACATCATAACCACATGCTCTATTTGTGCTTGCCCCATCAAAGAAACCCACAGGGAATGATTTCCAAATTTCCTTAGTTATGAAAGCTCTATATCCTTTGTTTTCTTGTACTGACCCGATCTCATTGAAGAAAGCCACTGTCTTGATGACATCCTCATGTGTCTGTATATTTTTCTACTCAAATATAAGGGCATTGTGCCTCCTCCAGATTTTCCATAACACATATAGCGAAAGAGCCATGTACCTTCTATCTTTTATCCATGATTTCAAAAGTAATTTCAGATTAGTAAAAGAACCTGTCTTTGCAAATTTTATAATGTCCCAGCACTCCTCCCCATATATCCTTAGCATATGGACATTCCATGAAGTTACATGTGATTTATCTCATCTTCCCCCTTCCTACACATTATACATATGCTCGGTCCCTGAAATCCTCTCCTTTGGAGATTCTGCCAAGTCAAAATACAGTCATGAATTGCAAGCCAACGAAAGCATTTAATCTTGTTCGGTAAATTCCAATTCCATATTACCTGAAAAAGTTTTGAAAATCTAAGGCCCCTGTCCACAATAGGTAATTACAAGTATATATCTTTAACCATCAGGCTCCCCTTCTTGAGCTTACCAGTGCAGATCATGTGATCCTCGCTATTAATGAGGGTGATCCCTACTTGCCTAAGACCTATGGTATAATCCTCCCATTCCTTGTGGAATATATAGGGTAATCCCAACTCCTCAGTTGAACTCCAAGCTTGACTGTCCAAATTTTGCAGACCCTGACGAATAACCTGTTTCATATGGAAAACTTGAATACTATGTATAAAATTTAGAATCTGAACTGGTAAGGTATGTCTGTCATACATGCCAACAATGAAATCTAGACCTACTTAGATCTGAGATTCATCTCCCACGATCCACCCCACATTTCCCATAAGAAGGTACATGACTTGAAACATACTTTTCCATATATAAGATCTCAGAAATTTCTTCTTGTCCCTAATCATAATCCATGAGGTGAAATATTGGCCAAAAATATATTTGTCTTGGATGACACTAGACCAAAGAACTTCTCTCGCAACCGCTCTCCACATGTTTTTTATAAGAAGAGATTTGTTAAAATTAATAAGGTCAATGATACCCCAACCTCCCTCTTCAATTCTTCTTACGATGATAGACCACCAAACCAAATGAATTTGGTTGGAATTTTCTCCTAAGCTAGCTCCATACCATAGAAACCTACTCATAATTGATTGGATCCTATGCATGGTTTCCTTCAGCAGAAGAAAGAGATGCATCCAGTATGTTGAGAGATTCTGCAAAATCGATTTTAGCATGATAAGTCTCCAACCCATAGACATCCATTTATGAGTCCAACAATCTAGTTTCAGTTTGAAATTATCAATTAACCAGTCTGAATCTCTATTCATGTATCCGTTGTGTTTCAGAGTGAGCCCAAGGTATGTGAAACGTACAACCAACTGCTTAGATTCCACTCCAAAGATATCGGTGATATCTTGAATTGTGTTTTCCATCCTTCCTTTGTGCATGAGAAAATATTTAGCCTCGTTCATAATTAATCTAGTAGCCTCCCTAAAATCCTTAATAGTGCTATGGATAATAGTCCATTCCACCATATTGGTCTGACTCCCAAAGAGTAGATCATCTACAAACATGAGGCGTGTCACCCATTTATGCTTAGAAATTTTAACCCCCTTAATAAGACCATTGTCCCTAATAACCTTCACTTTCCTACCAAGAGTATCAATCACCATAAAAAAAAAATTAAAGGAGACAACGCGCAACCCTGTCTCAGCCCCTTGTATGCCGAGAAAAACTTGTATGGAAGACCATTAATAATCACGACAAATTTTTTTGTCATTACGCACCCCATAATCCATATGTAATTCTAACCGTTCATACCCATTTTGATCAAAATCAATAAATAAGTTCGCAATCAATGCAATCATAGGCTTTACATAAGTCAACCTTCAAAAGATATGAATGTTGAGAATTATTGTGAATATAATGTATCATATCTTGCGCAATTCCGATTTCATCTTGGATTTGTCTCCCTTCCATAAATCCAAATTTCTCCTCTGTGATAATATTTGTCAACATTAGCTTGAGCCTTCTAGAATCAATTTGGACATAACTTTATAAACAGAATTACATGGGGAAATGTGTCTAAAAACTGCAAAGGTTTCTGGATCCTTTTTCTTTGGAATCAACACTATAAATGTAGCATTAATTGCCCCATTGACAAATCCCCTAAGTTTGATTTCTTCTACCACCTTAAGTAAATTTGGAAGCATCAACTCCTTAAAAGATATGAACAATTCAAACCCCCAACCATCTAGGCTAGGACTTTTGTCCTTCGCACAATCCTTCAGTGTGGACTCAAATTCCTCGCTAGAAATCATTTTACCCAAATTATAATTATCCTCCCGAGTCATCAATGGAGGAATCAGGTCAATAAAGGAAGCTTGGTCCACATACCAGTGCATCATAGTAGAGAAAATCCCTTCAAAATGTCTAATGGCCGCCAATTCCAGAGAATCTTTGGATTTAAAAATATTCCCATCCACATCCCTAATTTGTTTAATATAACTATGTTGCTTCCTGAAATTAAATTGCCTGTGAAAATATTTAGTGTTCCTGTCACCTGCTTCTATCCAATTCGCCCTACTCTTCTATCTGATATCTCGCCCTTCAGAATTTCCCTCCTACACCCCTTCAAAGAGATAATTCTATCTCGATAGTCTGCCGAGAAGTATAATGGATCATTAGTTTCACTCAGTTTGTCAATATTATTATCGATCTCAAATAACAATATTAACTCTTCCTTTTTCTTCATTGTAATCCATTTCCTAGTCTCAGCTTTGAACCTTTTAATATTTTGGTGAAGAATAACCATAGGGGACCTAGAAAATAGGTTATTGGGCATTCTCCAAACCCTGTGCACCAAAGATCTAAAATCACCCATTTTTAGCCAACGTGGATTGAACTTGAAGGGATAAGCCCTCCTTTCCCCCATTCTGTTCCAGGTAATCAATATCGATTTATGATCCGACATGTGCCAAGGTATAATACTGGACTTCATCTCTTTAAGATTATTGAAAAGATTCTTATTAACAATATTTTTTCTAACCGTTTGGATATTCCCTCCCCCCCAGTTATGCCATTCCTCCATGTGGGATCCATAATATCTAGCACAACATCAACCATAGAAAATTCCTCCATACACCCTTTGGAATAAGTCGTGATAGGGTTTTTCCGCTCCTCATCTCCCCACAACTCATCAACCCCCACAGAAAAATTCAAATCCCCAACCAATAAAATAGAACTGAGCCCCAGTAACCATTCTCTCCCAAAAACATCTTCGCCCAACATACTGAGTATATACATTCAAAAATATGATCCTTTGTCTTGACCTCGACATGTATCCAGTAAGGAGAATACTTGCATAAATACGAAAAGCCTTTAACTCTACCAATCGAGGATTCCACATAACCCCCAACCCTCCTAACAAACCACAAGAATTTGTTGCACAAACATGCCATCCAAGGCAAACTCTCAAAATGGTTCTCTAAGCTTTGACTGACTCCACCATTGTTTCTTGACAGAAAATCATAGACATATGGTACAACAAACAAGGTCACGTAAAGAGCTGATTTTGGATTCAGCTCCCAAATCCCTAATGTTTAATGATATAATGATCATGGAGGAAATTTAGAGACGGTCTTATCCCCTCTAAGGGCCCGAGAACCATTAAAATCTGAAATCGTAACTGACCCTACCATGAAGGCCTCATTGATGATGAAAATCTCATCTCTAGTCGGCGAACAATCCATGGAATTACAATATGATACCTTCTTGTATCTAGGGAATCACTTTTTCCTATGAGTAACGAAAGGATTTTGTTTCGGTGTACTCGAATTACAGATAGGCTCAAAGAAAGATATTTTGATCTCTAGAGGATCCATTGCCTTTGATTCCCAGAATAAGGCCTCCAACTCACAGTCCAAGGAGACATAATTCATGATACTTTTATCGATAATGTTCTCCTTAGTAGGGGATATAGTGGACCGTAAGGGACTGTTAAGGACATATGAATGACCAGGAGCGAACGAATGACCCAGAGATACAGGAAAATCAGATTCCAGAATGGACCAACTCACATACGAAATGGGAAATTCCCCCATAGCCCAACCCATCCTATTGGTTCCCAATCTTGGTTTGTCAAAGCCAAAAAATGCCACAGAAAAATTAATGGATATTGGAACACCAACAGAGTTTACATGACTATTCCACAACCCTGACCTACTCACGCAATCAAACATAATGGACTGCAAACGAGATGTGGGTTTAATTTGAAAACAATCAATGGGACCCGAGGTAAAAACAGTTGAGGAGGACATGAGATTACAATTATAATAATATCAATGGAGATCTAGGGGCAAAATCTAGGCTTTGTGAAGCCAGGTGAACAAGAAACTTCAAACAAAAGTTATGACTGACCCACATCAATAGAATCACAACCTATATTACCAACCAAAAGGGGATTCGAGGTTTTATCAAAGGAAGGAGGTAAGTGTTTACAATTAAAATCATAAACGTTCTTCATAGTTTGGGATGTGTCCGAATTACCCCGAGAAATGTCGCTTTGTTCCATATCCACCAGAGTCGATGCCTGTCGCATGTGTCCCTCTGGATACTTCAATGGAAAACAAACACAACTACCCAAACCATCACTACCCCCGCATTCATTGTATCCCCTATTTCGAAGTGCATAAAATTGACAATCTGCGAACAAATGTCCAATCTGATGGCACTTAAGACATCTATAGGGCAAGCCCCAATAATAAATTAACAAAATGTCCAGTTTGATGGCACTTAATACATCTATAGGGAAAGCCCCAATAATCAATTAACAACTTCACAGAAAAATTGCTCCATTTAACCACTAAGTCTGCCAACAAGCCTCTCCCCAGTCCAGTTCCACTAAAATAAAAGCAAGTCTCCTATCTAGCTGTCTGAAATAGCCTCCATCCCAAAAATAATATCTCCCGATGCGATTAGAAATCTCTTTTACAAATATCTCATTCCAAAATTATAGGGGTAAGATGGGAAGCTTAACCCAAAATTTTTTACCCGAGGAATGTCAACCATCGAGTCGAAACCCGCTTTCCACCTTTGGAATATCAAAAACCCCATGCCCCTTCATTCACGGCTCTGTCAAGTTACAATGTGCATCCTCTTGGTAGAGAAAATGAAAACACCACCAACCTTTGTGTAGTGGACTGACCTTGGGCCTGTACTTCAAATGGTGCAGGTGCAAGGCAAGCCATTCAATCCAGATGGTATACAAATCCTCCCCTTCTGTAATGTCTCTAAATACCAACACATTTTTATTTAGTTTTTACTTGTCACATTTCGACAATATTTGAATTACAACTTCCTTTATGTCCCTGACAGGATTGCATTATTAATTCCCAGTCGAGAATCTTAGTCTCCTACTTTGCACATTATAAAGTATAATTAACTCTTAACCCTTTGTTTTAAATTCCCTAATGCAAAGGTGACAATTTCAACCTTGTCAAGAATTATCATAATTGTTATGAAATAATATATCTTGTTTATTATCTCATTCCCTTTTATCATGCTTTTGATAATGTACATATATATTTTGATGGGTCCTCTTCATTTAATATATATGTGTCCCATGTTATTTATATTCCTTTACTTTGTTTCTAATTAACAAATATCTTCCTTTGAACTTATATATCCACAAAGGGTCACTTTAGTATAACATTTAGTCACCCTATTAGTATATACAATTATCAAAATTGATATAGTGCTTTGTTTAACTCAATCTCATTCCATATTCATTGTAGCTTCTTTGGTACTCTATCATGATTCCGACAATGATTTCGTTAGGGCTTGCTTGAGAATCATTTAACCTTAGTTCATTTTGGATAATATATTGAATCAATTATCGTTCCTTCTGCAAGATTAAAGGAGTATGTCCACCTAACGTTTGTCACACCACCATAATAGCACTCCAACATTTTATCCTTGGTTTTGAGGATTGGATTTGACACTCTGCCTTCAACGTTACTTGGACTAATTTGTCAGTACGCCAGCTGGTTGCGTAATACACCGAGACCCACTTTGTATTAAATTTCTATCTGCCTACATGTATGAATTTGGGGTCGGTATTGATGTGGTCAGTTCATAATTTAATTCTAGAACCTAATGTGATATTACGAAGATTTAGCTGTACTATCACGTCTTTAATCACATTAACTTGACTCGCCACCATTGTAACTCTAGCAGTGCCTCATCACGTGACAATTTTTTGGAATTTACCCTTTGGAAGTCATGATCCGAGTGAAGCTCCACATCTAATGCCACTTGTATGGATGAGATTTATTAGGGTTTTATGCCTGGTTTTGTTTAAATGGTTAATTACTCCGTGATTTTCTTCTTTGCCTCTTCATTCGAGAACTACAATTTTTTATTGTATTGGTTTGGAAGCGTAACTATGGATTTCAACATATCAAACCATGACAATACATTTCACCCATTTCTCAAGCAGGATTTGTGAATGATGGTAAGAATTCTTTTCGCATCCTATGCCCTGGTTAGACCAGTTGATTCATTGTTTTTCTCATGTTTAGTAATTATCCTGAAGTATTGGGTCAACGTTTTCTTTTACACGCTGTTTTCTCGCTTAATTCGTCACTGTCTACACTTAGTTTCATATCTACTGTTATAATGATAGGGCTTAGGGATGTTTTCTCTTAATTATGGTTTATTTTCATTGACAACTTAATCCAGTATTTTTTTTTTTTTTTTTGCTAAACCCTCATCTTCTTTCTCGGCATATTTCTGCCTGAAATTCCTCGATCCTAGCCACATTGGGGATGGTGTTTTTCTTCTATAATTTGTTAGGTAATTTCGACTGACATTTTAGTTGCAGGCTCCCACATCTATTGCGATGCCAAACCCATGGAAAAATCCCTTCTTATGTTGGTTTCGTTTGAATGGCTATACCATTGCATCGTTTTCTTTCCAGATTATCGAAAATATTGCCTATTCACACTTTGTTTACGCGTAGTATTACGATGGATTGGAGGTCGTCAACCATAATATGGTGTCGACCCTCTGAGGTCATTCCTCCATCTCTCCTATGCTGGTAATTTCCCCAGGTCTTCGTTGTGAATTTAGCTTTATTGCTCATAAAGGGTCCCCCATACGGTTTTATCCTTTATTCTATTCTATTTTTCACCTAGGTTTAACTTTGATTTTCGTCGTGTGGTTATAGGTAGGGTCAGTATGGAGCCAACCGGATTTTAAGGTATATCTTTCAATTACTACCCTAATTGTTTTCATGGTTCCCATTTCTTTGAAATTAACAAGTGTTGCTCAACTGGTTACTTGTAACATGCAGGTACATCAAACCCTCATCTTCTGGTTTCATATTGAATTAGGTGAAATCGAACACTATTGTTAACTGGTTTACCCTTCTGCATTGCTAACACAGGTCGGTATCGTCGCTCCAGAATGTCTCTTTGCTACGGCCCTCTTTTCCAGTTTTTCCAAACCACGGAATCTTATTTATAATTTATTTATAACTCAGTTACAGTACCGTGTCACATGTTATTATGATTTTCCAAAGACTTTTCGAAATTCTGGTTAATAATCATACTCAGGACTGTGTTAAATTTTTATAAACGTTTTCCTATTCGACCTTCAGTGGTGATAATTTCTGTAGTGGAATACTTGTATTCCATCCTTACTGAATTACTATTTTCATTTTGGTTTAATTTATATAATATATATGTATAGGTGTGTCTTTGGTATTTACGCATACCTGTTTCACAACATCCATTCCATATTGCATTTTGGATTTCACCACCTCATTCCATTAAAGAGGATATGATTATATATATATAGATGTTTTATTATAATGATTTTCTGTTGATGAGAATATTCTCTTAGCACCCATAACATTATAACATACTCATGTACTGTATAACCTTTGTTGTGATGGTTTTCTCTAATACTTATAGGCATAGGTTTAAAATGACTTCTGACAGTCCTCTATGTCTCTACTATACTCAATTTTCGTTATGTTCCATATAAACGTCTGCATGCTGGAATTTCGAATATAATAGTGTATTGTCCTTCCCACTTACATGTATCCTATTCCAGGTTGTGTATTTCAGATTTCTGTTGTTACTGTTGGTTATAATATAGTCCAACTTTACTTCTATATGCCTCTATATATGAATCTATTATACATAGATTTAGTTGTGTTTATGGTGAATTATTTATAACAGCAACACAAAGTAGTATAAGGTTTTTCTCTTATCATCTATATCTATCTACCACTTATATATTTTTACTTGAGTTTATATACTGATTAAAATCGACATATAAAATTGTCTAGTGATACAATCAGTTCTTTTTTTCTAGATTAGTCTTACACATATATAAATTTTCTTACTGGAATTTATGAATAGTATGTGTATAATCTGTCAATATATAGTCAAATATAAGCACTAACCTATTGGAAATAACAATTCACAATAGCAATTTCTATTAGATATCCACTGTAATTTATTCTTTACAGCTATGACAGTATTCAAGGTTTTTGTTTCAACACACAAAGTTCTCATTCATGCTTTTATGCAGAAATATCTATGCCTAATATTGTTTCCTTGTGTAAAATGTTATGATTCAGTTATGAACTTAATTTATGTTTACTAATAATTTATGTTTGGGATTCTATTCAATTAATAATAACAGTTCATTTCTGTAATAGAATAGAAAAATTGGCGGTTAGAATTCCTAACCCTAGATTTAAATTTGTCTCCAGATTTAAACATTCTGGGAGTTCGAGCTAACTATCTTTTGTTCACACAACCATACAGATTTCAGTATTTTTACTAGAATAATATATGTTAAATGTGTGGACTTGTACTAGATCTCTGTATTCATTGTAAATTACATTATGAAAAATATACAAGTGTAACCTCTGAAATTTCCCATACATATATTTTTAACCAATTACTAATCAGATGTCAGTTAATACATAAGTATAACTCATATTAACCAGTAAAAATTCTTAATTAGATGTGCATACCAATTTCTCTGACTAGTTCCACCCAACCGTAGAGTTCTCTTTCTGTAACTCACCCCCGAGCCGAGACCTTAGCTCCCAGTGATAGACAACCCTTTGTCTATCCTGGAGCAGATTATTTAAGTTATGCTTTCCCAAGCCTGTTTTCAATTACTGCGTCTAGTAATTTCAGGATGCTTTCTTCCTATTTTGTCTAGGCTTTACCTCATAGAGGTACTTTAAAGCTATCTTTTCCGCTTTTCCAAATTTTTCTTCCTCTTCCCAATTACTTCCCTCTTCATTGGGGAAATTAGATGTTTATCTCCAAATCTAATTTTGGTAATATTCCTTCCAAGGATTTCTGGAAGGTGTGGGAAAGTCTCATCACCTTATCCACCTCCTCATGGATTTAGGTTTCAGATCTCAATTCTCAATCTAATCATTGAACACATAACTTTTCCATTTATTTTTATTAATTAAAAATAATATAAATCCACATACTAGTTCTCCATTGGGGTCCACTTCCCCTTTGGACTTATTCAATTGTCAATTAAAAATCATAGGAACTTGGGGTATTACCTATTCCCCCTCCAAAAACAAACATCGTCCTCGGTGTTAACAAAATAATTAACTAATTCACTGTGTAAACATTGATGGATATTTTTCCATTATCTCAGCTTCTCGTTCCCAAGTAGCCTCTTCAGGTGTAAAGTGCTTTCACTGCACTTTTACCCTGGCTACGGTCCGGTTCCGAAGTTCAATTTCTTCTCGCTCCAAGATTTTAAGTGGCTCTGGAAGGAATTTCCCTTCTGGTTCCACCTGAATCACATTCCAATCAATAACTTGAGCAGAATCATGGACATATTTTTTCAATAAAGAAACATGAAACACATCATGAACCTTAATATGAATGGATAAGGCCAATTTATAGGCCAACGATCCCACTCTTTCCAGCATTTCAAACGGTCCACAGTATTGTGGAGCTAATTTTGCACAAAGTCTGGTGTGCAAAGTACTCTTCTTAGGCTTAATTCTCAGATATACATGATCACCCACACTAAATTCCTGGTGAATTATCTTTTTGTCTGCATAACTTTTCTGTTTGTCCTGAGTTGTTTTGATATTTTTCTGAATTTGTTTCACAACTTTTTCCATTTCTTGTAAAGCTTCTGGTCCAAGTATCAGTTTATCCTTAGGTTGACTCCAACTTAGGGGAGTATGGCACTTCCTGCCATAAAGTGCTTCAAACAGACTCATCTTTATGAAAGTTTGGTAGGTGTTATTGTAGGAAAATTCTACTAAGTGTAAATAGTCTTCCCACTTGGTTGGCCTATCCATAACATACATCCTTAACATATCCTCCAGAATTTGGTTTTTTCTTTATGTTTGGCCACCAGTTTGGGGGTGGTAGGTAGTACTAAAATTTAATTTAGTGCCCATGCCTCCAAACAAGCTCCTCCAAAAGGCTGCAGTAAATTTTGCGTCTCTGTCTGAAACTATCATTTTAGGAACCCCATGTAGTCTTACTATCTCCTTCATAAACACATTTGTTACTTGAGCTGTCCAAAAGGTATACTGAAAAAGTATAAAATGAGCAGCAACCATAACAGAGTCATGCTGATATTTGGTTCTTGGTAAACCAGTAATAAAATCCATGGAAATAGTTTTCCACTTCCATTCTGAAATAGGTAAAGGATTCAACAACCCAGCTGGATGTTGATGTTCCACCTTTACATGTTGACATTCAATGCACCTAGCCAAGTAATTTTCTACATCCTTTTTCATTCTAGGCCAAAATAGGTTCTTTCTCAAAGCTGTGAGTAATTTCTGGTATCCAGGATGTCGAGAATAGGGCCTTTTATGATATTCATCCAAAATTTATTTCTTTAAGGAGTCTACATTAGGAATGTACAATTTATCTCTATAACAAATTAACCCTTTTTTATTTTGTGTATACGCTTTCATCTCTTTTTTTAGCATTTGAGTCTGAAGCTTTTTATAGTCTTGGTCTTGGTCCACTACTTCTTGAATTAGTCCCTCTAAGTCAAAGTTGACACTACTTCCAATGTTATTCATATTTTTCCAAACATTTCTGCTTAATGCATCTGCAATCTTGTTTTTTTAACCTCTGATGTGTTTTATTTCCATGTAAAATTCACTGAGGAAGGACAACTACCTAGCTTGCTTAGCATTTAGGTCTGTTTGAGTGAAGAAATACTTTAGGCTGATGTGATTTGTCATCAGTACAAATTTCTTTCCTAGAAGGTAATGTCTCCACATCTTGAGAACATGTATTACAGCAGCCAACTCAAGATCAGAAACACTATAATTCTGCTCATGTTTTTTAAGTTTTATGGATTCATAGGCTATAACAGAATTTTCTTGTAACAGCACTCCCCCTAATCCTTCTCCACAAGCATCTGTGCATACCACAAATTCCTGATCTGGGTCAGTGATATTTAAAATAGGTGTTGTAGTAAGTTTCAGTTTTAACTGCTCAAAGCTATTTTGACATTTTTCAGTTTATTCAAAATTTACTCCTTTCTTTTGCAAGGAAGTAATGGGATAGGCTAAGGCTGAAAATCTCTCTACAAACCTATGGTAGTATCCTGCAATTCCCATAAAGGATCTTACAGCTGATACATTAATAGGTACAGACCACTCTCTGATTGCTTTTATCTTTTCTAGGTCTACAGCCAACCCTTGTTCTGAGATTATATGCCCTAAGTATTGCATTTTATCTTTGAAAAAATCACATTTGCTAAACTTGGCATACAATTTGTTTTCCCTGAGAGTTTGCAAAAGAATTCTAAGATGTTCTTTATGCTCTACTTCACTTTTTGAATAGATTAAAATGTCGTCAATAAATACTAGCACAAACTTGTTCAAGTATTTATTTAAGATACTATTCATTAAACAAATAAAAGTGGCGGGTGCATTGGTCAACCCAAATGGTAGGAACACAAATTCACAGTGTCTATACTAGGTTCTAAATGTTTTTTTACTGATATCTTCATCTTTAATCCTTAACTGATGGTAACTAGTCCTTAAATGAGGTCGTCTATCCTAGGAAATGGATATCTGTTTTTGATGGTTAGTTTGTTTAATTGACGGTAATCAATACACATATGGTAAGTACCATCTTTATTTCTCACAAACAACACTAGTGCTCCCCATGGGGATACACTCGGTCTAATATAACCTCTGTCTAGAAACTCTTGTAGTTGCATTTTTAACTCAATTAATTCTGGAGTGTTCATTCTGTATGGGGCTCTAGAAACTGGAGTTGCTCTCGATACTAAATTGATTGAAAAATCAATTTCTCTCTTAGGGGACAGATGAGGGATTTCCTCTGGAAAAACATCTTTAAATTCTCTTAGCACTGGTAATGTTTCTAGTAGATTTTCTTCTGCTTGTTGTCCCAACTCTTCTACATGAACATAATACACCTGATACCCTTTTCTTACAATTCTCTTTAACTAAAGGGCTGAAATTTGCCTCACAGATATGGGTTTAGGCTTTCCTTTGATTATAATAGGTTTTCCCTCCTTGTCAATGCAGTGTAAGGTTTTATCTAAACAATTCATCATAGCCTTTTGCTTTTTTAACCAGTCCATCCCTATCAGTACATCATAAGACCCTAATGGAAGAATATTTAGATTTAATTCTGTTTTGTATCCATTCAGATTTATAGCTGTTTGGGGTAACTTATGAGTTACTTTTCGTTTTGTACCAGTGGCTAACTAGACTAACCAAGATTGTTGAAACTTCTCTGACTTTAATTTACATTTTTATACCGTTTGAGGACTGATATAACTCAAAGACGCACCTAGATCTATTAAAACTATAACAGATTGGTCAGCAATCATACCTTCCATTTCGACCATAGTGGACTGGGGTTCTTCTTGACAATCTTTTAAGGAAGCGCTGATTTTGGAGATGTTCCTTGCTACATCATTTACCGTAGTTGCCTCTCTCAGTACTTGTACTGTCTAGATATTTCGATGTGGGCAGTCCTTCAATAAATGAGGTTCTCCACAACCCCAACACTTCAAAGGTTCTTTCATTTTAACGATCCCCTCTCTTTTAATATTTCCATTCATTGGTTTGGAGCCAGTTTCGGATTGAGCAGTTTGATTTTCACCCATTTTACTGAACTTATTTCTTTGGTGGTTTCTCCCAAAATTTTTCAGATAGGCTGGTTTTGTTTTCTTTCCATTGAAGTCACCTTTATTTGACCAATTCTTTCCTTATTCTGTCTTACCCTTGAATTGTTGGTAACACATTATGGCATTCCGTACCACCTCATCCATCGTTTTTGGGTTATCAAACTCTATCTTTTCTTTATAAACAGTGGGCAGACAGTTTAGGAACCTTTTTACCTTTGTCTTCTCCTCTCTGATATAAGGTACATATCGTAACAGATTTGTAAATTTGGTTACAAACTCAACAATCGTGAGTTGTCCCAATCTGAGCTCATGAAACTCTTTTGCCTTGTCGTCATAGGAGCGTTCATTCAAGTATCGATTTTTAAACTTGACCTGAAAATCCTTCCAAGTCACCATTTTCTCATCAATGGCATGAACTATCTTTGTTTCTTCCCATCATAAGGTAGCGTTACCTTGCAGTTGATAAATAGCCAGCCTGGCTCTTAAGTTACTGTCATATTCGTAAACCTCAAAGTAATTTATCATATTCAAAAGCCATGCTTCAGCCTCTTCCTCTTTATCTCCATCATAGGAGGGAGGTTTAATTTTTCGGAATTCACCCTGTAATTCCTTCTTTTGTCTAGACTACTATCTAGAGGCGTCATCTTCCTCAAAATCTTCTGAGAAATTGACCATTCCCTTTCTCTTCCTTCCGGAACCTTCACCGTCTTGGCTATTCTGGGAATTCAATTCCCTTATTATTCTGTCTTGCTCCTCACTGGCTAAATATAGCCTTTCATTGTGGCTTTTAAGCTGTGTCATTTCTCGTTGCATTCTATGCAACATGGCCATCAACGGAGCATTTGGATCTAGTGTGTTTTCTCCATCACCCAGATCTACATACAAATCGTCCCCTTTAGTCATGGTTCACAGGTGTATACTTCAGTACTGTTCACTGCACATGAAAATAACATCAACAAAATTTAAATTTCTTAAAAATTTTACAGCAGCATACAATTTTTGTGTGAACACATAATTTTCTCAGTGTTTTAGATAATGCTATGATACCATTTATAATGTCTCTAAATACCAACAATTTTTTTTCTTCTTTTTTTCGTCACATTTCCACGATATTTGAATTACAACTTCCTTTATGTCCGTGACAGGATTGCATTATTAATTCCCAGTCGAGAATCTTAGTCTCCTACTTCACACATTAGAAAGTATAATTAACTCTTAACCCTTTGTTTTAGATTCCCTAATGCAAAGGTGACAATTTAAACTTTGTCAAGAATTATCATAATTGTTATGAAATAATATATCTTGTTTATTATCTCCTTCCCTTTTATCATGCCTTTCATAATGTACATATATATTTTGATGGGTCCTCTTCATTTAATATATATGTGTCCCATGTTATTTATATTCCTTTACTTTGTTTCTAATTAAAAAATCTCTTCCTTTGAACTTATATATCCACAAAGGGTCACTTTAGTATAACATTTAGTCACCCTATTAGTATATACAATTATCAAAATCGATATAGTGCTTTGTTTAACTCAATCTCATTCCATATTCATTGTAGCTTCTTTGGTACTATATCATGATTTCGACAATGATTTCGTTAGGGCTTGCTTGAGAATCATTTAACCTTAGTTCATTCTAGATAATATATTGAATCAATTATCGTTCCTTCTGCAAGATTAAAGGAGTACATCCACCTAATGTTGGTCACACCACCATAATAGCACTCCAACACTTTATCCTTGGTTTTGAGGATTGGATTTGACACTCTACCTTCAACGTTACCTGGACTAATTTGTCAGTACGTCAGCTGGTTCCATAATACACCGAGACCCACTTTGTATTAAATTTCTATCTGCCTACACGTATGAATTTGGGGTCGGTATTGATGTGGTTAGTTCATAATTTAATTCTAGAACCTAATGTGATATTACGGAGATTTAGTTGTACTATCACGTCTTTAATCACATTAACTTGACCCGCCACCATTGTAACTCTAGCAGTGCCTCATCACGTGACAATTTGTTGGACTTTACCCTTTGGAAGTCACGATCCGAGTGAAGCTCCACATCTACTGCCACTTGTATGGCTGAGATTTATTAGGGTTTTATGCCTGGTTTTGTTTAAATGGTTAATTACTCCGTGATTTTCTTCTTTGCCTCTTCATTCGAGAACTACAGTTCGTTATTGTATTGGTTTGGAAGCGTAACTATGGATTTCAACATATCAAACCACGACAATACATTTCATCCATTTCTCAAGCAAGATTTGTGAATGATGGTAAGAATTATTTTCACGTCCTATGCCCTGGTTAGACTAGTTGATTCACTATTTTTCTCATGTTTAGTAATTATCCTGAAGTATTGGGTCAACGTTTTCTTTTACACGTTGTTTTCTCGCTTAATTCTTCACTGTCTGCACTTAGTTTCATATCTACTATTATAATTATAGGGCTTAGGGATGTTTTCTCTTAATTATGGTTTATTTTCATTGACAAATTAATCCAATTTTTTTTTTTTGCTGCTAAACCCTGATCTTCTTTCTCGGGATAAATCTGCCTCAGATTCCTCGATCCTAGCCACATTGGGGATGGTGTTTTTCTTCTGGAATTTGTTAGGTAATTTCGACTGACATTTTAGTTGCAGGCTCCCACATCTATTGCGATGCCAAACCCGTGGAAAAATCCCTTTTTATTTTGGTTCGTTTGAATGGCTATACCATCGCATCATTTTCTTTCCAGATTATCAAAAATTCTGCCTATTCACACATTGTTTGTGCATAGGATTACAATGGATTGGAGGTTGTCAACCATTGTATGGTTTCGATCCTCTGAGGTCATTCCTCCATATCTCTTATGCTGCTTATTTCCCTAGGTCTTCATTGTGAATTTAGCTTTATTGCTCATAAAGGGTTCCCCATACTATTTTACCCTTTATTCTATTCTATTTTGCACCTAGGTTTAACTTTGATTTTCGTCGTGTGGTTATAGATAGGGTCACTATGGAGCCAATCAAATTTTAAGGTATATCTTTCAATTACTACCCTAATTGTTTTCATGGTTCCCATTTCTTTGAAATTATCAAGCGTTGCTAAATTGGTTACTTGTAACATGCAGGTACATCAAACCCTCGTCTTCTGGTTTCACGTTGAATTAGGTGAAATCGAACACTATTGTTAACTGGTTTACCCTTCTGCATTGCTAACGCAGGTCGATATCATCGCTCCGAAATGTCTCTTTGCTATGCCCCTCTTTTCCAGTTTTTCCAAACCACGGAATATTATTTAGAATTTATTTATAACTCAGTTACAATACCGTGTCACATGTTATTCTGATTTTCCAGAGACTTTTCTAAATTTTGGTTAATAATCATACTCAGGACTGTGTTAAGTTTTTATAAACGTTTTCCTATTTGACCTTCAGTGGTGATAATTTATGTAGTGGAATACTTGTATTCCATCCTTACTAAATTAATATCTACATTCTGGTTTAATTTATATAATATATATGTATAGGCGTGTCTTCGGTATTTACACATACCTATTTCACAATGTCCATTCCATATTGCATTTTGGATTTCACTACCTCATTTCATTAAAGAGGATATGATTATATATATAGATGTTTTATTATAATGATTTTCTGTTGATGAGAATATTCTCTTAGCACCCATAACATTATAACATACTCATCTACTGTATAACCTTTGTTGTGATGGTTTTCTCTAATACTTATAGGCATAGGTTTAAAATGAATTTTGACAGTCCTGTATGTCTCTACTATACTCAATTTTCATTATGTTCCATATAAACGTCTGCATGCTAGAATTTTAAATATAATAGTGTATTGTCCTTCCCACTTACATGTATCCTATTCCAGGTTGTGTATTTTGGATTTCTGTTGTTACTGTTGGTTATAATATAGTCCAACTTTACTTCTACAGGTCTCTATATATGCATTTGTTATACACAGATTTAGTTGTGTTTATGGTGAATTATTTATAACAGCATCACAAAGTAGGATAAGTTTTTTCTCTTATCCTCTATATCTATCTACCACTTATAGATTTTTACTTGATTTTAATATATTGGTTAAAATAGACATATAAAATTGTCTAGTGATACAATCAGTTCTTTTTTTCTAGATTAGTCTTACACATATATAAATTTTCTTACTGGAATTTCTGAATAGTATGTGTATACTCTGTCAATATAGATTCGAATATAAGCACTAACCTAATGGAAATAACAATTCATGATAGAAATTTCTGTTAGGTACCCACTATAATTTATTCTTTACAGCTATGACAGTATTCAAGGTTTTTGTTTCAGCACACAAAGTTCTTATTCATGCTTTTATGTAGAAATATCTATGCCTATTATTTCCTTGTGTAAAATGTTATGATTCAGTTCCAAACTTAATTTATGTTTGGGATTCTATTCAATTAATAATAACAGTTCATTTATGCAATAGAATAGAAAATTTGGTGGTTAGAATTCCAAACCCTAGATTTAAATATGTCTTCAGATTTAAACATTCTGGGAGTTGGAGCTAACTAGCTTTTGTTCACACAACCATACAGATTTCAGTGTTTTCACTAGAATAATATATGTTAAATGTGTGGACCTGTACTAGATCTCTGTACTCAATGTAAATTACATTATGCAAAATATACAAGTGTAACCTCTGAAATTTCCCATACATATATTTTTAACCAATTACTAATCAGATGTCAGTTAATACATAAGTAGAATTCATATTAACCAGTAAAAATTCTTAATTAGATGTGCATACCAATTTCTCTGACTAGTTCCACCTAACCATAGAGTTCTCTCTCTGTAACTCACCCCCGAGCTGAGACCTTAGCTCCCAGTGATAGACAACCCTTTGTCTATCTTGGAGAAACTTATTAAGCTTTTCTTTCCCGAGCATGTTTCCAATTACTGTGTCCAGTAATTTCAGGATGCTTTCTTCATGTTTTTCCTAGGCTTTCCCTCATAGAGGTACTTTAAAGCGGTCTTTTCCGCTTTTCCAACTTTTTCTTCCTCTTCCCAATTACTTCCCTCTTCATTGGGGAAATTAGATGTTTATCTCCAAATCTAATGTTGGTAATATTCCTTCCAAGGATTTATTGAAGCAGTGGGAAAGTCTCATCACCTTATCCACCTTCTCATGGATTTAGGTTTCAGATCTCAATTCTCAATCTAGTCATTGCACACATAACTTTTCCATTTATTTTTATTAATTAAAAATAAAATAAATCCACATACTAGTTCTCCATTGGGGTCCACTTCCCCTTTGGACTTATTCAATTGTCAATTAAAAAGCATAGGAACTTGGGGTATTACGCCTTCTTTGCTTTGAATTTCATTGCAACAATGTTTCCATAGTTTGTATTTTGACTTGTGTGTTGATTTGGGATTTTTTATTGGCCAATGCCATTTTAATTGCATGAATATGGAAAGTACGATTTCCAGCAATAATAATAATCAACAGTCTTTGTCTAACAACTATAGCGATTTGTACTACTGGTGAACAAAAACAATATCATATTTTTTTATAAATGGCATTCAAATATTGAACAGTTTGGGAGACATGTTTTTAAATTTGTTGTGAATTTCATTCAAATATTGAACATGTGTTCTAGCTTGTATTGTGTGCATGAATGCTCCTTCAACGCTCTTTTAAAGTTTGAAAACTTGATATATTGATGGTTTAAATTTTCAATTTCTTGGTTCTTTATTATTATTAATTAAAATGTTAGTTTCACTCTAAATGTTATAAACGAGGTGAAATTTATAACATGGAAAGGAATTTTTATTTTATTATTAAATAAATTTTAATTTCACAATAAATCTTATAAAATAATGGTATATTTTTTAATGAAAATTTTAAATTTTATAAAATAATGGTATATTTTTTATGGAAAACTTCATAAGCCTTTATTGAAATAAAGATTATGGTTTAGTGTTATTATTTTGTTGGATGTTTTTTTTTTTTTTTTTTTTTTTTCTAATTATTTAGCTATGACTAATGAACGGGTTGAGGATGGGCCTCGTCAGCAAGGCGACCCAGGATCAAACCTCACGGGGGGTGGTTATGCTATGTGCTAGGGAGAGGAGACATGATATAAACTCCAGTCAGTAAAAGGGTTGGTGCGGCCCAGGCCTGGTCCGATCCCTAGGTGACTTTGACTATTAGTATGAATCTTAATTCCAAGCATACGAAAAAATACCACTTTAGCTGCGCATAAAAAACAACCCTAACAGCAGAAATGACTGCTAATATCTTCAGATCTGCAGTTAGTTGATCAAGATAAATGCTAAAAAAATATAGATCTATGCATTAGAAGACATTAAATAGTAGAAAAAACAAGATTTACTCCATGCATCCAATAGAAAAGACAAGCCTGGGAGGAAAACACAGGAGGGTGTTCCCTGTTCTCGTCAATGAGATGGGTTCTTGTAAGTCCTCAGCACTTCAGATCTAGAATTCCTCTCTCTTGATGGTGTAGAAAACCCAGACAAAAATAGAAAAATATGACTATGATGGTGGATCAATAGTCAGACCAAAATTTTAGATCTAGAGTGATCTTTAGGCAACAAAAGGTGGTAAATAAATGGGAAAACCCTTCGATGTATAACAAAATATTGAGTTAGTCTAGATATTGGTGCATAATTAAAATATTATTAACCAAATCAAGATCCAACTTTTATGGAATATTTTATTATATTTGTTGGAGGGAAAAGAAATTTGACTTGGGTCAAATCCCTTTATTTGTAAATAATAAATAAATAAATGATTTATTTATCATTTTAAGGATGTGGTTGAGTAATAATCAAATAAATAATGATTTATTTAATTATTTAAGGGTGAATTAGTCATATTTAACAAAAAATATTATTTAAATAAGGTTTAAATAATCATTCTTAGAAAATAATAAGATAAATAATGATTTATCTAATTAATTTCATTGTTTTAGGTTAAATATAACCAGGAATATTAATTGAACTGTGGTTTAACTAATTATTCCTTGAGGAAAATCAAACAAATGTATATTTATTTAATATTTCTTCATATGGTTTCTTGTTTAGACCATAAACAACTTAATAAAGGTGATTTACTAAGTTATTTTCATAGTGAAAGCAATTTTACTTAAGGTAAAATTGGTCTTACATGGTGTAATTGGGTCCATCTAATAACAATAGGTTAGATGACCAAAAATGGTGTAACAGATTTCCCCCCAGTGTGCGAGCGTTAGGAGCTAATCGTATAACCAAAGTACGTTGTAAGAACTCAATCACTAGACATCGAAGGGGAAGTCAAAGAGAGAGAAGTATAAGGTAGACCAAAGCACTGAAAGAACCAGTCCCTGAGGAGGCGAGACTTACAGGTGCGACAAGTCTCTTTGATGTGTGAGTACCTATGCTATAGGTGGTAGGGGAGGTATACCTATGCCCGCCGAGGCAAAGTACAAACAATAAAGCGTCCGGAAAACCACGGGACTGGCTGATATAACACATCCTGGCATAAACATGAGCCAGATAAACAACATGATAATGAATCCCACATACATATTGTGCCTGGGATAACAACCATGAATTGTATACTGATATCTGAGTACATGAGATATAAATGCAACCCATATGCCCCTTAAAACAGGAAAGGGCTCTGAAAATTTGACCGATACATGCAAACAAAAAGGCACTGCAAGCGGCTAAGGCCGACATCATCAATTTATGGAGCTGCATCAAAGTCTGTAATGAAGAGGTCATCCGAGTGTTTGGGGGGCTACCTGTAGGGCCACCCCCTCATGAGGGCTGAGACATCTCACACACATCCGGGAATCACCAATGTCAGCTGCTGCATCAGGAAACCATCGAGTATACGTATCTTGATCATGTTGAAAGGAGTTGGAGTTGAGAAACAATCAAGTCAAAGGGGAATGAGGAGTCCCTTTACCTGATCTGAGGCACCAAACAAGAGTGGAAGCTGGAACCAAGGTACATCGCCCTCTAGACCTGTCTTTTGGAATGAATGCGCTGATGTCAACAGAAGGAGGTCCGCCATAGGTGAGGCAATAAGGGATTCTCAACTAAGGCATGAGAGAAAATAGTAGAATGATTTACGGACTGACACCAATGATGATGATGAAAAGGGGGGTACTGAGTAGCGATGGACGACTTCTCTTGTTAGAGCATAAATGGCATGGATGACTTGGCAGCGTCTGACACAATATCATGAGGGATAGGGGACAGTGGGACTGAAGGTCGTAGTGTGTGACACGAGAGAGGGACCAAGCAATGAACGATGGAGGACTATAGTGGGATGCAAAGGGACTCGGGATAGATTCCATGAATGCAATGATGACTCAACTCGGATGCTCTAAACAAGGGTGACTCGATGGTGCTGCCATACAGAAAAGGTCTAATGGGGACCATACAAACATGAGTATGAGTTGGTAACTCATGATGAAAGTCAAAATGAGCGTGGACCAGTATGGAAGCAAAGTGGTGTCCCCAGTACGAGTGTTGCAAGTGAATAAATTCAATTTTGAGGAGGGGTTAAGTGATGCTTCATGGAAAAAATGTGTCTTGGTGGAGTATCAAGTCACTAAAAACTAATAGATACCCATTTGAGGGCTTGTTGAGATCTTTCCAATGGTATAGACGGTTCCTCAAACTGAGCTATGGTTTGGCCACAGTAGGTGAAAGAAAAATCAGGGGTTTTCTTTTAATAAGACAGTTTCCTTCCAAATTCACTCATTTGCAGGTGGAGCTGTGGTGAATGTAGTGAGGAGAGAAGGCCCTAAATCTTTCGGCAATCGTAGCAGACAAACCGACTGTTTGAATTTGAGATCCGTCAGTTGTAGGTAAGATGCCTAATCTTACTCTTTCATTTCAGTGGGTTGAATTTTCAGTTTCGGTACCCAAAGCTCATGAACTGGCCATGTCGCACTTTTTGGGGTCTGATCTGTGTCCTGGGTAGCAGGTACTTGGTAGAAAAATGTGATCTATCCCAAGAAATGACCTGAAAAGTGTGACCTTTTAGAGAAAGGGGTTTTCAGTGGTGTTTTTGGTTGAGATCTAAGGTTTTTATGGTTGAGGGGCATAGGTGCCCCCAAGCATGTTGTGGTCATGCCAAAATGTATTTAGGAAAAGGGGAATCAAAACACATTTTAATGATGTGGTGCACCATTTGTTTTCGTTATGGTTATGCAGTTTGAGAAAGGGAATGGAGGATTACCAATCTCTTTTGGTACTGCATATATGAATCAAAAGGACTTTAAGTTTCCAGATTGGCATACATGGTGTCACTATCCCAAAAAGAGGATTTTGGGATAATGAACTGGTGCTCTCCAGAAAATTCACAGGTTGGTCAACAACAATGTCGAAAGGACTGGGTTGTTTATGTAATATGAAGGAATGATGAGGGGTATCATCCCTAGAGTGATCTGAAGTGATATGGGACTTTAGAGGTTCTTCTAAATGTAGAAGAATCATGGTACTAAAGCCGACATGACCAGCTACACTCAGGGAGTTGTGGAGATTTTCTTCTCCTCGATTCATAGATATGAGTGCCCTCTTACCCAAACATTGCATGTCCATGTAATGGCCACAAGGTGTTTGTGTTTCGGATGTATGGGTTTGGTGTAAGGGAGGATAGATAAATTCAAGGGTGGTGACTACTTCCATAATGTCGTCATCGTAATAGAGGATGGGGTGACTGGTGGAAGAAATACCACCTGACGCAGCGAAGCTAGCTGACTCATCATCATGAGAAGGGAGGTTCACATGCACATTGTCACAAGTGGTGACAGAAGAGTAATCATATAAAGAATCTACCGATGTTGAGCCCAGGGTGATCGCTGAAGGGAGGTCAGACAAAACATCAGGGGGAGTCTCTAAGGGGACTTCCATCGAGGGTCTCATGGATGATGATAGATAGCAGAGGAAGGACCAAGGCTCCGTCATCTTGACATCATAAGGGGGAATGTCAATGGGATCATTCGTGTCCTTTGGTGTTGCCGAAGCAAGATGCACAAATAAGGGAGCGATGGACTCATTGCGCTTGGCCTCGAATTGGCGTAAGGCTTCTAGAGAGGAACGATACTCTTCTAGGTGAGGAAAGAGGTGAGTGTAGTGGCCATGGAAATCACACAAAGCAAAAGGGTGATTTTTGTGCAATGGTTTGAGTTTCGGGATTGAATCGAGTATAGTGACATATACCTCTGGAATATCAGATTCCGGAAACGTCTCATTGACCATGGACTTAAGGTGAGGAAACTCCAGAAAAGTATGGTTGGCATGGCTGAAAACATCACACAAAGCACACTGGATGGTATGCTTTGGAGGCTGAGAAGGGGCAGGGTTTTTCGGGGCATGCTTTTCCTTTGATGCCCCCTTGCGATCTTTGCCCTTCTTACTCGAAGCGGTCGCAACGGGAAGTGGTTCCTGTTGAGGTGAATGAGGCACTGTTGCAGTGGGAGAAGTCATAGGGACCATTTGAACCGAGGTCAAAGCAAGATAAGGTTTGGGTTGACCAGGCGGGGTAGTAACTGGAGGATCGAGGTACTAGACTGGAATCCCAAGGGTCAGGTTAGGAAGAGAGAGGGTGGCCATAACAGGTACCGTGTACACTCCTAGTGGGGGAGCTAGGAACAATATCTGACCAAAGGGGTAATGACCAGGCGGGACGGTTCCAAGGTGGTTAAGGCTTGGAGGAACCGTTCCAGGAGGATAAAGGGGCTTATGAGTACTAGCTGAAGGTGAAGGGCCAGGAGAAGACGGTTCAGAAGGCTGATCAGAGGACATCATGAGAATTTGGTAATCGAGGGAACCATATGGAAGAGGTTGAGTTGCCACCTGACCTTCAGGTGGTTGGGTAGCCACAAATCCTTGTTGAGGGAAAGGATCAGTAAGCACAGCCGATTGAATAGGTGCAGGACTGGGAGGAACGAAAGGGACGACTTGTTGTCCTCTCAATGTTGCTTGAGACTCCCATAGCTGTCACATATGTGGTAGAAGAGGAAAATCATGCGTATAATGACCATAAAAACCACAACAAGAACAGGGCTTGTTCGTACGAATAGGCCTATCCTGCTTGGGCTGAGTGCCTTATTGTTGGATTGTAGTGTTAGGAGCATTACCTTGATTAGGTCCATGATTACCAGGGGTAGCTTGATTTTGAGTGCCTTTCCTCATCCTTTTTGAGGGAGGAGGATTAGTCGTGCCCTGTTGTGCGTACACCTACCCCGGAGGGGGCAGTGGTTGTTGTTGCAGGGGTTAAGAAGGCAAGGGAGGAGGAGGTGCTAATGATGGAGGGGCTGGAGCACCAGGCTGTGGATACGGATAATAAGGAGGTTGGGTAACAGTGTGGTAAACAGGAGGTTGGGAAAAAAGAGGAGGCATGCCGTATCCTGGATACGTGCTACCGGGAGGGGGAAAAGTGCCGGAGGTGCTGGTCCCTCCCTAAGGAAAATCATAGCCCATGGGAGGTTAAGCATTCAGATTAAAGAGAGCTCCAACGATACCGTCGGTTATGTGAGATTCCCTAAGTGCGTTGGCACCATCGGGTCCAGGAAGATAAGGTAAAACGGTATAGACAAAACCTGACTGAGCATAGATCAGGTCATATTTTAATGCAATTTGGAGAGCAGCTTCTTCAGTTTGAGGAAAGTGCGATGCAACATCTTTCTCGATAGACGGCAAGAGAGATCTAAGGAACCAGTCCATGTAGACACGTTGTTCGAAGATAGGGGCTCGACATAGGCTCTTTCTTCTCCGCCATTCCTGAACATGGTCGGATAGGCGGGTTGCAGACGATTGATGGAAAGAGGTCAAGAGTTCGGTACTAGTGTCGTAACAAAGGGGAAGCTAGAAATAAGACAAAAAATCCCGGGCAAGAGTCACAAAGGTGGTATGGGAGGAAGGGGCCTGATCAACATACCACTTAGAAGCTTCACCTGTAAGCATTTTTTGGAACAACCGAAGATGGACAGAGTCATTGGTAATTGAGTTAGATGAACACCACATGTGGAAAGATCGAATATGATTTGAAGGATATTCTCCAACAAGGCCTTCAAACTTTGGGATGTCTGAAGGAAGGTTTGTTGGCATAGCAGGCCAACTAGCGTCATGGTGTATAGGGTCGTTTATCAACTGGTCAAAATCGGGGAGGCTGAGGCCTGCCATGAAGGGGAGCAAAGGTGCAGCCGAGGTAGTGTCCGTTGCCGTCCCACTAGTGGTATTCCTAGTCTGAGGGCCGGGGTTACCACCAGCAGCAGGTCCTACACTAGACATGGTGAAGGTGTCAGGGGGAGAACCGAAGGCGGAACGAGAAGGAGAACCCAAAGGACTGGAAGAAGAGTCGGTGTGCGGACTCGGTGGAGGAATAACTCGACCCCTACGTGGAGGAGTAAGTCGTCCTACCAGAAACTGAGGATGAAGGCCAAGAATTCTCCGAGATAAATGCCTTGGTGGTGCAATGGTGACGACACAAACATGGAACAAAGGAAAAAAGGACAAACAAGGGCAGGGAGGTGCACGATCAACTGATTACAATGTCAAAACAAGGGCAAGGAGGTGTAGGATCAATTGATTTCAATTTTTTTAGAGTCTTTGCTTGGCGGTGTTGACCAATCCCTTTTTCACTTGGGGTGTGTGTGTAAAAGTGTGTAAATTTTAATTTTTAAACCCAGACATTTTTAGAGAAAAAGAAAAAGTGCTCTATATAGCTGTAAATAAACCTGCAAATGACAATATATAGGCTTGCAAAAACTAGAAAATAAATAGCTAATGATGTAATTATCTAAACCCAAGGAGACGGGTCTCTCAACAACTAGTCTATAGATGAGTAAAAAACTAATCAAAACACACTAAAAAAGCTAATAGATCTAAGGTCAAGAGGGACAAGGATCTAAAAGAAAAAATCTCCTGGAAAGTGGTGCAGAAAACAACAATAACTTAGAGGAAAAATTACTGTAAAAAAGGTGGCGAAAGGCTATCTCCTGAAGGGAAATGAAGTGAACCCTAGAGGAAAACCCAAACAAAGCTAGATGAGGTGATTTGGATGGATAACAAGTCGATCTGAAGCGGATCTAAAGGTGAGGTATCAGATCTAAAAAAAATGGTTGAAGACTCTGAAATTTTAGACAAACTGCAACAACAAAAACTCTTCCACAATAAGTGGATGGTACTGAAGCCCTAAGGGGCTAGGTTCCCACTTATTTGAGCGAAAAATAACAAGTACAGGTCCAAAACGGGCAGAGACAAAGGTCAGACAACCCTGAACAGAGGCTCAGACAAACCCAGAAAACTTTTAGAAAAATCCCTACAAAAGTCTAGGTCATAGTTTCTGACCTGTTTTCAGCAGAGGTCGCGTTTTTGGGTTTTAAAGTACACCCTGAAGGTCTAGGTCGCAGGTTTTGGGCCAAAAAGTGTGACCTGCACTTCCATCACTCTCGGCGGCAGGTTTCAGAAAAATTTGTCGTCTCAGCTGCGGCTGATGTCTGTCACCTACGCAATAGGTATAAAAACACACGAAAGTCAGAATTTTTATCGTTTTAGGGTTTTATAGGTTAAAAAAAACATCAAGAAAAGAAAAAACAAGTGGTTGAAGAGAAATCCTAGGGTTTGAAGCAGCTGGATATGCAAGGATTAGAAAAACGACAGCGGTCTTAATCATAAACCCGTTTGGAGTCGCTAGTTGTTAGTATGAATCTTAATTCCAAGCATACGAAAAAAGACCACTTTAGCTGCGCATAACAAACAGCCCTAACAACAGAATGGACTGTTAATATCTTCAGATATGCAGTTAGGTGATCAAGATAAATGCTGTAAAAATCTAGATCTATGCATTAGAAGACATTAAACAGTAGAAAAAACAAGATTTACTTCATGCATCCAATAGACAAGACAAGAATATATCAAATGAATTTTGTATTAATGGCACCTCGGAGGAAAACACAAGAGGGTGTTCCCTGTTCCCTATAGAATTTACATTCCAGCATTAGATGATGAGCATTCTCTTCTCTTTCGGAGCACATTCGGCATCTTGAAGGCCCATGAAATCCTCTCTTCATAAGTCTGTCCTCAGTCATAATTATTTTATGGCATAGTATCCAACAAAATATATCAACTTTTGGAATAGAATTGTGGCTCCAAAGCCCCTTCCACACCTCGGGATTTGGAGGAACATGAGGCTTCTCTTGCAATTTTTTATAGCCCTGAAAAACTAAGTAGATGCCCAGTTTTATTCCCCAACCACGTTTATCTTGTTTCCCAGCAAGGATTGGTGCCTTACCATTCAGGAGAGAAAGGAGAACAACAAGATCACTCGACAGCTCCAGTGGCACATCTGGCAGGTTCCAACAATGCCAATTGCAGTCCACCCAACTTGAAATATCCCACAGTGATTTATAACCGGCATTGGTCATCCATATTCGTAGCGCTTGGAGAGAAACGATTTCGTCCAGAGGTGGATTGTTCATGATGCAATCATCCCAAAGCTTAATTTGTTTACCATTGCTTGGTATCCAAAAAGTGTGAGCATTGATCAACGGGATAGCTTTGGAACAGAACTTGAGGAAGTGCGATCCACAACTAGAGATGGGGCTGTCAAGGTAGCGTTTTCTTTTGCCAGTGAATTATTTCTTCCATAGTGATCTTTGCGCCCATTCGGGGTTAGGAGCTATGCGTTTCCGGATAATCTTAGCTCCCATGGCCATGTTTTGTATGCTGAGATCTTTAAAATTCAAGCCTCCTTCCATCATGGGTTTGGAGACTTTATTCTAGCTCACCAGAGGGATTCTCCTTTCATTTTGTTTACCTCCTTTCCAAAATAATTTTCAGATTATAGCCTCCATTTTTCTGAGAATGAAAGAAGGAGCCAAAATAACAGAAAATTGGAAAATGGGAAGACTGTTGAGAACAAATTTAATGAGGACTAACTTACCTGTAAGGTTGAGCTAAGTAAATCCCAAAGCCTTAATTTTGGTCTTGAATTTATCAAGTAGAGGAAGCCAATCTTTGGTGTAGGCTAGTCTGTGAAAGATAGGGAGGCCCAGATACTTAAATGAAGACCAATTGGATGAGGCAACAAATTCCATGCATCTGGAAATGGCACCGAGGACGTTGGCAGAGATGTTCCAACAGTAAATATGGCATTTCCCTTTATTTGGAATGCTTCCAGTTGCGTCACAGTAATCATCCAACTCTTCCTTGAACCTTGAGGCCAAAAGAACTGAGGCTGCACCCAGCAATAATGAATCATCATCAAACAAAGCGTGGTTTAAATTTTTAACTCCTCTTGCAATATTAAGACCCAAAATCTCTTGATCTATCTACTTCTTATCCAAGTAAAAGCTTAGGACAGAGGCTTGAATGACAAAAAGGAGCGGGGAGAGGGGACAACCCTGCCAAAGTCCTCTCGTAGCTTTGAAGAATTCTACTGCTCTTCCATTCACCAAGGGGGCAATCCATGGTTCAGAAATACAAGCCCAAATCCATTTAATGAAATTCGATCCAAATCCAAACTTGTGCATAACTTCCAAAAGAAAACTGTGTCTAACAGGGTCAAAGGCATTTGCCAAATCAAGTTTGACCACCATACCCTTCTCTTTACGTTGCAGACTTGAGTGGATCGCTTCTTGCACTAAGATGAAGTTAACCACAATCTACCTCCCTTGTACAAAGCTGCCTTGATTCTCCAGAATAATCGATGGAAGGATTCCTTTTAATATATTGGCAATCACTTTGGTGATCAATTTGTAACCTATGTTACAAAGAGAAATGGTATGAAATCTGTTGAAGGCATTAGCGCCCTTTTCCTTAGGAATGAGGGCAAGAAAGGAAAAATTAGTGATGCCCCCAATTTTCTAACAGGCTTGGGATTTCAATATAATTTTGTACAAGTCCTTTTTCCACTATCTGCCAACATGATTGAAGGAATTTTGCAGTAAAACCATCCGGGGCGGGGGTTTTGTTAGGCTCCATGGCAAAGAGAGCATCCTTGATTTCTTTTTTGGTGATATTTGCTTCCAGCTTTTGATTCATCACGAGGGTGATCTTTGAGGGAACAACATCAAGGAATTTGGAGTTTGGGTCTGTCACTTCTTCTTCACTATAAAGGTTTTTAAAGTGAGAAAAATTTTCCCTTTTGATGCTCATAAAGTCTTGTGGGTAGTGGCCTCTTCCTTGATTTCTGCAATGGATTTAAAGCATCTTCTCGCTTGGGCTTGTTTTTGGAAAAATGAGGAATTTTTGTCTCCCGCTTTAAGCCAAAGGCTGTGAGACTTTTGTCTCCAGTATTCTTCCTCCGAGAGGCATGCCTTGTGAATTTTGTGTTGAAGTTCTGCCTCCCTATCTAGAACCTCTCTCGTAATTACTACCTCTTCATTTTGAAAATGATGGTGCTCAAGACATTCGTGGGCCAGTTTTCTCTCCTTTGCAGGATTAGGGAGGATTTGGCCCATGCTTTCAGAACAAATTTGCCTCTTCTGAGCTTTTCCTCCCAAATTAAGAAGGGAGAGCACTTGACCGACATCCTCCAACAGTCCTTAACCAAATTCAAAAATTTCGGTTCCTCGACCCATAATGGGCTGAATCTAAAAGGGATAGGGCCAAGATCATTTTGGGCCTGCAAATCAAGCTTAATAGGCTTGTGATTTGAAACGCTACAAGGGAGAATGTGAATTCTAGTCTCTAGTCCTAGAAGAAGAAAAGAACTATGAACCAAAAATCTATCTAGCCTTGCAACAATGTGCCCAGGACCAACTCTTTTGTTTGACCAAGTGAACTTACCATTAGAGGGCGAGATGTCGACCAAATCCCAGTCCTGCATGAGATCCTCAACCCACTCCCTTACTAGATCCCTTATGATACACCTACGTGCTTTTTAGAAAAGTGCAAGGTGAGATTTAGATCGCCAGAAATTATTGTATTTTCCAGATTCTCTGAATCCAACAGGTTCCTGATGGAGTCCCAGCAGGCCTTTTTCTCCCCTACGTTTACTGGGACATATAGATTGAAGAGGAAAAAAACCTCCTTAGAGTCCAAATGCTGGAGTTTCAAAAACAACCAATGAGTATTTATAATCTCTGTGACCATCACAAACTTACTACTATTCCAAAGAGATCCCAACCCACCCGAGGCTCCCCAAGCAGAGACGACCTGTCCACTTCCTTTGTTCCAAAATTTCTTGCTTATTTGGAGAAAATCTTTATCCTCCATTTTTTTCTCCTAAATTAGAAGAATGTTTGGGGCTTCTATTCTTAGAAGACTTCACATGGCTTCTTCTTTTACTTTTCTCCCCATACCTCTGCAATTCTAGGAGGCAACCTTCATCACTTAATTTTTTGTGATTGATGGGCTCCCTTGGGGCCCTGTGTCTGTTTTCTTGTCACCTTCGGGGTTTTGGCCAAGAGTTTCTCAAGTGTAGGTTGACTACCCTGGAGCTTATCTTTGTAGGTTTCCTGTTCTCTCTTTTCCCAAGCATACTTTCGGCCTGTTGTCGATCTTCTAGCCGAGGTTTGTGATTCTCCTATTTTCCCTTCCTCCTCTAATTCCTCCAAGTCTTGTCCTTCCTCTTCAGCTTCTGCTTGTTTTTCCTTGGGTATTTCTGAAGCACTTTCTCTTGGCCTTGAGCATAATGAGGTCCCTTTGTCTAGGGTCTCTTTCTTTTGCATTTCAACCTCCTAAGGTTCCTCTACAACTGAGCTTAAGGGCTCAAACATGTTTTCTTGACTTTTCGGGGGAGAGCCATTCTGGGCAGAGGCTGGCTGGGGGCCTTGACCATTTGGAGCCGCAGATTGGGGGTTTTATGAGATATCTTTGACCACTTAACCTGATTCCATCCCTCCTCCTTCCCTTTCTCTGCTTCTCCTTTGCTCGGGCAACCCCTAGAAAAATGACCATAAATATGGCATTTACATCACTTGAAAGGAAGCTGCTCTTAATCTGACTTTTGCACATGGGTCCAACTGCCGACATTGATTTTTATTGCCTCCGGGAGTCCCACCTCTAGATCGATCTCGATGCATATCCAAGCACAATCATATTGGTCCTTGTTATTTTTCTTGTCAATAAATTTACCCAAGGCATTGCCTATGTGCTTCAGAGAGTCCTAGTTCCAGCAATGCATTGGAAGGTTCAGCAGCCGAACCCACACTGGGAAAACCATTAGAACATCCACAAATGGATCGAAATCTGGCATCCACTTATTGAGATAGAGGCCCTGAGGACCCATAAAATAGGGACCACTTCGAAATATCAGATCTTTGTCCTCCTTTGAAATGAACTCAAACAAGAAATAGCCTCTCGCCAGGAAGTACGCGGTTACATTGTTCTTGATTAGCGACGTCCAATTCTTGACAACCCAATTCTCTATTTTTTTTGGAGAGGGGAAAAGGCCCGTAAATTGGCCCACAAGGGCACGATCCACCAGGGACAAAGCAACCTGGATCGGTCCCTTAGGAGATAAAGAGACTTCTTGAATATCTTCCAACTTTTTGACGAACTTGGCAGTTTCAAATTTCTTCTTCTTCGGCAAAGTAGCCAACAATGAGTTAAAGGCAGCTTCAACAGAAGGGGGAGGAGGCAGCAGAGGAGCCTTGGGCGAGCCCAGTACCTCCATGGTTGCGTGGAGGAGCCCTGGCTAAGCACGGGCCCAAGCGATGAGAGCAACAACGAGCCCTAGCTGCACGCAAGCTCATGCATCAGGAGCGATTAAAATCCAATTTAAAGTATCGTCAATATTAATTCATATTAAAAAAAAGTACTCCTAACGAATATAGGATATTTTATTTTATACAACATTATTTTTTTTTTGACATTTTTTTCTATATATAGATATATATGAAGTTGATAAAATATTTTTGAAAAATATAAGGTTTAAACTTCTTACTCACATATTTTTTTTACTTCTAATTGAATTACAAAAAATTATATTAGGTCATATGAACAACTAATTAAATATGCATAGCATTTATTTTTCTTTTTTATTATATCGAACATTGGTTTTCTATTTAAAGAATATTTTCATTTTCATTTTAAGAGGGATGTACATACTTACACATACCCTTCATAGATTGAGCCTTTGGGCTTAATAAAGAAGATAGTAAGAAAAAAGATTCACATATTAGGAAATTGGGAGGGTAAAATAAAACAAAAATTTGTTAAGATAAACGGGAAAATGTTTCAAAAAGAACAAATTATATTTATTAATAGTGAAAGATATGTACAAAAAATTAATTAAATATAAAAATAATAAAATTAAAGATTAAAATATGATAAAAGGAAAAGAGTATACCAATTTCTTTAATAAAAATATTTTAGAAATATTACAATTTTTTTTTGTCCGTGAAAAGGAGCTCTATTAGTGATCCAAAAATTTACATCAAATTTGCCATGTGTGCTTAGCTCTCCTCGCTTCGCTCCGACCAGATTTGTTGGCCAGGAGAGCGATGTATATCCAAAAAAAAAAACACTAGATCCAAAAGACCAACCTTAAACATAAATACACCAAAAAACATGCAAAATAAACACAAAGCCAACCAACCTCAGAAGCTTCTTAGGGGTGTGGGGCCTTTCCCATCTGTTGGTGGGCCTGTTATCACTCCAATAATTCCTAGGGTTGTTATGTTTTGTTTAAGGAAATATTAGAGGTAACTATCAACCTACTTTTGAGATCATGATCTAGTCTTCCTAATGCTCAGAGAAGGCTCTCTCTTTATGATTTAACTTTGTTGTTTTTAATTGATTTTAGGCTAGTTATGTAAGATTAAATGGTTTTGATTTTGGTTTGGTGGTGGAATTACTGATTTAGATGTATAGATGTCTATCTATTTCCATTGGGCTATGGAGTCAATGTATCAAATAAACTAGTAAATAAATAACAAGATATAATAGAGAAGTATAAAGAAATCAAATTGAGGAATGAGGCATTGAAAGCTGTAACCTATGCCCAATATTGGAAACAGACTCCCAGTGACCAAAACAAATTTCTTTTAGCATTTGATTATAAAACATAGTTACCGATCAAATAGGAACTATTACCTCAAAATGGGAACTCTAACAAAAAAAAACATCAAAAACCCATGAAAAGACAAGCCGAAAATGAAAAGTTGTATTCTGGGATAACTTTTTTTTTCAGGGTAAATTTTCAGCATTTTTTAACAATGGAAGAAAAAGCCTTTTTTTTTGTGCAAAAAATACCCCAAAAACAAAAAGTTGTATTGTGGAATAACCTCTCTTTTTTTTGGGGTAAATTTTTAACATTTTTAAAAATAGATGTAAAACCCTTTTTTTTTGGTGCAAAAAGCACCCCGAAAACGAAAAGTGTTGAAACAAAAATTTTAGAATTAAAAAAATAAAAAAATAAAAAAAATAAAACAACATTTTAAATAATTGAAAAAAAAACAAATTTCATTACTTTTTTTAATTAAAAAAATTAATAGAAAAAATAAATAAAAAACATTTTAAAAATTAAAATTTAAAAATATATTAAAAAAATAAAAAATAAAAGAAAACAAATAAATTTAAAAAACTAAACTAAAATTAAAATATATAAATTAAATTTAAAAATTAAAAATTATTTTTTTATTAAATTAAAAACAAAAGAATTTAAATTTGAAAATAAAAAATTAAATTTTAAAAAAATATGTTAAATTTTAATAAATTGAAAAATAAAAAAATAATATATATATATATATATATATATATATATATATATATATATATATATATATATATATATTAATTAAAATTTAAAAATGAAAAAGTAAAATAAAATAAAGATATTAAACTTTAAAAAAAAATATTAGAAAAAACAAATAATTAACGCGTCGACAATGTTCCATTGCATGTGATTATTATCAAAAGATATTTTACAATTTTAACACATAAATTTTAAAAAATAAATTAAATTTAAATTATAAAAAATAAACTATAATTTAAGAAAGGAGGTTCAAAAGGTAAAAGAAGCTAGGAAGGAAGGAAAATGGGAAATAATCAGAAATAGAAAAGCAGTTATTCAAGATAGAAACCAAAAATATAGTAATAAATAGCAATTCAACATGCTCTGAATTCTTTCTTGGAACTGTCAGGGCTTTCCATGAAACAAAGGCCCCAAGCTAAGTTGGATCTCAAATGATGTTGATATGATATTGCTTGTTGAAACTTGGGAGCATGAAGAATCTAAGGTCCCTAACATAGATGGCTTTGCACTATGGTCTACCTGGAACAAGCGATCCTCCAGTAGAGGCATTGGGGGCATAGCTTGCTACATTAAGAAGAACATCTCCCCCCATGCTAGGATTTATAAAAACGACCCTTACAACCAGTATAGTTGGATTGAGATTACTGACATTAATGATAAAAATACCTACATAGCAATCTGTTATTTCCCCCCCATTAATTCTAACTTCTACAAGAAAAAGAATCTAGATAAAGATAGTCCTTACAATGATTTAGAGAATTATATTTCTAGCCTAAGGAATGAAGGTAATATCCTTTTAATGGGTGACTTTAATGCTCGAACTTCAAACAACCAAGCTATTCTTCTAAGCAATCATTCCAACCCCAATCCTCTTTGGTTAGACGAAGACCTTACTTTGGCTAGGTAGTACAAAAGGAGCTTTGAAGACCTTAGGGATAATTTGTTTGGATCGGAGCTAGTCAAGCTTTGTAGTGCTTAGGATCTCATAATTTGCAACGGTCTAAGGAAGTGGCCCAATTCTAGCAAGATGACCTGCATCCATGGGCTTGGCAGGAGCGTGGTAGACTATGTTATTTCTGATCTCCCTTTATACAACGAAATAATAAATTTTGACATCTTAGACGACCACGAGCCTAACTCTGATCATAGGCCTTTACTCATAACTCTCAATTTTTTCATGCATAGAGATCCCATAGAAGATAATCCTTATAGTCAAAAGAACTTAATATTTGATAGAAATAAAAACTATCTCTTTCTAAATGAATTAAAAACTATTTTTCTTCCTTTATCTAGTATAGACAACATAGATTAACTCTATCATAATTTTACTACAACCCTCTCATATTCTATTAACAAGTTCTCAATTGAAGTCTCAAGTAATAAAATAAATAGCAAAACCAACCCATGGTATGACAAAGATTGTAAAAGTGCGAGGAGATCAATTAAGGAAGCTGTTGATGAATCTCTCAAAATTAACAAGATAAAAATCTACAAAGCCCTAACTAAAAGGAAAAAAAGGCAATATATTCGTAAAAGACAAGAGAATCTCTTACACCTCTCTAAGGTGGCTCCTAAGAAATTCTGGAGGCAGATTCTAACTAGGAAAACTAAAGATAATAATAAAATTTCTTTACACGACTAGAATTCTTATCTTAAAAAACTTTATGAATCTCCAAATGCCAGGGATTTTGAAACCATGCTCACAACGAAAGAGTTTTTCTCATTATAAAACATTGATTTTGGGGTTAAACGCCTGGCAAATGGGAAAGCTAAAGACATTGAAGGTTACCAAGTGGAAATCTTAAAAATTGGAGGTCATGTCCTCATCCCCCACATCCACAAGCTTTTCAACCAAGCGGTCAAGCAAAGGTTCCCTAAACCTTGGACTCAGAGCCTAGCTATCCCTATTTTTAAAAATGGGGATACAAATAGCCCCTCTAATTATCGAACAACTATGATCAACCCTCTCTTAGCCAAGTTATATGGTATTATTTTGGAAAAGAAGTTGAGCATTTGGCTTGAAAGTGAAGGTAAGTGGGCTAAAGGCCAAGCTGGTTTTAGAAGGAAACACTCAACAACGGACCACCTCATTACGCTTAGGATCATTGTGGAGGAATGCCGCAATGATAAATCCAATCCCTTATATTGCTTTGTGGACTTTAGAAAGGCTTTCGATACGGTTCCTAGAAATAACCAATGGAAGCTAAATGTTCCTTTCGAGCTAAGAGCGACCACTGTAAGGTTATACGAGAATGTAATTGCCAAGTTAAAGAGCAATGAGGGGTGGTCGAAAGATATTAAGTGTAATATCGGAGTTAAACAAGGTTTCCCCCTCTCCCCTACCCTATTTGGCATTTACATAGACAAGCTAGAAGGTTGTTTAGAGGAAGCAGGATGTGCTGGCATGATGTTAGCTGCGATAGTCATCATCCTTCTTCTCTATGCTGACGATATTGTTCTTCTCGCAAGGTGCCCATTTGATATTAATAAGCAACTTATACTTCTTAAGGATTTTTTCTCTACCATGGGTATGTATGTTAACACTGACAAAACAAAAGTTATGATTATCAAATCCAAGAAGGACACTTACGCTAATTTTATGTATGACAATAGTAACTTGGAGGAAGTGTCTTATTACAAGTACCTAGGAATTGATATTCATCACAAGCTCAACTGGAACTATAACATTCAGAAAAGGATTAATGGGGGGTGGAAAGCTTATTTTGGTCTTGAAAATAATTGTAAAAAGACAAACCTCGTAATGTGGGATAGAAATAAGTTCCTCTTTGAAACTTTAGTCACTCCTGTTATCTTATATGGATGTGAGGTTTGGGGTTGCAGCATCTCTAGAGAATCTTGGAGAAGGATTGAGCAAATCTAGAAGCGTTTTATAACGTATAACCTTAAAATTAAAAGCAATACACCCTATCCTATTCTCCTTATAAGAGTGGGTCTTTCCCCTATCGGGAGCCTAGCTATGACTAGGCTTTTGTTGTACAAGCACAAGCTCAATAGCATAAGAGACCATAGACTTCCTAAGCTAGCTTTAAATTCCAGCCAAAACCACCTAAGGCTTAAATGAGGTTGGTATAAAGACACCAGGGGCTGGTTAAACCATTGGGAGATCGACGAGAATGTTGCATTGAAAAACATCAATAACATTAAAAAAATTGTTACTTCTAAGTTCAAAGAAAAAATGTGGTGTGAGAAAGATCTAACAGCTAAAAGAAAATTAAGGTACTATAAGGAGGTTTTCAACCCCACCTTAGAAGATCAACAGTATCTCTCTGTTTTAACTAGCTCAAAGAAGAAAATTAATATAGCCAAGATTAGAATGAACTCACATGAGCTCCATAGTGAAACAGGTCGTTGGACAGTTCCTAAAACACCATGGATGGAAAGGATCTGCCATCTCTGTGAGAATATGAACATCAAGGATGAAAATCACTTCCTCTTAGAGTGCCTCGCATACAACCACATTAGAGCTCAATTTCATAATCTTTGTTGCAATAGTGACCTTCCTAGCCTTGTAAGATGTCAAAATTATAGTGAGCTTGGTAGGCTTCTCTCCAAGCTTTTTGAGCATAGGAATAAAATCTTAAATCAAATTAAATAACTCTTTTCTTTAGGTCTGATAGACCAAAGATTGGTCTCAGTGGACATTAACCATCATCATCATCATCATTAAATTAAATTAAAAAATATACATTCTACATCTTATTAAATTAAAAAAATAATATTAATCTAAAAAATTAAATTTTAATAAATAAATTCTAAAAAAAAAAACACTTTTAAAATGAAAAAAAAATCAATTAAAAATGGAAAATGGAAACAAATAAATAAATACAAAATATTAAATGAAAAAAATAAAAATAAAAATATAAAAAATTAATTTAAATAAAAATATTAAATTTTATGTAATTAAAAAATAAAAATTAAAAAAATTAATATTAAATTTAAATAAATTAAAAAAAATTAACAAAATTTATTAAATTTTATTAAATTAAATTCAAAAATTAATATTAAATTTAATAAAATTAAATTAAAAAACAAATATGAAATATAATAAATAACAATAAAAATTAAAAAAGAATATTAAAAACGAAAAAAATTATTAAAATTTAATAAATAATAATAATAATAATAAAACGAATTAAAAACAAATTATTAATTGCGCCACCTAAGTTGTCGCCCAAGTTGTGACGGGGGTTGGCCGCTGGGCAGGCGGGGTCTGCTTGCAACCTCCCCCCCGCCTGCCCAATAACTGGCCCCCGCCGCCACTTGGGCTGGAGGTCGATTCCGGGAAATCGACCTCCCAATTCGATTCTGAGAATCGCCTTCCCCAAGTCGATTTCGGGAATCGACCTCCCCAGGTCGATTCTGGGAATTGGCCTCCCCAGGTCGATTCCCTCAAAAAATTAGGTACCTCAAAAATGTAGGTACCAGTTCAGTTACCTATTTGATCGGTAACTATGTTATAAGACTAAGAAGATGCAGATGACTTTCTTGTAGCCAACAGTACAGTTTCCAAAGTCATCAGCAGAATACAAGAAAACAACATTTGAAGTCATGGCTAAAGATGTTCATCCTATAGATCAAATTGAGTTCCACAAGCAAGTAGGAGAAATGCTATATTCTACTATGACCAACAAAGCTATGAGTGTACAAAAGCTACAAAATTCTCTAGAGAATATCAAAGCACAGTTAAAATTAGAGAAGGCATCTTCACAAGCCAAAGATAACATAATCAAATCACTTGAAGAATTGGTCATGGAGGTTGGATATGATCCAAAAAACATCAAAGCAGCTGAAGAGCTATTCAAGAAAAATAATGTAGACATTGTTGCATTGAAAAAACAACTGAAATTGCCTCCCACTGAACATCCACAGACTAAAGAAGTGTTGGAGAATGAAAGCCAAAAATATGGGATGATGAATCTCATCATTCAGTTGACAGCTCAACTGAAAGAGATGGAAAATGAAATGGATAAATTGGTGCAGGAAAAGAAGGCTAGTATGGAAGCATTCCTTGTCACTGTTATTCCTACAGTTACTACAGTAGTTCCATCTACTTCATCAGCTCCAGTGGCAACAATAGTTCCAGTGGCTACTGCAGTTACAACAACACCAACTACTACACCAACAACAGATTCAATAGCAGCAACTCATCCCAATGACGAGGCAGGTAAATTGATTAAAGCCATGCAGGACATGACAATCCAAAAAAATGAGATTAATAGACTTAAAAAACAAATAAAATGTCTAGAAGATGAAAAGAAGTTGGTACAAATAATGCATAAATAAAAAACTTAGAAGTCAAACAGATTGACTAACATAATACATAAGTTAGACAAAGAATTGACATTGAAAGAACCAGTTGCCCAAGAAAAGTAGCAGTTTTGGGCAGTTTTGGGCCAATATCATTAACTCTGTTAATGATATTTGGCCTTCCATCCAAGTTATATTTGAGCAGAAAGATTTGATCAAGGAAGCTAGTGAAGCTATTCAGAAAGTCAAAGAAGAACTTGGGAAAAAAGCTAGAAGAGGCAACTGAAATAATAAAGTTTCTTAATTCCAAGAACAAATAAGAATTAGAATAAATTGGCATAAGTGACATAACAGAAACAATCTTAGAGGTAAGAAAGGTAATTTCCAAGGGAAACTTGATGACACAACTTGAAGATAAGTGTCAGACTATGGAGTTAGCAATAACCAGATTCATGGTCAAATTTGATTTTTTGAGGTAGAAAGGTCTGCCTAATCCTTTGGTGATCAATGACAGATTAATGAAGCATGAATATTGTGAGAAGAAAATCAGGGAAGTGGCCAACGAACAGTCCAACAATTCCTCCATGAAAGGAATGCCTACAGGAAAAATACTCTATCATACCTTTGAAAATCTCTTTTACCTCCAGCACGAGGTAAATCATCTCTTTATAAACAAGCCTACTTTTGCAAAATACACAGAAGTTAATGAGATTTATAGAAGAATGGTAAAAATAAAATTACCAGATGATGAGGCTTGGGAAAAGCTATATGATTTACTGTGAAAGGTAAAAGTAAAAGTAGGTAAAAGAGAGATAGGTTAAAGGTAAAAACAAAGTAGTCAAGGTTAAGTAAAAACGGAGCATGCAGTTTAAAAATAAAAACAAAGTTAAAAGAAAATTAGATGACAAGGCAAAGTGAAAGACAAGCAGCGTTAAAGATACATCCAGCATCAAGTAACAGTCAGGGAGATAAAGCATCAAAAGATCAAAAATCAAACAAAAAAACCAAATAAGCAGGGACACCTTGCATTAGTTACATAGGTGTCTCTATCTTCTTGCATGCAGATATTTTGTATTCCTTGAATAATTCCTAAATCTGTTTTAGGATATTTTGTATTAGTTTTTGTATAAATACTTCATAATTCGAAGTATTGAGGGTGGATTCCTGAACATTTCTATAGTTGTAATTGATCCAAATACCTGAGGGTTTATTGTACCATTTTCAAGTCAACAGATAGGACTGAGTAATAAAGGAATTGCATTATAGGATTCATGTGTTGAGCCACTTCAGTGAAGTATCTTTCAATTGTTCAATTGTTATTTTCTTAAGTATTCCATAAACTTGTATGTTTTTCCAAATTTAAATGTTATAACAGGAATATTATTACAGAAATTGTTTAAGTACACTCTGTTCTGAACTGTTATTCATTTTGATGTTTTCTTCTGATATCTAGATATGAGAATCCTTAATTTCTCTCCCATCCCGATTGACCTCTTTCACATTCCTTCATTATCCGGTTTAAGGAATTTTTAACTGCTCCTTGATCCCGATTGAAAACCACTTCACCATCCACTCTAAAAGATCTGATTTTTCTTAGCTACCTTGCCCTGTTAACACTTCCGTAAGAACTTGATTCTGCCCTGTTTTCTTGATACATTGACTCCATAGCCCAATGGAAATAGACAGACATTTATCCATCCAAATCAGTAATTCCACCACGAAACCAAAATCAAAACCAATTAATCTTACATAACTAGCCTAAAATCAATTAAAAACAACAAAGTTAAATCATAAAGAGAGAGCCCTCTTTGAGCATTAGGAAGGCTAGATCCTGATCTCAAAAGTAGGTTGATAGTTACCTCTAATATTTATTTAAACAAAACATAACAACCCTAGGAATTATTGGAGTGATAACATATTGGCGACCATACTGGGGAAATCAGTCCTCAATTTTTAAATAAACCTTAAAAGAAATACTTTTACTCATCTTTTCACCTTAAGGTTGCATTTAGTGTTGTTAAGATTTTTCATTAAAAATTAAAATTTTGGCTTCCAAAAGAACATACTATACCAGGGCTCATCCTAATCCACAACCTACTATAATTTTTGATGATCTTGACAAAATTTTAAGAAAAAAAAATTAGAAAGTCTAGGAAGCAGTAGTCAATTAATAAAAGCAAATTCACTGCCTAAAGAATTATCAAGTTTACAAGATATTCAGTTTGATCTATCATTTGAACATTCCTTGTTTAGAACTAAATCTGAAAATTCTATCTATGATAGTGTAATAGATCCTAATTTTGTTCAATTCATTAAACAAATTAAGGAAACTCGACAACTTGAATTAGATCAACAGGTTCTAAATACTTTTGATGAACTAGATTCTTTGACTTCAAATTTGGTTAAAGATATAGATGAAGCATATTTCCAGCAATTAGTTGAATTAATTGCCCTAGTTGCTGCAACCCCTAAGCGTTCTACCATTCCTCCAGAAACTATAAAAACAAATCCATTTAGTTTCACCTCACCCATAATATTCACTACAGTCTAGTCCACATAACCATTCATCCCCAAGCTTCCTCTTCAACCAAAAGTTTTATTCCCATCTTCTAGTGCTCCAAGAATATATTATAGCATTCCAACTACATCCTCAAGTGTTCCAAATTCATCTGCAAGAACTTCAAGCTCATCACCAAGCACCACTAATTTGCCTCCTAACCAATCTAGAATCTTAGCCATGGTAGCCAGATATGCTCCTTTGGTTTTACAAGCTCAATTACATGCCATGCCACAGGATTACCAAAGTAAAATCTTTCAATTTGATGGTACTGGTCAATATAATCCACAAAAACATGTTAATAAAATGACTGATTACTTTGAATTGCATGAAATTGATGAAGTTGATGTACAAATGAGACTGTTTGCCCAAACTTTAGCAGGAGATGTAAAGAAATGGTTTAAAGCTTTACCTGCCAATCATATAGATGATTTAGCTGCTTTTCATTAATTATTTATCAATAGATGGGAAAGAAAGAAAAACCCTTTACAAATATTATCTGAATATGAAAACATTAGAAGAGCTCCTAGTGAATCTGTTCAGGATTATTGTACTAGGTTTAACAATATTTATAATGCAATTCATGCAAATATAAAACCTCCACCAGACTTAGCTCTAATCAAATTTCCATATGGTTTTGATATTGATATGTCCTATCAATTGAGAGAATGAAACCCTGAAACATTATAACATATGCAAATTAATGCAATTAGTGTAGAAGAAAACTTGTTAGCTAAAAGAGCGAGGATGAGAAATGAAAGAAGAGTAACCATTAAGGATGAACCATCCACATTAGACATTAAGATAGATATCTTAGCAAAGAGTATGGAAAGAATAATGGATACATTAGAAAACATGGAAAGAAAACCACAATGGGATAATCAACAATAGGTTCCTCAAATCATAAATCCAAACTTTAGAAATAATCCCAACACTGGTAAGTCAAGAGAAGCAACACTTGATTAATTGATTAGACCACCTTTCTATTGAGCATTGGAAAAGGTATGGATTCACTATGTATTTTATCATCTTTTTCCTTTAAACATAATTCTTTTTATCCTAGAAAGATGATTTATTGGATGATCATGATAGAATTGCAAAGACTCGTGTTTATTGTGAAAATTGAATAAAAATTTCCTTTTGTTCTAAAAACAGGAAACAAATGAATTAAACCGTCATTCGAGAAGCAAAGCTAAAATAGGAGTAACCACTGTTCCTCCAGAAAAAGACCGTATCAGACAATAAGAAGGAAATTCGAGTGTATAGCTAAAATAAAATAGGGAACAACACGTTTACAGCCTAAGAAGACCAAGCGCTAGCTAAAAAGAGAAAAGAAGCGAATCCCTCAGGATATTTCGATCCTGAGGGATCGATGTTCAATCTTATCATGTTTCTTGTCTTATCCGTCAAACTGTTATAAAAGGAAATGCCTTTAGAAATTGAGGGACATAATGATTTATGATTAAAAATTGCTTTTGTAACTCTGTAATTTCTTAACTCTCGTGATCAGAGAGCGACTGATGTAAACGCTATTGATGTTTGATTAATACAAGATCTTGTTGCCATTATATTTCTTAACTCTGGAGTAAAGCTCAGCGGCGTTTCACTGGTGGTTAAGGGCCCAGCCCTGGTGGATCGATCTGCTGTTTGTATCATTACCTTTCAGTTATCGTTGTGTGATAGTTCATATTCACTTTTATTACAGTTTGTAAGTTAATTGGTTTACTGTTTAATTGCGTATTGATATTGGTGTGTTACGTTGATGAATTGCATTGTTGTTCCGTTCTAATAAGAAACTTAATTCCTGTATCATTTATCTTGTTATGCTTTACAGATCTTTGTTGTTCAGCATTTGATTCCATTTGTTGTTCCGTTTGATTGCTGTTCATTTCGGATTGCTGCTTAACAGAGTTTTTTTTTGACATGGTTTGCAGTTCAATAAAATTTTCTATTTGATTCCGTCAGATAGGATTTGCTGTTCGGATTCATTGAATAGGATTTGCTGTTCAATTCTTCTAAGTTATATTTTTCTGTTGATTTACATAACTGTTCAACCCCAGTTTGTTGTTCATTTCTGATTCATTAGTTTACATATTGCAAAGAGTTTGCTTTTAAAGTGCTTGCATAGTTTACTTTCATTAGCAGCATTTAGTTCAAATTATATTTTCATTTAATTTCTTTAAAACAGGATTATCAACTGTAAAGAATACTGGTTATTACTCCCACGTTATCAGATTGATTATCTTGTTCTTAGTTGATTTTATCAGTTTCTAAAGGAAAGAGTTATCATTACTGTGTCCTTCACTGATACTTGCTGAGTGAATGATTGAATTTTCAAGTATTTAAGTTTATGTCATTGTAGTTAGATTTCTTTTCCAAGCATCCATTTACTCTTGTATTTACAACACTATACTACATATTGCAAAGAATTACTCTTAGATTGAATCGCAGCCTCAAACTGAGTACACTCTTGAAACAAAAATTCGTTCCTAGATTGATAATTAATGTACGATAAATAGGCGTTAAAAAGACACCTTTTATACCTCAACATTTTGGCGCCGTTTCCGGGGAGAGTGTAGCCATTTACAGAGAGTGATTCATATTTGATTTTTTTTTTTTCTGCTAGCGAAGAATTGGGTATTAAAAACGGAAGGTAAGAACCTGCGTACCGAACAAGAAACATACTTGTTCACTGGCCCACTTCACAACAGAATTGGGTAAAAATTTTAGGTACGAATGAATGTTTGTCTTTTTGAATGAATAGAAAAGATAAAAAGAACAAAATTCCTCCTAAACCTGAAAAACCTAAGGGACCGGTGACCCTTGGGTGAACAACTTTCATTGACAAAATCCTTAAGAAAACTGAATCTCAGCCATCAATAGGACCTAGGAAAGTTATATCTAGACAGACTAATAGTTCCCTTCAGGCCACATAATCACCATCTGTAGCCTTTGTTGAGGTACATACTCAAACTGAAGGAATTGAGCAAGATTCCCAAGAAATTGAGAATTCTCGCCTAATTTCTTTGCAAGAAGGGAAATCTAGTAATCTCCACGAAGGAGAAGGGGAAACAGGGGAAACAAAAGAACCAAAATATCCTCTTGAAGTAATCTAAACAGTGAGCAGCCCAGATAAGGGAAATGTTGTCAATATCATTCAAAACAAAACTAAAGGACCTGAATCTCCTCAGATACTAGGCCAGCAAGGAACACTTATTATTCTAGATCAAGGGAGTGATGTCAAGGTCAATCTTGTTCCTTCTAGTCAGCCTAGGAATTCCCTTGAAATCCCGGAAGGATATTGGCACATATTCGATCAAATGGCCCAGAACCAGAACCAACAAACACCTCAAATAACTTCCACACTGCAATATGCCATTGTGGACACTGCAGTTAATGCACCTATGAGGGCCATTCCTCTTCAGCATATTCCTACATTCCATGGATTAACATCAGAAGATCCAGATGCATTCTTGTTTGAATTTGATGTATTATGCAGGGGGTATGGCTATACCACCGATCCCCAAAAATTAAAATTATTTCATTCCACATTAAAAGGAGCAGCTTTACGATGGTTTATGAGGTTAGGTGGAGGTGTTATAAATGATTGGGATCAGATGAAAGTTGTGTTTCTAAAGAAATATCAGGATTATTGAAGGTCTAGGGAATTAAAAGATGAAATATTTCAGATGACAGCAAAACCTAATGAAACACTTGAGGAATATGTAGAATGCTTTCAATACAACCTCCAGAGATCACCTTATGCATCTTTACCCTTACTTGATAATGTGTTGAAAACTACATTGCTTAAAGGGATGAAGGAACAATGGGTTGAAACATTAAAAATTATGGGCAAAGGTGATATATATCAAGAAAATTTTGCTGACATTATTGATTTATGTATCAGGAGCTCGAGAGGCAGCACAAGGCTAAAATCACCAGAATGTGATATGATCACAAGAGATAGTAAGATCTTTGGTGAAAGTATAACCCGCGCAGAAATTGGAAATCTACTAGAAGATTTTAAAACGGATATTCTAGGGACTCTGACAACACAGTTCGACATTATGCAAGCCAAACAAAAACAAGTAGAAGCAGAACAAAATCTGGCAATATTCTTCCCTAAATGCAGAAATAAACACAACCATAAAGAGTGCCCATTGGATATAGTCAAAGTCTGTGCTATCTGCACAAAATATCACTCCACAGAAGGTTTCCCCTCGCTCCCTAGATTGAAATAAGTTTACAAGGAGGTGGAAGAAGAATCAGAATTGGTATGCCTACTCAATCAGCGCCGACAATGGCAGTCATGACAAACAGGATGCCAATTGATCCATCCTCTTCTTTTCAGTTTCCTCAGTATAATGATCAACAATATAATGGAATGTGGAAAAATCAGCCACCTTTCCCCAATTGGTCACAACAGCCATTCCCTACATCACCATGGCCAAATCAAACAAATCAAACCAATTGGCCAAACTTTCCTTACTGTCCACCATTTTGGAAAAACAATGCTTATCCAACATAATGGTCCCCCTCCACCTCGCAGAGTCAGACCTGGCAGAAAAACTGGCAAAGACCTACAAATCAGCCAGCTGGAATAATCCCTCTCCCTCAACCTACACTGCCAGCCCCCTATACATTGCCACAAAATCCCCATACCAACTTAAGACCGCAACTCCCGGCCCAACCCAACCCAAACCCCAATAATAGGCCAGTTCAATCTGTTCAAATAATGGAACCACCAAAACTAGAAACTGAACTGAGGGAGTGTAATGACCTTCAACTAAGATCTGGGCACATAGTAGAAACGGAGGGAGACAAAAATGTTCAAGTTGAAGACTCGTTACCCGTAGAACAAACAGTGCACAAGGAGAATATGGTTAAACAACAAACTCAGAAACAAGAAACCACCTCTTCTCCACCGTTCCCAGAACGATTAATCATATCTCGCCCAATAGAATATCATGATTTTGATCTTTTGGGAGAACTAAAAAATTTGTGTATAAAAATCCCTCTCCTCCAAGCTATCCAAGACATCCCTATTTATGCAAAAACCATCAAATAACTATGTATAAGGAAGCCCAAGAGGAGAATAACAACTAACCCAACTGTCCAAGTAGTCGGCACTTTATTTGATTTATTATCAGGAATGGAAACACTTATAAAGTATGAGGACCCAGGAAATCCTATAGTGATGGTAAAAATCAATGGGCAATCATTTCCAAATGCCTTAGTTGATTTGGGAGCTGCAATTAATATCCTAACAACCACCACTTTTCAAAAACTTGGCATTACATCATTAGATCCAACAACAACCTTATTAGAATTGGCTGATCGATTGGTAGTCAAACCATAAGGTACATTACATGATGTAATGGTATCAGTAGATTCCTGGGAGTTCCTTGCTGACTTCCTGATTATCAACCCCAAAAACCGGCTAGATGGACACCCTTTGATCCTAGGTAGACCTTGGTTGGAAACTGTCGATGCTTACATTGGCTGCCGACAAGGCAACATGACTATAACAAGGGGAAACTATGTCAAGAATTTAGCTTTATATCCCCCAGCCCAACCAAGCCTATTGATAATCAAAACAAGGAAACAACCTGTATCATATCTCATGGAAAACATTAGATCACCACTAACCATAGAAGATGCCCTCGAATTTAAAGACCAAACAGAGGATGACATTATTAACACTTTCATCAATAAACCAAAAATCAGATCCCATTTTCAATGTCACATGATCAAGGAAGCATTTGATAATAAAGAAGAAGAAGATCCCCTGAAAGACATTCATGATCAATCAATACCCACCACTTCTGTTTACAATAGCAAAAATCTAGAAAGTGAACCAGGAAAAACCTTAAACATTAACAAAAATCTGACTGTTGAACAAGAAACGAGGACGGTCCAATTACTACAAAAATATAAGGGAGCCTTTGCATGGGAATTTCCAGACATGAAGGGAATTGACCCCCAGTTATGTACGCACCACATCTATATAGAAAAATATGCCAGACCCATTTTCCAACCTCAACGAAGATTAAACCCTCATCTTAAATATATTGTGAAATTTGAAATACAAAAGCTCTTGGATGTCAATTTTATTTACCCAATGTCTGATAGCAAGTGGGTCTCTCCATTAGTAGTAGTGCCAAAGAAGAACGGAAAGTGGAGGATATGTGTTGACTACCGAGAACTAAACAAAGCAACCTAGAAAGACCACTTTCCCCTTCCCTTCATTGACTAGGTATTAGATACATTAGCAGGAAAGACATTATTTTCTTTCCTAGATGGCTTTAGCGGATACAATCAAATTCAGATTGCCCCTGAAGACCAAGACAAAACCACTTTTACCTGCCCTTGGGGGACATTTTCCTATCGAGTGTTACCCTTTGTCCTATGCAATGCCCCTGCTACATTTCAAAGGGCCATTCTCAGCATCTTTTCAGATTTAATAAATGAAGGGCTCGAAGTATACATGGATGACTTCACACCTTACGGAGATGATTTTGAGCCAGCATTAGAAACTTTGGAAAAGGTGTTGCAAAGATGTATTGACACTAGGCTTTCCTTAAGCCATGAAAAGTTTCACATGATGATGATCGAGGGATTCATCTTAGGTCATTATATTTCAACAGCTGGAATACAGGTAGATCCAGCTAAAATTCAGGTAATTTTGTTAATGCCTTCTCCTACCACACAAACAGAGGTACGTAGCTTTCTCGGATTTTCTGGTTATTATAGAATATTTATAGAACATTATTCTCGAGTAGTTGCACTTTTATATGCACTAACAGGGAATGTTGATTTTAATTGGACAGATAAATGTGACCATGCTTTTGAGGATCTCAAAAAGCTTCTATTAACAGCCCCAGTGCTAAGGGGCCCAAATTGGGATTTGCCATTTCAAATTTCATCTGATGCCTCAGACACAGCTATTGGAGCAGTTCTTGGGTAGGAAGAGGATAAGAAACCATATGCAATCTATTATATTAGCAAAAATATATCTCCTGCTGAATTAAACTATACTATGACTGAGAAAGAATTTTTAGCTGTGATACATGCTGTAAATAAATTTAGACATTATATAACTGGGTATCCTGTAGTTTTATATACAGATCACTTTTCCATAAAAATTTTAGCAAATAAACCTGTTACAAATGGTAGAGTAAAAATATGGTTGATTTTATTACATTAATTCGATATCACAATAAAATATAGACCTGGAAAAGAGAACCTTGTAGCTGATTTCCTATCACGAATGCCAAAACCAACAGATGCAACAGCAGTCGAAGATCACTTCCCCGATGAACATTTGTTCGTTGTTACTGCTAGAACCCCATGGTATGCTAACATTGCAAATTATTTAGCAATAGGTAAATTACCTAAGCATCTAATGCCCAATGAACGAAAATAGATAGTACAACGTAGTACCCGATTCTCTTGGATTGGGGGCTACCTGTTTCATACAGGATCAGATATGCACATCAGGAGATGCATTTGAGAGGATGAAATATTTGATATTTTGAAAGCATGCCACGACGGGCTGTGTGGCAGACATTTTGCAGATCGTAGGACTGGCCACAAAGTTTTACAAACAGGCTATTACTGGCCTACAATTTTTAAAGACGCTGAAAAATTTGTACAGGCTTGTGATAGTTGCCAAAGGGCGGGTCGCCCTAGACAATTTGATGAAATGCCTTTGAACCCACAATTAGTAATCGAGCCATTTGAACACTGGGCGCTCGACTTTGTTAGTCCTATTAACCCACCATCAAATCAGAAAACATACATCCTAGTCACAATAGAGTGTGTTACTAAATGGGTTGAAGCAGAGGCACTTTCGAGAGCTACAGAGGACTCTAAAATACAATTCCTTTGCAAAATATTTTTCTGATACGGCCTCCCAAGGGACATAATTACATATGGAGGAAAACAATTTGTAGGTAATAGAATTGCCGCAACATTAGAAAATTACCACATTCAACACAAAATCACAACTCCATACCACCCGCAGGCAAATGGCTAGGTAGAGAGCACGAATAAAGTCATTGAATCTATACTGACAAAAACAGTTGCATCACACAGACGTGACTGGGCTTATAGATTGCCAGAATCTTTGTGGGCATATCAAACAACAGGGAGAAGCACCACGGGGTGTTCACCATATCAATTAGTATTTGGAAAAGAACCCATCTTTCCAATAGAATTTGAAATTCAAACATTAAGAACAACCCAGGAGGTGGGTTTAGATTTAAATGAAGCCCAGGTCAGAAGATTACAACAAATCAATGAGTTAGATGAAATTAGGCTCTCTGCTCTTCAGCACACTGCATTAATTCAACAACAGAGAGCAAAATGGCACGACGCCCTCATCAAAGAGAAAATATTCCATGAAGGGGATTGGGCACTCCTATATGACTCCAAGTTTCAAAATTTCCCGGGAAAACTCCAGACACGATGGCTTGGACACTACGAGATACAAAAAGTGCATGATAATGGCACCATCACATTAACCACCATTGATGGATCTGGACATTCGTTCAAAGTAAACGGTCATCGAGTGCAACTTTATCATAAACCACTTAGTCGAGAGTCCTTTTACCGGCAATTACGAGAAGATTCTACCATGCAAATTCTGGCTGAGGGAGACAAATCCTCCTCAACACCCATTCACTGAATAATTTCTTTCATTTTGAAACTTCTACATAAAGCTTTTCTCTTTATCTTGCTTGTTTTTGTACAGATTTTAAGCCATTCCTTTTTAAGGAACAACAACAGTTTCTCTCAAGAAACAACGCATTGAGTGTTTCTTTTTGTTGTTCCTTTCAAAAGGAACAACAGTTTTTGCTGCTTTTTTTTTTCTATTCCTTTTCAAAGGAACAACATTTTTCGTTCTTCCTTTGAAAAGGAACAACAGTTTTTGTTGTTCCTTTCAAAAGGAACAACAGTTTTTGCCCCGAGTTTTTGTTGTTCCTTTCCAAAGGAACAACAGTTTTTCCACCTGTTTTTGTTGTTCCTTCCCAAAGGAACAACATTTCCATTGATTGTTTTTATTGTTCCTTTCCAAAGGAACAACATTTCCGCAGATTGTTTTTGTTGTTCCTTCCCAAATGAACAACACTTTTTGAGTGCATTTTTCTTGTTTTAGAACAACTTTTTGAATATTTTTGTGAATTCTTCATGACTCTCTTAAAGGAAAACATACAATTTATGCAAGGATACACAAATTAAAGGTTACTGGAATCAGCAAATCAAGAGAAATTTTCATTTTTGAGAAATTGTTTTGTAGTGATAAGAAAATGGAAAGGACACAACTATCTATATCACTTTGTTGTCTTTATTTTCACTAAAATTAATATGATCGGTTATCTTTATCATGTTGGTTCTTCCCTAAATTCTCATAACTCTCTTTGATTTTTATTTATTGAATAAGAATAAGGGCATATTTTCTCTATTGAGATGTTCAGACTTCTTCCACCATCCCTACTCTTAAGGAGTGTTGAGCCATCCTCTATATATAAGTATGGAAGTGCTATTAAAAATAATAATAATAATAAAAAAATAAAAAAATAAAAAAATCTCTATATAATTACTAACAATTCTATGATATGGCAGATGGAGGAGAGGGGGTCTCATCAAGAACCAACCTACCATGATAATAAGGAAGCAGTGAAGTGGCATTCCCATTATGGCCACCACACCAGGGACATGATCCAATGGATAACTCAAAAAAAAAAAAAAAAAAAGTCCTTGGAACAGGAGGTCTCATCACGAGCCAACCTGTCCACCTTTCACTCCTTCCTGGTGAATGGCATTGTGAGACATCTGGTTCCCAAGTCAGCACAATGGCCTCCATCATGACATCACAACAGCACTTCCCTAGGCATAAATAAAGGACAATGGTTCCAAGGGTGAAAAAGAGACTTTGTCAAGGTTATAGACACCTGTGGGCAACAAAGCTCTGCTGATGGTATTGGAGTCACACTTTTCAAATAAATAGTAATAATAAACCCTTTTCTTATATCTCTATCTAATATCAAATGAGAGTATGTTCCTAAACCCTTTGTTTTGAACCTATTATGCATGAAATTTATTCATAAATCGATCATAATAGTTTGTGTGGGTAATGACCGCATAAGTACTTGTTTTCACATCAGCTGTCCCTTTCCCTTATCTTCGAATCAGTACATAAACGTTTCTATATCTATTTACAAGTTAAGAATATGCATCGATTTCAGTAATGCAATAATTTGATTGATCGTATAATAAGTATGTATGCTTTTTACTGTTGTACAAATGTTGTGCAGTACCTTTCTCTTCTATTTGACAATTGAGGACGACCTATCATCCTTCAGGGGGGCGCGGATGCCTTTTAATGCCTGCATGCAGGTCAAATCCCGATATTTTATCCCTGCATGTGGATCAAATCCCTATATTCTCGGTAATAATAAAAGCTTAACGGTATTATTCTGATATACTATGTTGTGTTGTTCCATTACATTACTGTGCATTTGTGAAGAATTAACAGTGTGCAGATAAAATGGGAGGACGACCAATTCGTAGTGAGCCACAGGTGCTAACTATTTCTAACGCTACACGGGAAATTCTGGAGAGAGTAGGGTGGATTACCTACCTCAAAAGACTACAATAACCTCATGAAACGGTAGCCATTGATTTTTTATAGAATTTGCAGTAAGGTTACTCCATGGTTAGAGGTAGGAAGATAGCAGTAACAGACTCAATAATCACCGAGGTGTCTGGTCTGCCAGCGGAAGGAACCATATGGACCCATAAGAAAGTGAGGCTTCAAGAAGCCATGAACATTCATCGAGATGAAGGACAGACCCTGGTCATCAAAGGGAAAGGATTTCAGCCAGCGTCGTTGGGAGAACCATGGACAGAATTGGAAAAAGTAGTACAGGGCTACATAACATGCGATGGAAGAAAAGATGGGGTAAGACCTCGCCACCTTAAGTTATTGGCAGTATTAAAGCAAAAATGTACTGTAAACGTGCCTGCATTTTTAAATTTCTTATTGCATGATGTCGCCCGAAGTATAAGAAATTCTCGTCATATAGACATGGTGGTAAGCCACCATTGCTTAATCAGATTGATAGTGAGTTACAGTCTTGCCCAGCAGCGGACTAGTTGGGAAGAACTTATATTCTCAATTGACGGAGGAATAGCCCTGCTTGCCCCAAAACACAAAAGAATTACTAGCACAACAGCAGAACTATCAAAACGCAGACAATCCTCAAGGTTAAGGAGAAGTAGGCGAATGATAGAAGGTTTTCAGGGTAGCATTAGCCAACCCCTAGAATTGCCTAGTTCGACAGATGAACAACCCCCACAAATCGAAGAAGGAAGTCATCATACCGATGAGGAAGAAGGAAATGACGAGGAAGAAGAAGAGATTCACCACACTGGTGAAGAAGAAGAAAGTCACCACACCAGTGGAGAAGAAGAAAGTCACTATATCGATGAGGAGGAAGGAAGTTATCACACCTGTGAAGAGGAAGGAAGCAATGAAGATGAAAGAGAGGGAGCAGAACCTCCTGAAACCACCATTACAAGTCCACCTCAAAGACCATTGCAGGAGGACCATTTGGCCCAAATTTTGGCCAACATGAGCGAATACATACAACCCCACAGCCCACTAACTTCAACATTGAGATAAACCAATTGTAGGAACAAGTTGTTACTGGTGAAGATACGGCTAAGGGGATACCCGATGAAGTAGAAGAAGAAAACCCTTAGGGAACAACAGAACTAGCTGGGGTTACTTCCCCTGAGAAATGCAACCAGGAAGGTATGAACACTGAAGAAGTGTTCCAAACGGAAGATCCTCAGGGAACAGCAGAACCAGTTAAGGTTACTACCCCGGAAGAACGTAGCCAGGAGCATATGAACATTGAAGAAGTGTTCCAAGCAGAAAACAGAGAAGCAAGCCTGAGTGAAGGACCGACTACTGAAAACCAAACCCTACCTGAGAAATTAAGTACAGAGAAAGGGATAGTCGTTCCTCCCAGGAGGAAAAAGAAAGTAACCGAACTTGAGAAGATGCGGAGGGAATGGCAGAAGCTTCAAAAGCTAGTGGAACAACTCAGACCGAGTATTAGGGTTCTCAAAATGAAGACAACCCCCAAACGAACCCCAAAGAAAAGGAAAGTAGCCACCAAAGCAAAGCCCCAGAGTGCAGAGACTATGGAAACCCAAGCTGAGTCCAATCAAGAAAGCATGGAACATCAAGCAGTTGTTACAGAGATAGCTGCCCCAAATGAAAGCACACAGGCCTGCAGTCAAAACATTTTTATTGATCCTACTATAGCAGAACTCCAAAATAAGCTAGCACAGGCCCGACAAGCAAGAGAAAAGCTTGAGGAAGAGACTGTCCCCAAAAATAAATATCAACAGCTACAGCAGCAACTAAAGGACATCAGTGCATCAGAGGCTGAAGCCTATGATAAGTGTCGGAAGGCAGAAGAGAAAGCTGAAAAGGTAAGGAATGAATTAAAAATGGCCCAGAATCAAATGGATACTCTCTGCTCCTTATACACAGATGTTCTAGCATGTAGATGCCTTGCCAAGAATTATGCTTTGTTTTTATTAGAAAGATATTTACAATTGAAAATTAAAGCAGTTAGGGCAGGAAAGTCTATAGAATTAAACACTGTAGATGATTTTGTAAATTGCTACAAACTCTATGGGGTTAAAGTCCAGCGTCTGCTATGTGAGTTCTATTTTCACAATCTTATATTGGAGAATGATATTGAGATAAATCCCAGCCCTTTTGTGGGTGACATCCAATATCAAGCATTTATTTCATTTGCTTTCAATTAGTTGAAATGGCTCAAGGCCTATAAAACTTTCCAAAGGTAGGAAAATGGCTTAGATCTTTGCGTTAGGGGTGAACCAAAACACCCATTACAACTATGGGCTAGGCAGAAGAGTCTAATGACAAAGGAGGGTGTGATCCAAACTTTGGGACCCCTCCACAAAGCAATTGTCTTGGATGGGGTAGAATATTTTATATCTATCAGAAACCGGGCCTATATAGCAACTAAAGCCCGATGGAATATTTCCAATCAGAAAGTTCAAGGCAGAGAGCCATTTAATTATAGAAATTTTGGATTACCTGCTGACCGCCTGATTCTCTATAGTAACCTCATCTTGAGGGAAGGCCCATACTGGCTAGTTTGTAGATTTCGAAGTCCCATTATATGGTATCCTGCAACAGACTATAAATTCATTTATGAGTTACCTGAAGGATAGACAGGGCACATCTTTGAAGCTTTAGCTGCAAACCATGGTTTTAGACCTCTTAATGAAAAACATTCTCTAGCCTATTCTCTAACTGTTTTACATGTAAACTATGGTTTTCATGAGGCCATGAAAAAGGGTAAGCAGGGGGATGTGTTGAGCATTGGAAAAGGTATGGATTCACTATGTATTTTCTCATATTTTTCCTTTAAACATAATTATTTTTATCCTAGAAATATGATTTATTGGAGGATTATGATAGAATTGCAAAGACTCATTTTTATTGTGAAAATTGACTAAAAATTGCCTTTTGTTCTAAAACCAGGAAACAAATGAAGTAAACCATCATTTGAGAAGCAGAGCTAAAATAGGAGTAACCGTTGTTCCTCCAGAAAAAGACTGTATCCAGACAATAAGAAGGAAATCCAAGCGTATAGCTAAAGGAAAATAGGGAACAACACGTTTACAGCCTAAGAAGACCAAGCACTAGCTAAAAAGAGAAAAGAAGCGAATCCCTCAGGATATTTCGATCCTGAGGGATCACTGTTCAATCTTATCATGTTTCTTGTCTTATCCGTTGAACTGTTATAAAAGGAAGTGCCTTTAGAAATCAAGGTACAAAATGATTTATGATTAAACAATGCTTTTGTAACTCTGTAATTTCTTAACTCTCATAATCAGAGAGTGACTGTTGTAAACGCTATTGATGTTTGATTAATACAAGATCTTGTTGTCGTTCTATTTCTTAACTCTGGAGTAAAGCTCAACGACGTTTCACTGGTGGTTAAGAGCTCGACCCTGGTGGATCGATCTACTGTTTGTATCATTACCTTTCAGTTATCGTTGTGTGATAGTTAATATTCGCTTTTATTACAGTTTGTAAGTTAATTGGTTTACTATTTAATTGCGTATTGATATTGGTGCGTTACGTTGATGAATTGCATTGATGTTCCATTCTAACAAGAATCTTAATTCCTGTATCATTTATCTTGTTATGCTTTACAGAGATTTGTTGTTCAACATTTGATTCCATTTTCTGTTCCGTTTGATTGTTGTTCATTTCAGATTGCTGCTTAACAGAGTTTGTTGTCGACAGGCTTTGTTATTCAATAGAATTTGCTATTTGATTCCATCAGATATGATTTGCTGTTTGGATTCATTGAATAGGATTTGTTGTTCAATTCTTCTAAGTTATAGTTTTTTGTTGGTTTACATTACTGTTCAACCCCAGTTTGTTGTTCATTTTTTATTCATTAGTTTACATATTTCAAAGAGTTTGCTTTTAGAAGTGCTTGCATAGTTTACTTTCATTAGCAACATTTAGTTCAAATTCTATTTTCATTTAATTGCTTTAAAATAGAATTATCAACTGTAAAGAATACTGGTTATTGCCCCCACATTCTCAGATTGATTATCTTGTTCTTAGTTGATATTACCAGTTTCTAAAGGAAAGAGTTATCATTACTGTATCCTTGACTGATACTTGCTGAGTGAATGATTGATTTTTCAAGTATTTAAGTTTATGTCATTGTAGTTAGATTTATTTTCCAAGCATCCGTTTACTCTTGTATTTACAACACTATACTACATATTGCAAAGCAATACTCTTAGATTGAATTCCAGCCTCAGACTGAGTACACTCTTGAAACAAAAATTCGTTCCTGGATTGATAATTAATGTAGGATAAATAGGCATTAAAAAGACACCTTTTATACCTCAACACTTTCCAAGAAAACAATGTTGAGAGTTCCCACCAAAATGAAGAAGACCAGGACACTCAGAATAACTTAATGGGAATAAATGATGATAATACTATTTTTCTTACCCAATAAGAACAAGAATTATACATGTTACAACAGTTACAATTAGAATCTGGGGAGTCCTTTAACTATAAACAAGGTTATGAATTTGCTATTAAAGAAGTTCACAAACAATATAACCTTAGAAACAAGAAAAATGCAGAAGCCCCTACTAAGAAAACAGTCCAAACTCAGACCAAGAAAATAGTAGAAGCTCCTGCAACCAAAGTGCTGCAAATTCTCCCTAGAGAAACTCAGAAAATTTCCACTGCAAAGAGTGCACCCAATCCAAAAATTGTATACATCACACCTATTGATCCTCAATAATCCACTGCTACTAAAACTTCAGCTGCTATTAAAACTTCAACTGATACTCAAACATCAGCTACTGCTAAAGTTACAACTACCACTCAAATTTTCCCAGATAAGAAATCTGAAAGTAAAACAATGGAAACACAGACTGAAATACCAACTGTTGAGAAAAAAGATAAGAATACTCAAACTACAAATGGTAAAGAAGAAATCATTCAATTAGGCAAAACTCAAATATCATTTAACATTCAAAATGAGATAGCCAAATTGAAAATACCAATTCCTTTAATAGAACTAGTAAAAAATGATTTATATAAAGCCCAAATCACTGAAACACTGAGCATAAGTGAAGGAGAAGATGTTGTTAATCTCAATGATGACCAATCAAAGTTACTATTTGGTCCTAAGGTAAATGGCAAACATCAAGAAGGTGGTGTTCCTCCATTCTACATTAGCTTGAGCATTCATGATCAAATATTACACAATGCAATGTTAGATTCAGGAGCATCTCACAACTTAATTCCTAAAGCAATCATGGAAACATTGAATCTAGATATCACCGGACCATAAAAAGATCTTTTCTCCTTTGATTCTAGTAAAGTTAAATTTCTTGGCTTGATAAAAGACTTGTGTGTCACTCTAATCCAATACTCAGGTAAGAGTATTGTCATGGATATTGTAGTTGCTGATATCCATCCAAAGTATGGAATGTTATTATCTCGCTCATGGGGAGAAAAATTACAGGGATCTCTACAATTAGACATGTCTTATGCCACAATTTCAGTATTTGGTCAGCCCAAAAAGCTTTATAGAGAAACTTTGATGAAGTACATGGTCAATATTGTAGAAAAACCTCAAAATTATTCAATTTATTCTCTGTATTATGATATGGATTCTTTCATCTTATGCAATTCAGACACTGGAAAATATAAAAACACAGTTGTAGAACAGAAACATAAATAAATTGAGAGTGACAATATTTTTTATGAGTCTATGTGGCACTTAGACTTTGATGGCTCAGTAAAGAGACTAGGAGTAGGAGCATGATTTTGGATCTATAACATGGAAAATGATAATTCAGAAGGTCATACCTTCAGGTTAAAATTTAAATGCACAAATAATATGGCAGAGTATGAAGCTTTAATCGTAGGATTAAAAATTGTAAGAAAAATTGGAGCCAAGAGAGTTTCTATCATGGGAAACTCATAATTGATCATAAAACAAATTAAAGGAGAGTATCTTGTGAATAATTCTAGACTTAGCCAATACAGAGAAACTATATTAGACTTGATAAATGATTTTCTTGAAACTGACTTTGTTTTTATTCTAAGGAAACAAAACATGTAGGCACACAGTTTGGCTACTTTTTTTAGCACATGTAGATTGCCTTTTTAGCCAAACCACCAGTACACTGCAGAGGTAAGACATAAGCCAACAATACCAGATAATTTGAAATATTGGCAGATCTTTTCACAGGATTCTCAAATCTACAATTTTATGAATGCCGAGGGAGAATTTCAAAACTGTAATATAGATACTGATTGTACAGTAGATTACGCAATAAATAGTGAGTTAGATGTAAATGATGTAGATAAAACTGAACCAACTAGATTTACTAAAGTAGAGATAAATAAATTAGAAATAGTAGAAATAGAGGAAATAACAAATGATGAATCATAAATTTTGAACCTTAAAGATAAATTTTTGCCTAAGGGATTAGCCCCATTAGAAGATATTTTTTATTCCAATGATGTAGCTAGAAAACCAAAAATGGAACCCTTAATATTAGACATAGAAGAATGTAACATAGGAACAGAAAAAAAAAACCCAAGCTTGTCAAATTATCCAAAGCATTGCCTCTGGAAGAAAAGCTAAAATACATAAGTTTGTTTAAAGAATTTCAAGATGTCTTTGCCTAGAGTTATGAAGATCTCAAGTCTTATGACACTAGCATCATTCCACATAAAATACCCATCAAAGAAAATTAGAAACCCTTTAAACAGAAGCTTAGAATAATTAATCATGTTCTTATGCCTTTGATAGAAAAAGAAGTAAAAAGGATGTATGAGGCACAAATCATAGCACCTATTAGATATTCTGATTGGGTCTCAAACTTAGTTCCCAATAGGAAGAAAACAGGGGAAATCAGACTTTGTGTTGATTTTTGAAACTTAAACAAAGTGTCACTAAAATATAACTATCCTCTCCCCAAAATGGATCATATTTTACAGAGGGTAGTAGGGTCATACATCGTTTCATTTCTTGATGGATTCTTTGCATACAATCAAATCTTAGTTCAATTAGAAGATCAAGCAAAGACAACATTTACCACTCCATGGGGAGCTTTCATGTATTTGAAAATGCCTTTTGGATTGATGAATGCAGGAGATACATTTCAAAGAGCTATGGACATAGCTTTTTCCAAGGAAATTCATGACTTTCTATTCATTTATCTAGATGATATAACAATATTCTCCAAAGCATACAATGAACATCTAGATCATTTGAGAAGAGTTTTCATTAAATGTAGAAAATTTGGTATTTCCTTGAATCCCAAAAAGACACTCTTTGGATTAGAATAAGGTAAAATCCTATGACACATAATTTCAAAAGAGGGAATTAGGATAGATCCAGCTAGAATAGATGCAATTTTAACCATCAGTCATCCTAGAAACATTAAATAATTGCAGGCATTCCTAGGCAAAATAAATTTTCTTAGAAGATTCATTTTTAATTTAGCAGAACTAATCAAAGAATTGAATAACATGTTAAAGAAAGATTCAACACTTAAATGGAAAGTAGAGGCTAAACAGTCTTTTTAATCAATCAAAGAAGCACTTACGAAAACACCTGTCCTAATAAGTCCTAATTTCCAAAAAGATTTTATAATTTTTTCTTTTTCTTGAGAACATACCATTGCAACAGTCTTGTTGCAAAAGAATGATGAGGGTTATGAACAACCCATTGCTTTTTTCGGAAAAAAACTTAAGAGATGCAACACTAAAGTACAATATAATGGAAAAACAAGAAATTGCTTTAGTGAAGGCTATTACATATTTCAGATTGTACATTTTATACTCCTACATTATTGCATATGTTCCAAATTCAGTAGTAGAGGACATTCTAACTCAGAATAGGCCTAATGGAAAGAGAGGGAAATGGATTTCCACTATATTGGAATATGTTATTGAAATAAAGCCTACTAAATTGAATAAAGGCCAAGGTTTAGCCAAACTAATTGCTGAATCGAACTGTCGAGCCTTCGATATTAATTTCATTGGTGCCCTAGATGATCAGGAAGAGATGGTGACTCCACAGATCAGTAAAGCTTTTATAGATTCACCATGGTATTCAGACATTTTATTTGTTTTACTCAACCTACAAGCTCCTCCTAGTTTATCTAGAACTAAAAATAGATTCTTGAAAATGCAATCAATGAAATATTGTATCATAGAAAATGCTTTATTTTGGAAATATCATGGTGGCATTCTATTAAACTTCTTATTGAAAGATGAAGCTGATAAATTTATGAAATAATTTAATGCAGGAGACTGTGGAGGACACCTTTACTGGAAATCAACTGTTGAAAAAATTTTAAGGGCAGGTTTTTACTAGCCCACTATTTTTGCAAATGTTAGAAAGTATGTGACCTCCTGTCACAAATGCCAGATATTTGAAGGGAAGAAGAAAATCTTACCATTACCCCTCAAACCTATCTCAACAGAAATGTCATTTCAATAATGGAGTCTTGACTTCATTGGTGAAATTCACCCACCCTCCTCTGCCCAACATAAATGAATTTTGACAGCCACTGATTACTTTACCAAGTGGATAGAAGCCATTCCTTCTAGACAAGCCACTGACTTTATTATTATCTCATTCCTTGAAAACAATATCCTTTCTAGATTTGGATGCCCATAGAAGCTCATTACTGATAATGCAACTGCTTTTAAATCCGAGAAAATGGTAGACTTTTGTAATAGATACCACATCACCGTTGGCCATTCCACTACTTATTACCCCCAAGATAATGGACTTGAAGAATCCTCAAACAAAAGCCTGGTTAATATCATCAAAAAATTTTTAGAAGATAACAAGAAGACCTGGAATAAAAGGTTAGTTAATTCCTTATGGGAAGACATGCTAACTATCGAAAAATCTATTGGTACATCTCCCTATCAACTGGTATATGGGATGTATGTTGTTTTTCCATCCTCATTGGGAGTGCCAATGATGAAAATGATTCAAGAACTGCAAGCAGAACCAAATGATATCTAGAGAAGGATAAATCAAACAATACATTTGCAGCAAACTAGGGAAGAAGTCTATGTCAAATCACAAGTTATCCAAGATAAAATCAAAATATTTTTGACAAGAAAACAAGAGAAGATGATATTTACATAGGTGATGAAGTACTCAAATGGGATTATATAAGAGAAGATAAAGGGAAACATGGTAAATTTGATTTTCTATGGAAAGGCCCATATATCATTTATGGTTACAGAGGTAACAATGCATTTTTCTTAAATGAGTTAGATGAAACAGATCTACCAGGTGGACTAATCAATGGTAGAATTTTGAAGCATTACTTTTCTCTAGATTAACCATTATTTCAGTTGATTTACTTTTCTCATTGTACATAACATTGCAAAGTTTAGATTGGATTGGATGCTTATCTTGCAAAGTTGAAACCTGAAGAGAAGGCCCTAAGCTTTGAAAGACATAATATCATATGTATGAATAAAGGAGAGTTCAGAAAGAAATTTCAAGGCAAGAAAAGTCAAAGTCTCAAGGCCACTGATCTTAAAGTTCTTGACATTTCACCAGGAAATGCCATCCCCAAGTGCAGCCACTATTAGGGTCCTATAATAATAGGGATCATAATTTTGAATTAACTATGTTAAAGTCTTGTAATATTGTACATACTTTGATTTCTGAAAATGTTTTCCCATATTAAAAAATTAAAGAGGGTAAGTCCTAAAACAAAAATCAAAGGACTAAAAGAAAAAGATCAAAAAAGAATATAAAGTATGAACCCCACCAAAAAGAGATAAAAGTAGATCCTAAAAGTGATGCACATATAAATGCCACTGCTTTTAGTTTACTTTTTGCAAATAAAAATTGTGTGTAGCTTGTAAAAAATGCCACAATTCATGATGGTCAAACAGTTTAATCTTGATTCGTTCATACTTTAAATTTCACGTTGATAGTTAGAGAATAAATATCTAGCCAAACTATTTAATCTTGGCAGATCAGTAGTTAGGTAGAGAATAAAATGAGCTCATTAGTTTAATCTGAGCCATTGAAAGTTATAAGGTTAGAAGTATATTAGTTTGCTTATTAAAAGAAAAATAAAGGGTCAGCAAGCTCAAATGCACCCAATAAATGAATAAAAAATGTTAGGGTAAATGATGGGTAGGTAGATTACTTTCACAAATAATGGAGAGCATCAATTGGTCATTTCATATCACTAATATTCCCCAAAATCCCCTTCCCCTTGCTTAAAACTCTATTTCCACTCTTAGAAGGCATTTTCCCTTGTAAAATATACATTTCCCTTCATTTTAACTTTTCCCCTTATTTCACCCATTTTCCCTTCCTAAAAACCCCTTTCCCTAGTTAAAATCCATTTTTTTTCTTTGAAAACTTAATTTTCCTTACTATTTCCCCTTTTCCATTTAAAACAAGAAAACCCCACTTATCTAAATTTTTGAATTTTTGGAAAATATCGAGACCCACTGTAAAAATCCCCCCCCCCCCCGGATATCATTTTAAACTATCTGATTTATTATATTAAATCCCTGTTTTATACATTTACCCCATATTATATTAACTCCCATTTAAATATATTTCCTCAGACCCTTTATGTTAGTTTAACATATAGTTTTATTAAAATCCCTTCCGCTATATCATCCCGATCCCCACTTTAATTTAGAAAAACCCTGATGTATATATATCTCGGGTCCCATATCATATTAACCCCCTTCATATTAATGTAAACCTATGGTTTATATATATCCTGGGCCCACTTTTAATTAACCCAACCTTGCATATTAATCCCTGATGACTATATATCCTATTCTACTATAATATCCATGTCCCTTTTACATATATTAAAACTTCACATATAACACACCTCATAACTCATTCTCGGTCCCACCTCTCACAAATCCTCGACTCATCCCTCAACACCTGTCATCCATTAGATTTCCATTCATCCGATCGAACAACCAATGAGAGTTTTCACACCCCCGACTGCCTGACGTTTAAAACTATTGGGGGGTTGTGAAATGGGTGGTTTCTCACCCCCACTCCCCTGCCACGTGGTAGCCCCACGTCTCATCACACTCCCCAGCCAAAAACCACCAATCCACCTTTTCGAGTGCGATAACCACCATAATCCCATTCTGATGTACAATGAATACTGCCCTTGTTTGAATTTAACCTCCACACCCTATGTTTAACTATTATTGGTTAAAAACATGAAAACCTTCCCTTTACTATTTATTCACCATTTATGTTAAAAAAAACTATGAAAAGGAAGCCTCGTCGACCTATTTTGAAGCTAGTATCGACTCAAATTCAAGCCTTTTGCTACTAGAAATCATTTCCCACTGAGATATGAAGCCTTATAAGACCAAGAAAACCTCTATTGTGACCAGAATCCCTTTTGAAAACAAAAAATGCCATTTTATAGGTATTCTTAAGTGCCCAAAGCTATTACTTACACACAAAAATTAATAAATTTCTAAATTGAACAAATTAAAATGGCCTCCCAGAGTATTATAAATGTTAATCCCTTGCAAACTCCTGTAGTTGATATTGAACATACCCGCCTTGCAGACAAAGACTTCAAAATCAGTGACACGCTCACTGATTTCAACCACTTGGACGTCCATTGCTGGAGCCATGATAAATCCATAGACCAGGTTGATGATATCTACCTTTGGGACTCAAATTTTCACAAGTACATCTTCCCATAGACTTTCCAATTCCTAGAAATAATCAGGCTCTGTCAAATCAATTATCTTCCCATTGAAAGAGCCCTAGTAACCCCTAGCAAAGAGATTTTGTTCACAATCACTACATAATAAATAAACCAGATGTTACAGATCCAACCCAAGCTTGATGAAGCCCCATTGTCTATTGAAATCCTCACTGAAATATATATAAAGCTTGACTTTCCCAAGAGGCTTCAAATATTCCAAACCTTCTTACCTCTATCAGCAGAAACCCAAAAAAGTAACCCTCCTTACTCAGCTTCAATATTTTCAGAGAGAATCAGACAGATTGTCACAATGTTGTCTTGCATTCTAGGATAATTTACAAATGAATATGTAGATGCTTCTATCTTAGGTTTTCTGTCCATTTTTTGCCCAGGACATCCTCCAGCTTCTACATTTAACTTTGCTCAATACTTATCAGATGCTATCCATGAGAAATTAGTTAAATTACTAGAGGAAGGAGTGTTTAGGTGTTCATGAGTTTTGTTTCATTTGTTTCTATATTTCCAATATGAAAGGTTTGTAGTAAGCCTCCAAAAACTGGACACAGAGGGTAACCCCCAATCTGTATTCTTCTAGACATCCTTGTTCAGAAAGGATTCCACAGAGTTCATCTACAAGGATTTCATTGATTCATCCAATTGTCAACATGCTAAGCAGCAGTAGTCAACCTAGGATCAGTGAAGAAATAAATAAAGTATTGCAATTATCTGAACACGGTAAAACATGAGATTGGAATTTATACCAGAACCACACTAAAATAGGGTGTATGGATGTCAAATGACTCCATACAAGCTGCCCAAATACCTCCCAATGAGATTTTTTGCACTAGAATACATCAGGTAGATCCTAAACTTAGAAGAAGTAAATTTCCTATTAGCAAAGAAGAAAACTCAGTTTAAAATTAAAAACTAGATTGGTCCTTTCATTTGCAATAATAGGAATTTTGGTCAACAAGAAAAAAAGTGTTTAGAGGATTTCAAGTTCAGTAGTAGTTTCAAATGGCAGTATGATCCTTTGGGAGTTATCAACAAACTAAGAGTCAAATTCAAATTAACTCCTTTTTTCCATAGTATAAACTAGAGATTGAAGAGTACTCCAACCAGTCAGAGTGGTTGGAAAATACATTGCAAGGGGTAGAGAAGCAAGGTGATACTAGTTCCATATTGAACACTCCAGCCCCACAAGATAGGAACTCAAAGAGGCCAAGAGAAGAAGATTCATATTCTGCTGAAACTACTACTGGCACCAAATTCAAATTAATGTATAAGAAAAAGGCCAAATTGAATCCAGTGATTGAACAAGAAGAGATATTTGAGACAATTGAAATCATTGATATAGACACAGTGGTTAAAGAGAATGCACCTCCAGTAGTTTGAGAGGAAACTCATCAGCCTTCAACCTCTAGTAATCAAATCATTCAGAAGCAACATAGTGTTGAGGTCTCTTCATCAAGCAAACTAGTAAATAAAGAAAAATATATAATGGAGAAGTATAAAGAAATCAAATTGAGGAATGAGGTATTGAAAGCTGTAACCTATGCCCAATATTGGAAACGGAATCCTAGTGACCAAAACAGGTTACTTTCGGCATTTGATTATAAGACCAGGAAGATGTAGATGAATTTCTTGCAGCCAACATTACAGTCTCCAAAGTCATCAGTATACTATAGGAAAACAACATTTGAAGTCATGGCTAAATATGTTCATCCTATAGATCAAATTGAGTTCCATAAGAAAGAAGGAGAAATGCTATATTCTACCATGACCAAAAAAACTATGAGTGTACAAATGCTACAAAATTCTCTAGAGAATATCAAATCACAGTTAAAATTAGAGAAGGCATCTTCACAAGCCAAAGATAGCATAATCAAATCACTTGAAGAATTGGTCATGGAGGTTGGATATGATCCAAAAAACATCAAAGCAGATGAAGAGCTGATCAAGAAAAATAATGTAGACATTTATGCATTGAAAAAACAATTGAAATTTCCTCCCACTGAACATCCACAAACTAAAGAAGTGTTAGAGAATGAAAGCCTAAAATATGAAATGATGAATCTCATCATTCAGTTGATAGCTCAACTAAAAGAGATGGAGAATGAAATGGATAAATTGGTGCAGGAAAAGAATGCCAGCATGGAAGCAATCTGTGTCACTACTATTCCTACAGTTACTACAATAGTTCCACCTACTTCATCTACTCCAGTGGCAACAACAGTTCCAGTGGCTACAATAGTTACAAAAACACCAGCTACTACACCAACAATAGATTCAACAGCAGCAACTCATCCCAATGATGAGGCAGGTAAATTGATCAAAGCCATGCGGGACATGTCAATCCAAACAAATAAGAATAATAGACTTAAAGAAAAAATAAAAATTCTAGAATATGAAAAGAAGTTGGTACAGATAATGCATAAATCAGAAACTCAGAAGTCAAACAGATTAACTGATAGAATAAAAAAGTTAGAAAAATAATTGATATTGAAAGAACCACTTGCCCAAGAAAAGCAGCAGCTGGGGGCCAATATCATTAACTTTGTTAATGATATTTGTCCTTCCATATAAGTTATATTTGAGCAGAAATATTTGATCAAGGAAGCTAGTGAAGTTATTCATAAATTCAAAGAAGAACTTGGGAAGAAAATAGAAGAGGCCACTGAAATAAAAAAGTTTCTTAATTCTAAGAACAAACAAGAATTAGAAGAAATTGGCATAAGTGACAGAACATAAACAATCTTAGAGGTAAGAAAGGTAATTTCCAAGAGAAACTTGATGACACAACTTGAAGATAAGTGTTAGACTATGGAGTTAGAAATAACCAGATTCATGGTCAAATTTTATGTTTTGAGGCAGAAAGGTCTACCTAATCCTTTGGTGATCAATGATAGATTAATGAAGCATGAATATTATGACAAGAAAATCAGGGAAGTGGCCAAAGAACAGTCCAACAATTCCTCCATGAAAGGAATGACTACAGGAAAAGTACTCTATCAGAATTTTGAAAATCTCTTTTACCTCTAGCATTAGGTAAATAATCTATTTATAAACAAGCCTAATTTTTCAAAATACACAGAAGTTGATGATATTTATAGAAGAATGGTAAAAATCAAATTACTAGATGATGAGGCTTGGGAAAATTTATATGATTTATTGTGAAAGATAAAAGTAAAAGCAAGTAAAAGAGAGACAGGTTAAAGGTGAAAACAAAGCAGTCAAGGTTAAAGTAAAAGCATAGCATGCAGTTTAAAGATCAAAACAGAATTAAAAGAGAATCATATGACAAGGCAGAGTGAAATACAAGCAGCGTTCAAGATACAACCAACATAAAGCAACAATAAGAGAGATAAAGAAGCAAAAGATCAAAAATCAAACAACAAAACCAAATAAGCATGGACAAGTTGCATTAGTTAAATAGGTGTCTCTATCTTCTTGCATGAAGATATTTTGTATTCCTTGAATAATTCCTAAATCTGTTTTAGGATATTTTGTATGATTTTTTGTATAAATACTTCATAATTTGAAGTATTGAGGGTGGATTCCTGAACATTTCTATAGTTGTAATTGATCCAAATACCTGAGGGTTTATTGTACCATTTTCAAGTCAACAGACATGATTGAGTAATAAAGGCATTGCATTACATGATTGATGTGTAGAGCCACTTCAGTGAAGTATCTTTCAATTTTTCAATTGTTATTTTCTTAAGTATTCCATAAACTTGTATGTTTTTCCAAATTTAAATGTTATAACAGGAATATTATTGCAGAAATTGTTTAAGTACACTATGTTCTGAATTGTTATTCATTTTGATGTTTTCTTCTGATATCTGGATATGAGAATCCTTAATTGCTCTCCCATATCAATTGAACTCTTTCACATTCCTTCATTATCCGGTTTAAGGAATCCTTAATTGCTCCTTGATCCCGATTGAAAACCACTTCACCATCCAGCCTAAAAGATCTGATTTTGCTCAGCTACCCTACCCTGTGAACACTTCCTTTAGAACTTGATTCTGCCCTGTTTGCTTGATACATTGACTCCATAGCCCAATGGAAATAGACAGACATATATCCATCTAAATCAGTAATTCCACCACCAAACCAAAATAAAAACCAATTAATCTTACATAACTAGCCTAAAATCAATTAAAAACAACAAAGTTAAATCATAAAGAGAGAGCCCTCTCGAAGCATTAGGAAGGCTAGATCCTGATCTCAAAATTAGGTTGATAGTTACCTCTAATATTTCTTTAAACAAAACATAACAACCTTAGGAATTATTGGAGTGATAATAGGGCCTAAGCGTCGAATACCATCATGTGCATGGTGTTCCAAGTGATCAATCCTCCCATCCAATTGGTCTAGTTGCTCCATAGTGCGTCATTGATTGCGTCTGATAGAATCCATCTTGTCCATCATCACCCATTGGTTATGTTGGATGTCGTTTAGGAAGGAAATCAACTTGTTACGATTGTCATGATGTTGCTGCCTCAACTCACCCAGATCTATTTGAATTCGCTGAAGCAACCCATTTATCAATTCTAGTGAGGGTGGTCATACCCTTGGACTAGGCACATGGATGAATCCCTAAGCCACCTCGCCATATGACTCACCCTCAGGTCCACCCCCTCCTTCCAACTCAACTCCTCCATTATTATGAACATTTTTTTCACCCGTCTGAACTCCTCCTCTCCTAGCCCGACCTCTTTGGCACAACATACTTGCTTTTGGAGGGAACTGACAATGTTGTTTCTCCATCCCCCTCTGGCTGAACCATCTTGTCACCGTTCATGCCTAAGAACACCTAAAATCCTTAGTCCCATGACAACACTGCCTCGCCCAGAAAGAAGGGCCACCACCACTGACGTGCACCCACTAAAATTATAATACCTGACTACTACTAACCATAGGCTTTCCGAACCAACCATGACCTCCATGAGCAAGGAATATGCCAACACCCAACACCACTGACCAGAAATACCGCCTCAAGTTGGAAGACCCAAAATCCTAGCCTCTCTGCCTGATACTCCAGACAGGTACATGAGCCTAACTGGAGGTTGAAGTCGAGAAGGCCACGAGACTGGAATATTTTCCTCCATATCGAGTCACAATATGGAACCCTGAAATTACTGGGTTATCTAAAACCACTAAGAAATGCACCTAAAAACATGGATTTCTAAATTCAACTATAGTTGAAAATAGAAAATTCACTTCCAAAACTTTCCAATGGAAGGGCCCGAAGTATAGCTGGAAATGCTCACCGCCATGAGCCCTCTTTTTCCCCTGCAATTGTAATTAATGAGATAATTATATGCCCTCCAAGACTAGGGAATGCACAACCAAGTCACCTGTGCATCTACCTCTACTATACCACCTTTCAATGGACCTCCCATAAGCTTCACTGTATGCCTCTTCCAAACTTGCTTATGTAGAGATATAATGAGAAGACGCAGGTCGAGGGATCTAGTTGTTCTCACTTTCCTACCACAGTTGTCGTTACATCACATGATCATATGAAAAACCTCCCTCTGGGTTATTAACACCACCGTTTCCATATTCATTTTTCCTTGGGACTATCACCCCCATCGAGGTCTTTAGATCATTCTCCATAGCCTGGATTAGCTCCTCGACTCCTGCCATTGATGGATCTTGAGGCCAGGATTGGCTTAAAGATAGACCTATGTCTTGGCAACCCCAATTTGTTAATAGGTTTTCTACAAAATTCACTTTTCTTAGAGAGTGAGAGGTGATGACATAAGGGAAAGTTAACAACAAAGGCTGCCTGCATTTGGTTACCAACTCCAGCTTCCAAATCTTGATGACACATTGAACCAGGGCACCATCTATAAGTTTTTGTGCCACCCTGATTGTCAATTGTGAGTTTCCATCTATATGCATCTTAGATAATCCATGCTCTTTTACCCGGGTGAGGCCTCTCTCTAGGGCACAAAACTCCTCCACATTATTACTACTGACACCATAGTAACTCGCATAAAATCCCAAAGGATTTCTCGTGCCATCCCAAATGATTCCTCCATAACCAGTTGGGCTCGGGTTACCCTTCAAGGCTCCATATAAATTCAATTTCACAAATCCTTTGGGAGGAACAATGAAAAAAACAGGTGAAGATATTATGATTGAAGAATTTAAATTATGGGACTGGATCACCAAGTCGGAAGACAGGCCCAACTTCTACATGATCTGTTTTTCATTCTCGCAAACTTGCCAATCCTCATCTCCCCATTTCTCTTCTAGAATGGTCTCCTTGATATTTTTTCATATACTATGTCGTACCTCTTCTCTAGTCATTTTTTCATCTTTGAATATCCCTCTTTTGTGGGCCTTCAATGCATTAGAAAGTAAGAATCCTAGAGTTAGGTTCCAATATTTATTAATGGTCGAGATTTTATAGGGTGCTTTGCTTTACTCCATTTCGTTAGAATTTCACTCATACAAGTTGATGATTTGATTTGTATGATCTAGCGAAGTGGGAAGGTACTCTTTGCTGGAGCCTTTCCATTGGAGGGCACATATTGAGTAAGTGTTTTGTTGATTCCTCTGCCCTGTATCAAACCACACACCATGACAGGCCTTTAAATCATTTCTTCCTTAAAAGGTCCCATGTGAGAAGTTTCCTTCACCCAATTAGGCATAGGAAGTTGGATACCTTACGCCGAAGCTTACTGCCCCAAATAATTAGCCAAATCTTATCCTTGGGTAGCTCCCTGAAGTAAGCCATGATGTTGTATGCCTCCTTGATGGAGGATTTAATCGAGGATTTATGACCCCATCTCATGCAGTGCTGGTCATCTACGACTTGGATCATCCTTTCCTCAAGTATTGTTCCTAAGTTATTCCATTCTTGTTCTCATCATGTCCCATTCTAGTCTTTACCATCCTTCCATGATCACCATTTTCCTAGGGAAAATTCTTCCTTCTAGTAATATGGTACCACCTTGGCATCTCTATTAATCAAGCTCTGCATGAGGGAGTGCAAGTCCTCCCTGTTTTCCAGCCCAGGGAATTGATGCCAAGATTGATCCTAGAAGCAAGCCTCTATCCCATTTCGAACCTCCCAAAACATGTTTTCCCTCACTAATCTACTTCAAGTTCTTTCCATGTTCCAATTTGAGGATCCTTCACTCCATTATTGTTGCCTCAGAATTTCCTCACAAATATCAAAATTTTTATTAATATTGATTTCATATCTATAATTTATAATTTTCAGTAAAATAAGTAATTTTCAACTAATCATTTTTAATTATTGATTAATGTAATCGATCTAAAACATTTTATTAGTAATGTTAATAAATTTGATTATAAATTTTTGAAATAAGACACTTTTTAATGTTAAGATCACAAATTTAAAATACGGATAATTTCATTTACCAATAATAAAAACTAAAATATCATGTATATATGAGTCCAGATCTATCTTAATCCCATATCTATCAAGGGTAAAAAGGGGCAAATATTTCATCAAGTTTTTCACTCAAAAAAGAGGTTTTCAACTCAAGAGATCTAATCCATGTTTGTTCATGTTTTGGTTTTAACAAATAACTTTCTTTCTAGTATATGTATGGCCTATTGTAACTCATAGATGACATGCAATAATTTTGATATTATCTTTAAAACAATTCCTAGAAGTATACTAGCTAGAGAATATACAGAAGCTTCCATATATGTGCACATATATGAAAGCTTATGTATATGTGCACATATAGGGAAACTTCCATATATGCACATATACGGAAGTTTTGCATATTTAACTATGCACATATACATAAGCTGAAATATATGTTACAATTGTATACAACACACAAACACAATTATATATATATGACGCACACACACACACACACACTACAATTCAATGTCCATTATAGATCTTCTGACTACTATCCTGCACTAGTGTTCTACTTTATTTCATCGCCTTACATCACTTCAAAAAAAAAAAAAAAATTTGAATTGGTTCTAGTTCATACCACCGTCCCGAAGTAGACTACTTTTCCACCTCTTCCATATTCAAAATGCATAGCAATTGCATGCAATAAGCTCTTATTCTCATAAAATTCCTTGAAGAGATGTTGTGTGATCACGTCAGGGGCAAGGTGCAAAATCACATCATGCGGTGAGGATATCATAGATGGAAAATAATTGAATCTGCATCATAGAAAATCATGGATTAATATGGTTGAAAAATTTAATATGCACCTTCAAATGGAGAATTTGAAGTCTATTTTTTATGATTTATTACATGTAATACGATTGGTGCCACATGTCACCAGAACCACGAGCTAAGTGAGTGCAGAGATACAAAAGTTGTACAATATTGCAAGCTTCTAAACCAATTTACGTTTGTTATTTTTTCTATTCATATTTGACAATACTGCAAGTTTTTGGTTTGCCAAGCTTTTCTCTATAATACTTTGCAAGCTATGGTTAAATTTGTTTTTTCAAGAATGGAAGTATTTGTGTGAAGCTAGTTTGTTGTAGGTATTGTGTGCAGGGTTTCGAATGTGAATCACTGATCAAAAGGCATTGTCGAGTGCAGAAGTCATTGTGTGGACAAAGTTGTGTGGAGGTGGTTACATATATGGGGGTGTTAAATAAACTATGTACTTTTTATTTTTTAATTTCTAGGAACTGTATGCTTTTTATATGCACAACCTTTGTATATGGGAAATTTTTGTATATGTGCAAATTTCGTATATGCACATATATGTTTGTGCATATACGGAATATGTGCACATATACAAAAGATGTGCATGCACGGAAGGTGTGCCTATACAAAGGCTCAAGTTCCGCGCAACTTTCATATTTGCGCATACCTTCAATATATGGAAAACTTTCGTATATGCGCATATATTCTGTATATGCACAACTTCTATATATGCGCATATCTTTCATATATGCACAACTTCCGTATATGTGTGTATCTTTTGTATATGCACAATTTTTGCATATGTGCAACTTCCATATATGCACATATATTTTGTATTTGCACAACTTTCATATATGCACATATATAGAAGTTGTACATATATGAAAGCGACGCACAAATTTCGTAACATGCATATACGACAACCTCCATATATGCACAAAATACGTATATGTGCATGTCTTCTGTATATGCACAACTTTCGTATATGCGCATCTTCTATATTGCATAACTTTCATATATGCGCATAACTTTTGTATATGTGCAACTTTCGTATATGTGATATACGAAATTTATGCACATACAGAAGTTATGTGTATATACAAAAGTTGCACATATACGAAAGTTATACGATATAGAAGATGCACATATGTAGAAGTAGTGCGACTTTCCTATATGCACATTTTTTTTTCGTATATGCGCATGTTTTTTATATATGCACAATTTTCGTTTATGTGTATGTCATCCATATATACACAAATATGGAAGTTGTGCATATACAAAAGTTGTGCATATATATAATACATGCACATATACATAATTTGTGCATATACAGAAGCTATGGATATATGGAGGTTGTCGTATATGCATATTACAGAAGTTGTGCACTGCTTTTGTATATGCACATCTTCCATATATGTCCATATATGGAACTTGTGCATATATGGAAGATATGGGCATAAACGAAAGTTGCATATATACGGAAGATATGCTCATATACGGAATTTGTGTATATACAGAAGATATGTGCATATACGAAAGTTGTGCATATATAGAAGTATGTGCATATACAAAATTTATGCATATACGAAAGTATATGCATATACAAAAGTTGTGCATGATGTGATCATGTACGTTACCCCTGATGTGATAACACAACTTCCCTTCAACGAATGTTAGGGGAAGAAGAGCTCTTGCATGCAATTTTTAGGCATTGTGAATATGGTAGAGGTGGAAAAGTAGTCTTCTTCGGGAGGGTGGTATGAACTGGAGCCAATTTAAAAACATTATTTTTTGTTTGAAGTGATGTAAGACAATGGAAAAAGGTATAACAGTAGCTTGCGATAGTAGCAGGAGGATATATAATGGAAATTTCATTTTAGTGTGTATGTGTGTGTGTGTGTGTGTGTGTGTGTATACAATTGTAACATATATTTAAGCTTTGTATATGTGCATAGCTAAATTTTCACAACTTCCATATATGTGCATATATGGAAGATTTTATATATGCACACATATATAGATGCTTCCATATGTGTGCATAGTTATATATGCATACATAGATGGAAGCTTCCATATGTTCTCTAGCTAGTTTAATTCCAGGAATTTTTTTTAAAGACAATATCAAAATTACTGCATGTCATCTATGAGTTACAGTTGGCCATACATATAATCATTAGGGGAATTTTGGGGTCTAAAATGGGTCTCCTAAGAAAAATGTACAACCAAAATAAAATTTATAAGAACTAATAGGATTCAAGATGATGACGTCAACCATGAGGGATGATTCACCATTTTTGAAGTAAAAAAGTAAAAAGATTAAAAATAATAAAATAAGAAAACTACTTTTTCAACTTGTATTTTCAACTTATCTCCCTAAGTTTTTACTCAAATTTCGAGCAGGAGAACTTGTTGGATGCAAAATTTAATTCTTCATCCAAGAAGTACACACGTTGCATACTTTCGATGGACCCTACTAAGCGAAAAATGAGAAATACATGAAACAACATAATCGTAATCATGTATTTCATGTATTTCTTATTTTTCGTGTAGCAAAGTCCAGAGAAAGTATGTAACATGGGTACTCCTTGGATGGGGAATCAGATTCTCCATACAACAAGTGTTTTCGCTTGAAATTTGAGTAAACCCATAGGGAGATAAGTTGAAAAAATAGTTTTTTCCTTTTTTCCCTCTAAAATTTGATGATGTAATCTAAACTTATTTTATTATTTCCACTATTTTTTTATAATTTCCTTAGTAGACCCATTTTAGACCTCAAAATTCCCCTAATATATAAAAAAAATTATTTGCTAAAACCAAAACATGAACCAAGAATATTGGATGAGCATTATTTGTCAGAAGATGTTACTAGGGCCGAGTCTAAAGCACTTGTGTCTACTGGAGGTTTGAGGCCGCATAGGAGGTGACCTTTTTTATGTGCCAGAAAAGCATCTTTTCTGACCAAGCAGGAGTGTTGGTGGGATTTGACTCTTTGGATTTAATTTGTGACATGCAATGATTTCATTGTGGTTCTCATACTTTTATTACACGACTCAAATAAAATCCAAAGAATCCAATTCCACTAATTCTCCTTTTTGCAGGAACAAACGTAGTTATGTAATGCTAGCTACTCATTCTTCCACTAATGTTATGCAGGGTTTCGAATATTGATGATGATGAAAAGGCATTGTCAACTGCGAAAGTCACAGTGTGGACGAAGTTGTGTGGAGGTGGTTACATAGACAGGGATGCTAAATAAACTGTGGTTCGTCTTTTTTAATTATTTTTTAAGAATGATTTTTAAATTATTATTTAGGAACTGTGCTTTGTATATGCGCAACCTCGATATATGAGTAGTGTTTTTATATTTTTAACTTTGTATATGCACATATATGTTTGCGCATATATGTAAGATATGCACATTTAAAAAATATGTGCATATACGGAAACTACACCTATACAGAGGCTGAAGTTCTATACAACTTCCGTATATGCGAATATCTTCCGTGTATACACAACTTTCATATATCCAAATATCTTCTGTATATGCACAACTCTCGTATATCAACATATCTTACATATATGTGAAACTTCCATATATATCCATATCTTCCATATATGCACAACTTCCATGTATGGATATATACATAATATATTCATATATAGAAGCAGTGCACAACTTCTATAATATGCATATACGAAAACCTCCATATATGCACAACTTATGTATATGTGCATGTCTTCTGAATATGCACAACTTACATATATGTATGATATACTCATAAACCAAAGTTGCACATATATAAAAAACACGTTGTTAGTTTGAGGGTCCTTGAACCAGGTTCGGTTTTAAGGTTTACCAAAAACCCGTGTACTACTAGCCCTTTCGGCAATGGCTTGCTTGTGCAAGTCAAGGTCTCACCCAAAGTAGTATGGGAGGGTGATGGAACCAGGCTTCCACACCATGAGAGAGAGAAATTTAATTGAAGTGGGTCCTTTTAGATCTAACATACTTGCGCTAGAGAAGCCCTAACACAGAAACCCTTAACAATATATTGGTGGAATATCTTCAGCGAAGCTTATAAATCATTAGATAGCATGTTAATAGAAGCAAAGTGACTAAATCTAGCCAGATTTATGCATTCATCCTCTTTTACAATATCGCATCCACGAGCGCATCATTAAATCATCCGCATTCAACAACATATATAACTTCAAAAATAACACAGAGTGCAACCACTATCCATAACACAAAAGTATTCAGCTATCACAAAACAGTCTGTTCATTCATTACTATTAAGATCCACTTACATACTCTATTTACTAGCCCGCGCACACAGCCAGCGGGGTCCACACACAATAGGACTTAGGGTCTCCACGCACATAGCCAACAAGAGCCCTTACCCAGACAATCAACCACTAGAGAATTTGGCGGAAATTCCGACGGCCAATTCGTCACTATTCCGACACATAGTCGTCGCAAGAGCAACAGTTCGGGGGCGGACAAACCGTGGTTTGTCATGTCGTCGTCGTTCCGATGCACGTAAAAAGTGTCGCACTATCGACACTTCTTCCGTCGTTCCGAACAAGCGTCACTCTTCCGACGTCTCACAAACCGTCGCGCCTCCGACGTTTGTAAACTGTCGCACTTCCGATGAAATGTGGTTCGACGTTTGGAACGTCGCTCTTCCGACGCTTATGAACCGTCGCAATTCCGACCCAACGTGGTCCGACGTTTTGGACGTCGCTCTTCCGACGCTTGTAAACCGTCGCAATTCCGACTAAACGTGGTCCGACATTTTGGACGTCGCTCTTCCGACGCTTGTAAACTGTCGCAATTCCGACTAAACGTGGTCCGACGTTTTGGACGTCACTCTTCCGACGTCTGGAAGATGTCGCAATGCCGACGATATGTGGTCCGACGTTTGGAACGTCGCTCTTCCGATGTTTTCATACTGTCTCTCTTCCGACGTTTCTGGGTTGTCGCAGTTCCGACGTCTACAAGGCGTCGGTAGACCGACGGAGGGTTCAATTTAAAAAAAAAAAATTAAAATTTTAAAAGACGAGAAACGTTGTTTTGAATATATTATATGAAGTAAAAAAGTCCATGAAAGTGAAATAGCAGTATGTAGAATAGTAAAGCAACAGATAGAGTACCGACGTCCATTGTTCCAAATACAAATTAAAGTACCCAAAACCCTACAACAGTGAAGTAAAATAGTCCATGAAAGTGAAATAGCAGTATGTAGAATAGTAAAGCAACAGATAGAGTACTGACGTCCATTGTTCCAAATACAAATTAAAGTACCCAAAACCCTACAATAGTGAAGTAAAACAGTCCATGAAAGTGAAATAGCAGTATGTAGAATAGTAAAGCAACAGATAGAGTACCGACGTCCATTGTTCCAAATACAAATTAAAGTACCCAAAATCCTGCAACAGAGAAAAACGCTAATCATGTGAGGAGTGTGATATGTCCAAAATATAAAAAGACCATCAAACCATATCAATAAACTAGCAACATAGACCAGCATCGCTAGTTTTGAAGGCAGAGTGATAAACATTAATCATTTTTTTTTTCACAAGAGAAAAAACGTTGTTTTGAATATATTATATGAAGTAAAACGGTCCATGAAATCATTACATTTTCACATCTGAAGATTGGAACCCAAATATAAATCCAAAAAAGTGGAAGTCCCACCCCAGACAGTGATAGAAAAATACCCCATGTCACATACAGGGACTTGATATAAAACCCAGTAACGGTCCACATGGAGATTATCGACAATCTGAGAAAGCATCCAAATATGTCCGAGGCATCTATAAGAAAGTGAAATAGCAGTATGTAGAATAGTAAAGCAACAGATAGAGTACCGACGTCCATTGTTCCAAATACAAATTAAAGTACCCAAAATCCCGCAACAGAGAAAAACGCTAATCATGTGAGGAGTGTGATATGTCCAAAATATAAAAAGACCATCAGACCATATCAATAAACCAGCAACATAGACCAGCATCGTTAGTTTTGAAGGCAGAATGATAAACATTAATCATTTTTTTTTCAGAAGAGAAAAAATGTTGTTTTGAATATATTATATGAAGTAAAACAGTCCATGAAGTCATTACATTTTCACATCTGAAGATTGGAACCCAAATATCCATCCAGAAATGTGGAATTCCCACCCCAGACAGTGATAGAAAAATACCCCATGTCACATACAGGGACTTGATATTAAACCCAGTAACGGTCCACATGGAGATTATCGACAATCCGAGAAAGCATCCAAATATGCCCGAGGCATCTATAAGAAAGTGAAATAGCAGTATGTAGAATAGTAAAGCAACAGATAGAGTACCGACGCCCATTGTTCCAAATACAAATTAAAGTACCCAAAATCCTTGAACAGAGAAAAACGCTAATCATGTGAGGAGTGTGATATGTCCCAAATATAAAAAGACCATGAGACCATATCAATAAACCACAACATAGACCAGCATCGCTAGTTTTGAAGGCAGAGTGATAAAAATTAATCATTTTTTTTTCACAAGAGAAAAAATGATGTTTTGAATATATTATATGAAGTAAAACAGTCCATGAAGTCATTACATTTTCACATCTGAAGATTGGAACCCAAATATCCATCCATAAAAGTGGAAGTCCCACCCCAGACAATGATAGAAAAATACCCCATGTCACATACAGGGACATGATATAAAATCCAGTAACGGTCCACATGGAGATTATCGACAATCTGAGAAAGCATTCAAATATTCCCGAGGCATCTATAAGAAAGTGAAATAGTAGTATGTAGAACAGCAAAGCAACAGATAGAGTACCGACGTCCATTGTTCCAAATACAAATTAAAGTACCCAAAATCCTTGAACAGATCAAGAAAAACGCTAATCATGTGAGAATTCAAAGTAAAGTTAATCTATTAACATTGCGAATAAAATTACACCGAAGTCAAAAACATTGCGTGGCCATACTCATGGCAAATTTGTCATCAAAAAATCAAAAAATTAAGAAGACTGCCCTCATACGGGGAAACCAGTCTTGAACGTTTAATTTACAGAATTCAAAAATATTACTTAAAGGTCCAACACAGTAAAATAAACTAAAAGCAGCCCAATTAACTGGGCCTGCTAAGCAAGAAAAACAAATTAACCAAACTACTCCTCCGCTGGTTCCTCCACGATTCGGCACCATCCTTCGGAAGGTCCAGGATCGCTAGGTGCTACCTCCACATGCATGCCACGGCTCCCCTCCTGAAGGCCCGAATGCTGGCCGGCTTTTTCCGAGCTCAGACCCGCTGGACGGGTGCATTCTTCCTCCATTTGGGCCTCCTCGCGGAAGACCACAGTGACTACAGCTGTGATTCGCGGGCTGTTGAGAGTGCAATCAAAGGAAAATTGCGCAGTGTGCGTCGTGGGAGAAGGTGAACTAGCGGTGGGGAAGCCAGGAGCAGGGGAATCCATACGGTGGCCAGATGCTACAAGCCGACCCCGCCCACTCCTAGTATTTGGATATCAACCTAATTAATAATCACTGGACTGGCCGGAAGTCATCTCTGTTGAGGTGCTGGAGGGAGCTGTCGGATTGACTCTGGGGTGCTCCCCCCGCAGTTAACGCATCCTATGACGCACGCGGGAGGCAGTGGTGCAATCTCGCGCAGCACAAGAGACGAAGGACCCAATTAATGTGTGAGGAAGACGTACGTAGATTTAACCGAGAGAAATGGAAATATGCAGCAAAGTCTAGGCAGAAGTTCTGTTGGCCACTTCTCCTTATCGTCACAGTTACCAGGCAATGTAATCCAGCAACCGGCTTGTCTGAAAAACCATGGCTAAACGCCATTTTGTATGTTGACCCGTCTGCAATGCAATCAAAGGACGCCCGTCATAATGAATCTCTAATCATTAATAATGAGAGCCGAAGGCCGGATCAAATTGGAGCATGCGGAATCGCTCAGAGGAGTGGAGGTCCGATCTTGAACAGTGTTAAAAATTAATTAATGCAGTTTTGATGTGAAAACTTAATTGAACAGCGTTAAATGTTAATGAGATTGATATGAAATCTCCATATCCATGTCCCATCACCTTAAACGCCATCGAATGCACCTGTAGCCGGGAGCAGGGCAAGTTTTTATTGAGGACACATGGCAGAAATTGATTGGAGCGGATCTTTGTTTGGGCCGCTTGCGCAGTGGAAATCCGGACCCGTAAAATATTAGGGCGAATTTGATAAGAAATCCGCGTCACAAAATTGGCCGACATCAGCAAGCTATTTTGGAACGCGAATTTGGTTTGAATTATGGTTTATCACCGTTTGAAGTCCGGCAGGCTCGACTTAAGAAAAAATTTCTTATAAAATTTGTGTTGGTTTTCTTTGATAATACACATATTAAAATCCCGCTTAATAAAGAGACAAAATTGGTGTGCTTTCGGAACCTGACCCGAGGATTGGACATGAGTTAACAAACAAAAGGATAGCGGAACCAGACATGCACCCGTGGTCAAGCCCTCTACCAAAACCACGAGCGGAATCACAAAAGCGAGTTGCCCATATCGCACCGCTTTTGCGGAGTAGGCGGTATTTCCTATTCGCGAGCGATTCCATAGGGAATGCGACACGTGGCGAAGTGACCCCGGCAAACAACCGTTTAACCCACGCCATCGCACGTTAAAGCCCGACATTGGAAGCCGAGCGAAATTGCCAAGAGTCGTTGATTTGGAGAAGGGCCATCGGACGGTGGTCGCACGTTGAACTTGCCCGGAGGTTAACTAAGGTGTGCGGAGGATAGCCAAGTACGATACGAGTGTTTGATTGGTTATTGATATATATATATAGGTGGGGCCGGAGTATAATGAAATTGTTTAATTAAACGATTGGCGGATAATTAGCATAAGTCTGGAGCATGATTTTTGTAAGGCTGGGTGGTGAAATATAGAGCCAAAAGTTCATTACAAGTTATTTATTTAAAAAGAAACGTGGAGTATAAATACAAAGTGTTGAAAGTTAAACATTGGTTATAAGGATTGGAGATAATATAAAGTCGGGAATATAAATTAAAGTCCAACCACTGTGGATAGTATTTATTTATCAAATTCTACGAATTTGATAAATAAACCCGAAGAAAGAAGAAGTCAATTAAGACTCAGGCTGGAGGAAAAGAACGGGGTACACCAAGGGAAAATGCTGACAGAGCGATTGTAGACACACCAGCTCTCCTTGGGGGTCCAATTTCAGTTTTGTTGAGTCACACGATGATCTCTCTTCTCTGGTATTTACTTGTATTGAAGATCACTATTCTAGGAATAAGGAGTTATTTTCTCCAAAAATAACCCTAGCCAAACATTGACAATGCATCAAGGATATCTTTCTATGCTTCATAAGCACATTTGTTCTACTTCTAAATGATGTCTTGGAAGTGGTTGTTGTGCTGGAAATTATTCACTAGTTGGTTTCATACCAAAGTCTTTTTCACATTTTCAGCATCCAATACATGAAAAAGATAATGGTTTAAAACAACATAAATATTTGAAATTTTGCAAGAATTGTTTGGCACACTTTGAATATGAATTTTGAAGTCAAGTGCATGATGCTTTATAGGATCAAGTGTCATTTTGAATACCAAATGTTTCACAAGAAACTTCTCAACATGCTACCCTGCAGTAAGGATTAAATGACAATATTGCATCAACTATTTCCATAATAAAAGTGCACCTCGGCCATAAGACTAAACAACTACAAATGTTGTAGATCTAACAAGACCACACAACCAAATGTATTCCACAAGGCCAATACTGTATGAAAAATGAAAAGGAGTTTGCAACCAAAAATACCTTAGGCAACTAATTCAATTAGATACACCAAACCATCAGCAAAAAAGAAAACCAGCCTACTCAAAAGGCAAGCGTTTACCTCCTTTGACAAAATTTTGAGTTCCGAAACAAGGGCCTTTATTGTCTTGTCAATGCCCCTAGTAATTTGAATGGGGTTTGCACCTGCTGCAACAACCTAAAAAAAAAGTTTTCATTTCAAATTATTTTCCACAAATTTAAGATACAACCATTGTCAGTTTTGTATTTCCTAACAAGCTCATAAATTTTGACAAAAGAACCAAAATTTTTTAATACCTGATAGCAATTTTTTCACTCAAAAACTATCTTAGACTCAATAAGCCCAACCCAAAACTAAAAAACCAAACACCGTAAGACCCTACAAAAATGAATAGATGATCTTAATCCAATACTATCGACAAAAAGTTACCTTTACACCCTCACTTATTAAACCCTGTGCTGTTGAATTTTAACTTCAACTGCTGCAGCAGAAGGACGGATGCAGCAACAACATTTTTTTTTGGAGGTTGCTTGCATGCCATCCAGAAATTTAATTCAGCATTTAAAATTCCTGCAAGTTTTTTTTGTAGACGGCCACAACCATATTTCTATACAGGATTGTATTTAAACACAACAGCCAGCATTAACGCAATTCACCAACCAGAAATTAAACAAACAGAAATTTACCCGACAGTTTTGTAAATTCAAAAGGAGGACACGTGGAGCATTAATATTGGATCGCATGAAATTGAAGGGAATCTGAAAACCTGAAAACCGGACCCGAATTTTTTATAGGGCACATTGGATTGAGAATTCGAGTTAAAATTACGCAGACGTCAGCATCCCATTTTGGAACGCGAATTTGGTTTGAAATTCAATCTATTCAGACTTTTGAAGTCCGACGAAAAGGGTTCTTTAATGTTTTGATAGTTTAATATATACATATGTTTTAAACATATGTTATATATATATCATATGCGAAATGAAAGGTGGGCCATAGAATTTAGTTTTAATTTTATTTTTTAAAAAGAGGGTTTATTATAATATGTTTTATATGTTCCGGCATATAAAAATAAAAAGGTCGAAAAAGCTTGGTAGTTTTTTTTATAGACAGTACGTAAATTTTTTATTACATAGTAGTGTGTAAAAAGTGAAAAACTGAGTGTAACTTTTTAAGTGTGTATGCACAACAGTGCGAAAGGGAAAAACACAGCAGAGTGTCTTAGAGACAGAGTATGTTTGTTTTGAACAGACAGTGAGTTGGTTTTATGCACTGCGTTTTGTAGCAGTCATAATTTTGTAATCCCTCTTAGTGAGGAAGTAGTGTAATAGTTTTTTTTTGAGTTATTGAAGGGAATAGAAGTTTGTTTTCAAATTATTGAAACTCTGTCTCCTGTCAAAGAAATTTTTATTTTCTCTATGTTAGAGGAAGGGAGATTTATGGGTGGTTCTTATGAATCAACCAACCATTCAGAACATGCTCATCAATCCAAACCATAAGTATTATGTGACAATATTCAAGCAGGCACTCAATCGGATTTCTGAAGCTATGTTAGAGAAACCCTAAACTCTCACCGAAAATAGGTGAAATGTGGCACCACTCAGAGATTGACATGTGCCAATTGGTACAAGTGGTAGACAATTGGCATGCTCAAACAACGAGGTGATGCAGGAATGACATGAGGGAGAAAATATCAGAAAAGCCCCAAATCGGGAGAACTAAAGCTCATCACCAACCTGAGATTGACAACTTTACATGATGTAACCTATGAAATCGTAAATGGAGAAATCATAGTAACAATAAAGTAACCTATGTAACAATAAAGTCGGATTCATCCTGGGAGTGGTAATGGGAGAAATCATAGTGAACAACAGGAAACATGCAGAGTTGCTTACAATCAAATACATGAAAAAACACATACAAAAAACCTAGATAATAATCATGAACAAGCTTAATATTGAATTATGAACTGTAAAGGAACTTACAAAATGTGACATTACGAACCTGGTCAAGCGCACAAGCAAAATATCCTGGACATGACCCTGGTTGACAAGTTATATTGCTCATGATGCAAGAGGATTTGTACCTGCACTGCCAAGTCAATCAAAATCCATCATTATCTATACAATAAATACAAGTAATTGATGTATTATTTTTTACTCTAAGATGCATTCTTATGATAATGTTAGAACATATGTTGAAAATGTCAAAACATACCTGAATAAGCTCCTCTTCGTTTCAAGAACAATTTATTGGAGTCGCATGAACTTGGAACAAGCCTCCCACGATCCGAAAGAGTAGCAACTAAGTCAACAGTGACTTTTTTGTTGCTACACTGGATCGAGGGAGGTTTGCTCCAAGATTAAATTGCTCCAATAAATTATTCTCTACTAAACAGGGCCAACCACGTGAAGGTGGAAGCTCTTATGGCCCCTCCCCCCCCTCACATCACTCTCAATTCCCCAATACCCAATCTATATTTCAATTTTTACTTTCATGAGCATAAAAAAAAATATTCAATAACTAGTAAAAAAACAATTCAACAAAAAGTATGCAAGGAAACATTGCAATTAATGCTTGACATAAAAATAGTATGATAAATGAGTTTTTTATATAACGCAAAAAAACGTTCCAAGTATGGTAACGTTTGTCTTATAATAATACAATATTTTACATTGTCAAATTTTCTTTTCTTCTTCCTATTTTTAAAGCTCCTAATTACATCATCAATATCATCGTGCTCTGCTCCTATTTCGTGCCTTTCAACCCGCACTGCTGACCTAGTTGCATATTCACGATGTCTGGGCTCATCCAGTGACGGGGCATCGCCTACAAAAACAGATAATATTAAATTTTAATTGTCAGTTTTTAAATATCATTGAACTAGTTCGGTAATATTAATAAAAAAAATTGTAATGAGATTATTTACCTGGTGCACCAGTTGTCGTCGTTGACCTAGTTGCGTAGTCACGATGTCTGGTCTCATCCAGTGACGGGGCATCGCCTACAAAAACAGATAATATTAAATTTTAATTGTCATTTTTTAAATATCATTGAACTAGTTTGGTAATATTAATAAAAAAATTTGCAATGAAATTATTTACCTGGTGCACCAATGGTCGTCGTTGGGACTGTTGCCCTATCTTCCTCTCTGGTGGTAAGATCCCCAAGGGAAACATTCTCTGTCATTTAAACAAAAAACGTTATAAGGACAACCATCAAGGTATAATTAGAAAAAATTATAAGTGGAAATTAATTACCGTCACGGCCCTCACTGATAGCAGCATTGTCGGCCTGGTCCCCACTACAATGATCAAGTTGCACGAGAGGATCATCTACATCTGGCTCTAAAACTGGGTTATTTGCCTCGTCGGTAGTGTTGCTCCCCTGATTTAAACAAAGTTGTTAGACATTAAATTTATGGATGAAAACAAACATATTGAAAGGTTAATTTTTTACCTTATCAGGCATTCTGGATCTTGGGACCTGCCCCAAGCTTCTGCGACGTTCAACTACGACTTGATAGCCGAAATGGAAAGCGATATTTTTATCTTCCTTTGTAGTTTATGTTCCGAAGTCATCACCCTACATTACATATGATTGTGTATTTTTAATCATATTTGATAGGATTACAAAAACGTTGGAAGGCGATACAATTAATTATAAGATGTTTAGCTACTTAATTACAATTCTTGCTGCCAATTTCAAGTAGCCGCCCTGGCCTAGCTTGTGATGGCCCTTTTTTTCAATCCTAGCTTTGGTTGCCTTTGAGGTGTCAGGAAACCTAGCATCAAAAGATTAAAGTCAGATATGACGTAGCACACTTTTATTTTAGACATAGAGAAAATTAAAGCTATTGAATTAAAATTGTAATTTACCTTGCGGGTCCAGTTGGCATTTTTCCTTCTTTCTTTGCCCTTTTCTCTTTTCCGTCATGGATGAGTGCTCTCCACTCACTCTCTGAAACTGCGAGATGACGCTCATATCTAGGGTTAAATTGCAATTGCGTCCTATAGGTGTCCCTGGTATATTTCAAATATTTGCCGGCTACCTGAGCCACCGCTTTTCTGTCAAATGTGCCGACCCCAAAAAGGGCTTCTAAATAATCTAGAAGTTCTTTTTTCAGGTTGGAATTCTGGGAATTCCACCCTGTACGTATGGTTGGGCCAAAAATTACCAACGCATGGCTCTCCAGAATCCTGTAGAACCCATTGTTTCCTACACAGAATAAAACCAAAAGAAAAAGAAGATATTATCATTAATTTAAAAATAAAAATCATGATAAATATGTTTTAGATAAAGTACATGAAATAGTTTAAATATTAAAATTTACCTGGGAGTTGTACATGCTTTATAGGGACACCTTCATCGTTCACCAACAACGTGCCATTAATGGTCCCTGTGGAGCTGACACGTGTAGCTCCAGGAAACACAATAATGTAGTTGGCCATATCATCCTCATCATTGCCAACACGTTCAGCGGTTGGCTGGGTGTCTACTTGGGCAGGGTGTGTTTCTTGGCTAGCACCTAAAGGAGTAGAAGGTGTACGAGAGGGTTGTTGGGCAATCTCTTGCCCTTGTGTCCCACTACCACCAACACCGGGTTCAGCAAATGCCATAAAACGCTACATACAAAAGAACTTTTTGTTAGTTTAGTCAATGTAAAAATTAAAAATCAAACTATCACAATTCATCTCATGCAGAACAAAAAAAATATCCTTTTGACTTTTTATTATTACCTGATATCTATTTAGCTGCCTCATAAGATGTTGTATCCTCTCTTCTGTTTCAGGTGTTTGAGGCGCGTCTATCAAAGCATTAAATTCCGATCTTGCATCTTGTGCCTTTTTTTGCAACAACACTAGAGATAGGGATGAAGAAAACTCTTCCTCAAAGAGGGAATCATCAGGCGTACCATGGCTAGGTGTCTGCATATTTGAACAAAATTAATATTATTTCAATTATGTAAATAACTAAAATATCTAAAGATAGAGCAATGCTGGCACTTTACATGTTCTTCCGCTGGCCTCTTTCCCCGATCATCCTGTCTCGGGGTTGTTCCTGCACTGCTCTGATCAGTCTGCCACATTGCAATAAAATTATAAATGTAAAAACTTGAAAACAATATCTAACTTCAAAACACAAAATGAAAACTGAAATAATTTCTAATAAGACACCGGAAGACAGAGTTAGAGTTTCAAATATGCCTTGCATTGAATTCAGTCCTGGAAACATGTCATTGCACATTAAGGCACCCAAACATTCAATCCAAAAATGATATATTTAAGTAGGCTTCTCCTATTCTGGGAAAAAACCATACCTATAATGCATTCACTTGCATGTATAAAGGGAAAGGAAAACATGTTTTCATACAATGGTGACAAAGGCATCTTGGGGAAAGGTATCTTCACTTTTTATTTATGTTGTTCACCCACACCACTCTCGTGTTTTCACTAATCCTGTTTTGTCATTTTTGGATTCAAATTAAGCTAAGGCCTTAAGTATTTTTTTACCTTTCGGTGTAGTTTTTATAAGTGGCATGTATGGATTTTCCATTAATTCTGCACTTTTTCTCTTCATGCGCATGTTTCCCTGGAAATAAAATGCATGATTTAGTCCCATACATTTAACAAGTTGTTGGATCAACTCCATAGGAAATATCATGTTTCCTATTCAATCAAAATTTATCTCAGTTAGGGTAGGTAGGAAGGTTTTCCTTTTGTATTAATAGGGCACTTCTAGCTTGCATTTTTATTATATCTTTCAAATTTAGTGTTGTTTCAATTAGGGCATGAATTTTTGCAACTTTCAAGGTGAGAATGAACAAAGAAATTTTTTTGTGATGGATGACTGTATATGACTCCATGGCCAGAGGAAAAGGCACTAATCTACTTCTTCAAATATCTATAGTTCTCATTCACCTCATACGAAGATGGTCCCTGATTTTGAGCCAAATGTTGAAGCAAAAAGTTCCCCCCCTCCATAATTTGATATTCAATGGAAATTTCTTAAATTGATGATGGGGCAAGATTATGGAACATTGGCACATACATATGTAATGGAATTCCAAGATCATGATATATGTTTGCATATGTTTATGGCAATGTTCCACCAAGTCCCCTGCAGGTGGGAGCGAGGGGACGAGGGAGCGCGGGAGCGGCCTATGCAAAAGCTCCCTACCAATTTTCAGGAAACGTGGGGGGACGTCGGGGTCATAAAAATTATAAAATTTAATATTTAAAATGTAACTATATTTTTGCAAGGAATGTATATACAATCATCATACACTTGCATCATGAAAGATAAATCACAAATGATAAAATTACAAATCGATGAATGATGAATCATATAATTGAAACAAATTTAAAAGTTAAAAGTTAAAACATACATCATACAATCATGCATGTAAGTTTGTAAGTTTGTAACTATATAATCATTAATGTAACTACCAACAATGTACAATGAAAATAAAGTTTAAGATATCATATGACATATTATATCAAGATTCAAAATAGAGTTTAAACTGAAGTTTACAACTCAAGTCTGAAACATAAAACCTAAACGCAAATAAGTTATGTCTGAAACATAAAACATAAAACATAACATATGAATATCAAATGATATCATCATACTGATAAATGAGCATAAATGCTCAAGTTAATGCCCCACTAGTCTCTGCATCCAACTTCTGCACGAATATATCAAGATCAACCATGTCACCATCTGAATCAGAATCACTTGGATTCTCAAATATGCTAAGTGGCACATCAAATTTTAACACGAAACCATAAACTAAAAGGGGCGGTGAGGGGACGTGAGGGGGCATGAGGGAAACATCCCTCAGAAGTCCCCAAGACCCCGGAGCGCGAGGGGGCGAGGAATCTAGACCCCTAGGTGGGGGGGCGAGACCCCGTGTAACACTGGTTTATGGAGGTGGTGGAGCAAAAAAGAGCTCAAATAGAGCTGAAATTTTTCACATAAAAAGGACCGTGGGCTTGACTAATGGTTCCATTTAAAAAATGATATCTAGACAGAGAATAAGTGTAGCATGCAAACATGCATTGAAAATCCATCTCAGTTTGCATTGTATTACTTATGATGGATTCAAATTTGGGTTTCAAAATGCCAGGTTATGGCATGATTTTGTCGAGAAACCCTTAGTTGGATTCTCATGTTAGTTTAATTTATATTTTAAGTTTGTTTTGCAGTCTTTGGGTGATAGTAACTCATGAACTAGGTTACCAATGTGTAACAATCATATTTCAAGAATAAAGTTGTGATTTTTTATATTATTATTATTATTATCTATTAGCTACGAGTATTGACACCTAATGCCTGGAATTTTGACATCTTGATAGCATGGATAATTTCGAAAATGTTTCTAGTAATGTTAACATAATAACTATCATTACGTGTCTTCACTTTTTTCACCATAATAGACCCGTGATATGGACTCATCACACAACTTCATATGCTATGTCCCAACAAGTTCAAACTGGTTGAACCTACCTCATAGTGTGGTTATTAAGGACAAGTTGCTTGATATATAACTCGATAGCATAGACCACGTTGCAGTTCTAAAAAGAATCCTCAAGTGTCAAAAAACTTCACAATATGTTCTACTATAAAGCCTTTTGGGATACCTGAAATAATATATGTATCATTGATGAATTTTAAAGTATGACAAGATCTAGAGGGAAAGGAAATCAATGGAAGAGTGATCCACCAATGAGAACCTAGAATTTAGCATCAGATGAGTTAGAGTCTAGGAAATTGAAACCCCATAATTTTAATTAGTGATGAAGGACATCACATAGGTAATTATATTTTCATGTAGAATAATCTGTTAATTCAAATTTAAACTACATAATATGAAAGGCATACCATAAATTTTTCCACGTAAGTCCAAACAACCTATAAAAAGGGAAAACCTTCTTTTCCATGGGAAATAATTTACCTTTCCTTTTTCAAGACAATCTAAATCACAAAAAATATGAACTATACCGCACACATTCTTGGATAATGTGAAAGTGGAAAAGGAATACCCTACACAAGTGATGCACACATGTACACTTGAACACTAATATATTTTTGTAGTTGAAATGCAATGCTTGTTTTCATTTAAATGTAGGGTTTTTAAAGCAGGGAGAAATAATGGCTGCCAAATTAATAAGCGTTTCTTTGGGAAAAATTTAAATCTTGTATTGGGTGATGAAGATAATATAGGGTATTGAATCTTGATTCTTGACATCTAGAGAGAACCATACAGCCTAACACAATCCAATAGAATTGACCAAAAAAACCCAAATAGATTCAACCCTACTATAGGAGGAAGGGCCTGCAGTAAGAACTTACCATTTTGCTAGAGCTAAGGGCGAATGTTGTTCTGCAAGAGCTGAGGGCGAACGCTGAGGGCGAATGTTGAGGGAAAATGCTGTTCTGCAAGAGCTGAGGATGAATGCAGGGCGAATGCTGTTCTGAAAGAGCTAAGGGTGAATCCAGGGCGAATGTTGTTCTGCAAGAGCTCAGGGCGAATGCTGAGGGCGAATGCTGTTCTGCAAGAGCTTAGGGCGAATGCTGAAGGCGAATGTTGTTCTGCAAGAGCTGAGGGAAAATGCTGAGGGCGAATGGTGTTTTGCAAGAGTGGAGGGCGAATGCGCGCGTGATATCAGACGTTAATGTATCACACATGTACATTTGAACACTAATAGATTTTTGTAGTTGAAATGCAATGCTTGTTTTCATTTAAATGTAGGGTTTTTAAAGCAGGGAGAAATAATGGCTGCCAAATTAATAAGTGTTTCTTTGGGGAAAATTTAAATCTTGTATTGGGTGATGAAGATAATAGAGGGTATTGAATCTTGATTCTTGACATCTAGAGAGAACCCTACAGCCTAACACAATCCAATGGAATTGACCAAAAAAACCCAAATAGAGTCAACCCTACCATAGGAGGAAGGGCCTGCAGTAAGAACTTACCATTTTGCAAGAGCTGAGGGTGAATGCTGTTCTGCAAGAGCTGAGGGCGAACGCTGAGGGCGAATGCTGACGGCAAATGTTGTTCTGCAAGAGCTGAGCGTGAATGCTGAGGGCAAATTCTGTTCTGCAAGAGTAGAGGGCGAATGCGCGCGTGATATCAAACGTTAATGTAGCTATTGCGACAAATACGAAACAATAAAATCATTTTTATGTAGCGCGCATATAAGTTTCGAATTTTTATGTAGCGCCCATATAAGTTTGGTATTTTTATGTAGCGCGAAAATAACTGTCGCTATACCGACGGCGGAAAAGGCGTCGCTATTAGGACGGGTGCCTCCAAACGTCGCAATGGCGACACCTAGACATTGTGTCGCAGTTGCGACGTTTAGAGTCGTCTCAATAGCGACGCTTGGGCCATGGTGTCGCAATTGCGATGTCTTCCTTTAAACGTCGCAATTGCGACACTTGTTTAAGTGTCGGTATTGCGACACTTTTCTATAGACGTCGGTATAGCGACGGTTTCGGGCGGGATGGAAAAAATTTGGGAAAATTTCCGACATTTGGTCAAAAGCGTCGGAAACAGGTGTCGGAATTTCCGCAAAATGTAGTAGTGAACACAAAAGATCCATAGATTTGTATCAAGCCTTATCCAAAACTTAGCCTACCCATAGACTCAATTTTTCCATCTATTTATATCATATTAGCTTGCGCTATTCTATGGTCTGCAAACCACATTTTGCGGCCTCTTGGTCTACCCTTTGACCCATTACAATTCATTGGGGGCTTTGACCCGTCCCAAAGCCTGCTAGAATAATTATTAAAAAATATTACAAATTGTTCCAAAATGGCTACTAGGGGACCCTTCTCTAACAGGATCCCAACACAATCTTGTGACTCGTCCCGAGTCACAATGGATTTGGGGTCTTCATATTCTCCTGGAGTTGTTCGACAGCAACAAAAAAATGGGGCAGGACACCTTCACTCTACGCGACTACATTTTGCGTGATGTCGACCAACTTTTATGAAGTCAGTCCTTCGGTAGCGGCTGTAACACTCTCCAAGGTCTGGTTTAACTGCTTTATTTCCATATCTAAATCCTGCAAAATTTTGAGAGCTTCATTGGCCCATGGCTTCAGGTGGTCACTGAGGACTTTCTTCTTCTGGCGAAGCCCCTCAATTTCATCTCTGAGCGTGTGGCTGGTCTGAAGGCATGCTAGTTGTTGTGCTAGGATGAGGATGGGCATAATGGCTTCCATTTTCTCAAAATATTGCTCCTTCTGGCGCATCTCCTAATTGAATTGGCGGAGGAGGGGATCATGTTGCACTGTGGGCCATAAACCCATAGCAGTTTCTAACAATTTTGCGCCCTTTGTGATATGTGATGTAATATTGTTTGTAGCTTATTTGACTAGCGTGGCTCGCTGGGCGTGCACCTCAGGAGGGGTCTCGGGCTGCAGTTTAGCCTATAGTGCAGCTATTTGTTGCTCCAGGTCAGCTTTAATAGCCTGCACTTCGGTCCTAGATGCCTTCAAGCCAGCTACCAAGCCTTCAACCTTGGCTTGCAATGCATGGGAGGAAAATATTAATTCTGGCATATCCTCGCAAAACCGGTATATAAAATGCTCTAATTCATCTTGCTGCATGACTGCTGCAATATGTGCTAACTGGGCTTGGGCGGTTTCGGTAGCTTTGGTCACAATGGTTTACTCGGCCTCATTTAGCTGCTGCTATGCCCACATTTCTCTATGATGAAACTCGCTGGAGATGAATACATAGAGGGTGTGCAGCTGCTCACCTGTTAGTCTCGCAACATCGAGGTCGACTGCAGAGCACACGCGGACTTGCTCGCACAAGATCGAAGGTACCACAGTGAAAGTCGCGTCCAGGCGGGGGCAAATCCGACTCTCTGTTGTAGAAATTTGAATAACTATTAAATTATTCACCGATATTATCCTAATCACACTATTTGAGCTTCATGCATAATACATAACCTCTTCTACTATTGATCATCAATTTGTGGAAATTAAACAATCGCATGCGCACATTAAAACCATAAACAATCACACATATAAACACAATATTTATGGGAAAGCTTAAAGCTGAAAACCCCCAACTATCTATATATTATAATGATAGAGATCATGTCACAATCATTGTACAAACTCCTCACAAGCTCTCAGTACAATCTCCAATTGTTACACACTACACAAGCTCAGATCATACAAAACACTTGCTCCAATCTGCTCCACCTGTTAGCCTGCCTCTACTGCGCAATCCAATATGGATAATCATGAGATCAAGGTTCAAATCCCACCAGTATGTACTGTGAAATCCTCATTGGCTTCTCCATCAATGTGTGTGCACATCTCATGCACCAGTATATTCACAACTGATAGTCACACTTGCTCTTTCACCTACCTCTTCACTGGTCTCCACTGAAACTGTCCATGCACTGCAGTTAACTGATGTATTCTTTAGTTGATGTATGAGTTAATAATTAGTGAATTAATTAATAATTAATTCACACCACTCTCACTAATTGTATTAATCAGTTAGACTAGATACAACTAGCTCAACTAAGTTAAACTGAACACAACTCCATTAACTGTCTCATCAACTCCACCAAACTCTGTCACATGAGTTCTAACTGAAGTCAACCATGCAATAGCTCCATTAAACCCTAGGAATAGCATAATTCCTTCTATCAGCTGCATGTGCCACATCCGTGACTCGAATTGACGTGCTCCAAGAGGATAAGATAATGTTTATAGTCCAAATATTATTAAGAGCTAATAATATTCGACATATCTATTTTTAGACTGGCAATCTAAAAATAGATTCCGCCCAGTATGTCTAAAAATAGAAGTCCATCTATTTTTTCCGACTTGACCAACCATCCACAAATAGCATCCTGCAACTCATAGAACATGATCCATATGTCTAAAAATAGACTTTGCGCCAAAAATACCCTGTGGGCCCACTTAGTGAAGGCAACTTCTTTTCACTAAGCTCATCATCTTGTTGCAATCTCAACATCTGTCACGGTGGCCAAAGTTGTAACTGTGGCTGTTTGGCTCGCTTGATTCATGCTCACCTGAAGCGTATCTGCCTTTAACCGAAGGGCATGCAGCCCATACCGCAATGCAATCTACCGTGGCTTCTATTGATCTTCTAGGGCAGCCCACCGGTCTTCGGAAGAAATAGTGACATCATTCGCAATATTCTCCAAGTCTTCTTTTGTCAAGGTGACCTCCACCTCCCCTCCAGTCTTAGTGGTCTTGTGCTTATTCCTCTGCCCTTTGGGAGGCTCTTCGGTGCGCTTTGTTCTGCGTGGGGACTTTGCACCCTCCCCACCAAGGCCCTCAACTCCCTCGTCCTGTTGAGACTTCTACTCTGCCCCGTTGGTGGCATCCTTGGGGGTCTCCTTAGTCGTGGTTTTCTTCGTGGAGCGCACCTTGGTTTCCTTTGTGGTACTTGGTGGGACAGTATCCTTCGAAGTTGCGTCCTTGCTATAGGTTCCTATTGTAACCGGGGCGGAGGATTTGAAGCCAAGCTTCCATGCCAGTGGCCAAGTTGCAACAATTTGATCGATCTTTGCTTCCGTGGCCATATATGGAAGGCCATACCATGCTTGATCTTTGCGGGCCCGAATCTACACATTGTGCATAGTGACATGGAACTTAGAAATGGCTTTTTATTATTCATAGACTACGGGTGACAAGCGTGGCCTAGAATGAATTATTGTTGCTAGCACATGGTCGAACAACACCCAGAACACCTTGTTTTCCTTTGTGTGCTTTGGATCCCTCGAATCCCAAAGGTTCGCATACCGTGCACCTTCACACATGTCTAGTTCGAGCTCGGGGAGCACCACATCATCAGGTGTCTCCCACGCAACCAAGGCAATCAACATCAAAATCCAGGAGTAGCAAAAGGCCTTCCCCTGGTCCTGTGCCTCATGCACATTGTCTAGAAATTCTTCGTAGAGGTACTGCGACTAGTTGTAGCAAACCCCTTTCTCGCACCGTCCGTCTAGCTGAATTACATAAGCATGGACAACTGATGCCCAACACAGAACCATTTGTTGGTTTGAGGGGTCTTGACCTAGGTTCGGTTTTAAGGTTTACCAACAAACCCCTGTACTACTAGCCCTTTCGGTAATGGCCTACTTGTGTAGGTCAAGGTCTCACCAGATGTAGTATGGGAGGGTGATGGAACCAAGTTTCCGCACCTTGAGAGAGAGAAATTTAATTGAAGTGGGCCCTTTCAGATCTAATAGACTTGTTCTAGAGAAGCCCTAACACATAAACCCTTAACAGTATATCGGTGGAATATATTCAACGAAGCTTATAAATCATTAGATAGCATGTTAACAGAAGTAAAGCAACTAAATCTAACCAGATCTATGCATTCATAATCTTTTAGAATATTGCATCCATGTGCGCATCAGTAAATCATCCGCATTCAACAAAATAGATAACTTTAGAAATAAGACAGAGTGTAGCCACTAACCACAACACAGAAGTATTGAGCTATCATAAAACGGTCTGTTCATTCATTACTATCTAGATCCACTTACAGACTCTATTTACTATCCCACGCACATAACCAGTGGGATCCGCATACAGTAGGACTCAGGGTCTCTGCGCACACATCCAGCAAGAGCCGTTACCCAGACAATCGACACAAAAGTTCCATAGATTCGTATGTAATGAATAAATTAATGTAAATAATGATTAATTAGTTTGAAAGGCCATGTCTGATGAGACATGACCTTTCGTGAAGAGGCACCTGTGTAGGTGTATAAGCAAGCCTCATTTGTAACATTCATCATCTCATTCATCACATTTTCTAATACAATATTTATATCCTCAATGGATATATTTTTATTCCAAGTTTTATGGAGTATTTAACTTGAGAAGGAACTTTGTTTGCTTCATTTGGTATCAGAGAAGTTCGATCTTATGGTTGCTCATCGCTACACAAAGCTACACTCCTCGGTCCAATTCATCAACATTGTTGTCGTCAAAGCGTTTCATTACCAGTCTTGGATTTTCTCCATTTTCACCAGTAGGCGTTTGGCCAGAATTAAAAATTTGAAGAAATTTCACCAGTAGGCCTTTGGCCAAAATTAAAAATTTGAAGAAAAAAAAAAGAAATTTTTGAAAAAAAGAAAAGCAAAAGAAATATATATATATATATATATATATATATATATATATATATATATATATATATATATATATATATATATATATATAAAACTAGAATTTATATAGTAAAAAAAACTCATCACAAAAGAAGGATATTAAGTTTAGAAGGGCTATTTAAAACAATGAAAAAAAAGGGAGTAATATTTTAGAAAGGGGTTATTTAAATAAATAAATATTCAAAAGTATTGATATATAAAAAGGGGAATACAATATCATATTCCAAAATTTGTTTATATATATAAACCTCGCAGTTAAAGTATTTTTGACGAAAGTATTTTGGACGAAATTATCAGCGAAGTGAAATGGAAACTAGTAATGGAATATTTCCTAAAAATTATAGTATGTGTATCGATGCGCTAATTGAAATCAAAGGGTCACTTGCGGGAAAAGAGGTCCTCATATCTATCGATTTTACTTGAAAGAATAATTATGTTAGCATCGAATGTGCTTACCAATTAGTGATCCTTGAATCAAATATAACTGAAGCAAATTCATTTAACGCAAATAACAAACAATACAACATAGAGAATTTACACCTAAGTATTGGGGAGCATTCCTTTGTCTCACAATTCACCGTTAAAACCTTATTTTCCAATAATAGTGATATAGTTTTGGGTTCGCTCTGGATGGAATCACTAGGGTCATTCATACTTAATACAAAAAAGAAGTTTTTAACATTCTCCTACAAAAAGAAGAAAATAACGCTACAGGACATTAGCTTAAAACCAAATTCATTGACACCTGAAGATATTCAAGAAATTTCAAAATTAATTTCTCAAGAAGGTAAAAAGGTGATCCAAAATATGCAAAAGGAAGTTGACAAAATCACCATTAACAAGAATGAAGAAGTTGCTCGCCTCAAGGACCACAACGAAAAGTTACTAACACAAATTAAGAAGCTAAAGAAAGACAAGAAGTCATTACAAAACAAGGTGCAACAACTTGTCGACAAGGAATCATCGAAACTTTCAAATGTAGAAGTTCAAGTTGAAGAAAAAATGAACATTGATCCAATAAATGTCACAACTCAAGAAGAAGACAAGCAAGTTGCAGAAGATGCAAAATTAGATGTTGTAGTTCCAACAAGGAACATTCTAAGTGAAGGCTCTATAACCAGCTCAATAACATCGTCACTGGAAAAAAATCAAATAAGTCAAACCAAAAAGGTTCCCTATCAACATCCAAATCATGGGAGCAGACAGCTCGACCAAACTATGTGTTAAGAACAGAATCAACAAGCTAATATTCCGAATAATACTAATGTCGGTGCAATCCGCTCATGTGATCACAAGTCGTCACAAGTTGCAAGTCACCATAAGATTCCACATAAGCTTGATTTAGGATGGTCTGATCCATTCTCTGTGCAACAATTTTGTTTGTCACTTAGAAGATCATATCAACTTGTGTCAACCAGGATGACAACCCCAAGAAGAGAAGACATGCATAGTAGAGACAAGAATCAAGGCCTTTTCATCAACAAGCTTTGAGGACAAAGCTTTTTGAGGAGGAAGCCAATGTAATGAATAAATTAATGTAAATAATGATTAATTAGTTAAATTAGTAATTAGGTTGAAAGGCCATGTTTGATGAGACATGACCTTTCGTGAAGAGGCACCTGTGTAGGTATATAAGCAAGCCTCATTTGTAACATTCATCGTCTGATTCATCACACTTTCTAATACAATATTTATATCCTCAATGGATATCTTTGTGTTCCAAGTTTTCTGGAGTGTTTAACTTGAGAAGGAACTTTGTTCGCTTCATCATATAAAGCCTTATCCAAAACTTAGCCTACCCCTAGACTCGATTTATCCATCTATTTATATCATATTAGCCCACGCTATTCTATGGTCTACAAACCATGGTTTGTAGACTCTTGGTCTACCCTTTGACCCATTACAATTCATTGGGGGCTTTGACCCGCCCCAAAGCCCCTGCGCTAGACTAATTATTACAAAATATTACAAAATTGTTCCAAAATTTCAGCTAGGGGACCTTGCTCCAGCACATGCGCATATACAAAACATGTGCACATATATAAGTCCCATTGCTTCTACATATGTGCATCTGATGTATCGCATAACTTCTGTATATGTACACCTTTTTTATATGCACTTAACTTCTATATGTGCGTAAATTTCATGTACCACATATATGAAAGTTACACACATACAAAATTTATGCGCATATACAAAATTTGTGCATATATGGAAGTTATGTAATACAAAAGATGCACATATGTAGAAGTAGTGCGTCCTCCATATATGCACATTTTTCATATATGTGCATGTTTTCTATATATGCATAACTTTCGTATATGCACATATATGGAAGTTACACATATATGGTAGATGCACATATACAAAAGTTGTTCATATACAAAAGACATGCACATATACATAAGTTGTGCATATATGGAGGTTTTCGTATATGCATATTATGAAAGTTGTGCACCGCTTTTGTATATGCACAACTTCTATATATGTGCATATAAGAAAGATATGCACATATACAAAAGTTGCACATATATGAAAGTGCATATATGGAAATTGTGCATATACGGAAGATACATGCATATACAAAAGTTGTGCATATACGAAAGATATGCGCATATACAAAATTTGTGCAGAACTTCATCCTATGTATAGGCACACCATCCGTATATGAAAATCTTTTGCATATGTGCACATCTTCCATATATGCACAAAAAGATAAGTGCATATACAAAATTTGCACATATACAAAAAAATTCCATACAAAGGTTGTGCATATACAAAGCATACAATTCCTAAATATTAATTAAAAAGACACAACACAGTTTATTTAGGACCCCATCTATGTAACCACCTCCGCACAACTTTGTCCATGCAATGACTTCTGCACTCGACAATGCATTTTGATCAGTCATCCACATTCGAAACGCCACACATGATACGTACAAGCAACTGGCTTTGCACAACTACTTCCATTCTTGCAAGAAAAACGTTGACCATAACTTGCAGAGTACTATAGAGAAAAGCTTGACAAACCAAAAACTTGTGGTATTGCCAAATGTGAATAGAAAAAATAGCAAATGTAAATTGGTTTAGAAGCTTGCAGTATTGTAAAACTTATGTATCTTTGCACTCACTTAACTCATCGTTTTGGAAACATGTGGCGCCAATAATATTACATTTAATAAATCATAAAAATATGCTTCATATTCTCCATTTAAAGGTGCAGATTCAATTCTTAAATCATATTAATCCAGGTTTTTCTACGATGGAGATTCAATTATTTTCCATCCATGATATCCTCACCGCATGATGTGATCCCGCACCTTACCCCTGATGTGATCAAAGAACTTCTCTTCAACGAATGTCAGGGGAATAAGAGCTCATTGCATGCAATTTTTAGACATTGTGAATATGGAAGAGGCGGAAAAGTAATCTGCTTCAGGACAGTGGTATGAACTAGAGCCAATTCCAAAAACATTCTTTTTTGTTTGAAGTGATGTAAGACGATGGAAGAAGGTAGAACACTAGTGCGGGATTGTAGCATGAGGATCTATAATGGAAGTTGCATTTCAGTGTGTGTGCGTGTATATATATCTGTGTGTGTGTGTGTGTGTGTGTGTGTGTGTGTGTGTGTGTCTATATATATATATATATATATATATATATATATATATATATATATATATATATATATAAATATATATATATATATATATATATATATATATATATAAGTGTGTGTGTGTGTATACAACTGTAACATATATTTTAGCCTATGTATATGTACATAGTTAAATATGCACAACTTTTGTATATGTGCATATATGGAAGTTTCCATATATGCACACATATACATAAGCTTTCATATATGTGCATAGTTGTATATGTGCACAGATATAGAAGCTTCTATATATTCTCTAGCTAGAATACTTCTAGGAATTGTTTTAAAGATAATATCAAAATTATTGCATGTCATCTATGAGTTACAATTGGCCATACATATACTAGAAAGAAAGTTATTTGCTAAAACCAAAACATGAACAAACATGGATTAGATCTCTTGAGGTGAAAACCTCTTTTTTGAGTGAAAAACGTGATGAAATATTTGCACCTTGAGAGATTTAATACCTTTTGACCCTTAATAGATATGATATTAAGATAGATCTAGACTCATATATACATGATATTTTAGTTTTTTTTTATTTTTATCGGTAGATAAAACTATCCATATTTTAAATTGGTGATATTAACATAAAAAAGTGTCTTATTTCAAAAATTTATAATTAAATTTATTAATATTACTAATAAAATGTTTAAGATCGATGACATTAATGAATAATTAAAAATGATTAGTTGAAAAGAACTTATTTTATTGAAATTTTTAAATTTTAAATATAAAACAAATATTAATAAAAGTTTTAATATTTGTGAGGATATTTTGAGGAAACAAGAAGGGAGTGAAGTATCCTCAAACTGAAACATGGAAAGAGCTCATAGTAGATTCGTGAGGGAAAATATGTTTTGGGAGGTTTGAAATGGGCTAAAGGCTTGCTTTTGGGATGAATCTTGGCATCAATTCCCCAGGCTGGACTATATGGAGAACTTGCACTCCCTCAAGTAGAGCTTTATCAACAAAGGTGCCATGGTGGTAGCGGATTACTGGAAGGCATAACATCCCTAAGACAATGGTGATCATGGAAGGATGGTACAGACTGGAAAGGGACAGGATGGGAACAAGAAAGGAATAACTTAGGAACAATAATTGAGGAAAGGATGATCCAAGTCGTAGATGACCAAGACTACATGAGATGAGGTCATAAATCCTCGATTAAATTCTCCATCAGGTAGGCATACAACATCATGTATAATTTCATCGAGATACCCAAGGATGAGATTTGGCTAAGTATTTGGGGTAGTAAGCTCTAGCATAAGGTAACCAACTTCCTATGACTAATTGGGCGAAGGAAAATTCTCACATGGGACCTTTTAGGGAAGAAAGGATTTGAAGTCCTGTCATGATGTGTGGTTTGCTAAAGTACAGAGGAATCAACAAAACACTTACTCAACACGTGCCCTCCAATGGAAAGGCTCTGGAAAAGAGTACCTTCTCTCTTCGCTAGATTAGGTAGATCATCAAATTTTCTGAGGGAAACTCTAATGACATGGAGCAAAGAACCCTATAAAATACTGACCATTAATAAGGTTTGGAACCTAACTCTAGGCTTCTTACTTTAGAATGCATGGAAGGCCCGCAACATAGGGATATTCAAACATGACAAAATGACTAGAGAAGAGGTGTGGCATAAAATATGCAAAAATATTAAGGAGACCATTCTAGGGGAGAAATGGGGAGATGATGATTGACATTTATGAGAATGAAGCACAAATCCTGCAGGATTTGGGTTTCTCTACCGATTTGGTGATCCAGTCCCATAATATAGCTCATTCAATCATAATATCTTCACATGTTGTTTCATTGTTCCTCCCAAAGGATTTGTGAAATTGAATTTCTATGGAGCCTTGAAAGGTAACCTGGGTCCAACCGATTATGGAGGAATTAGGGGAATTTTGAGGTTTATAATGGGGCTCCTAAGGAAATTATTAAATAATAGTGGAAATAATAAAATAAGATTACATTACATCATCAAATTTTAGAGGGAAAAAAAGAAAAAATTGTTTTTCAACTCTTATTTTCAACTTATCTCCCTATGGGTTTACTAAAACTTTGAGTGGGAACACTCGTTGGAATAATTTGATTCCTCATCCAAGGAGTACCCATGTTGCACATTTTCGATGGACCTTGCTACACAAAAAATGAGAAATATATGAAAAGCATGTTTGCAATCATGTTTTTTCATGTATTTCTCATTTTTCATGTAGCACGGTCTATTGAAAGTATGCAACATGGGTACTCCTTGGATAAGGAATTAAATTTTGCATCCAATGAGTACTCCGCGACTCGAAATTTGAGTAAAACCTTAGGGAGATAAGTTGAAAATACAAGTTGAAAAAGTAATTTTATTATTTTATTATTTTTCAATCTTTTTACTTTTTTACCCCAAAAATGGTGAATCATCCCCCATGGTTGACATCATCGTCTTGAATCCTATTGGTTCTTATAAATTTTATTTTGGTTGTACATTTTCCTTAGGAGGCCCATTTTAGACCTCAAAATTTCTCTAATGGAATCATTTGGGATGACATGAGAAATCCTTTGGGCTTTTACGCGAGTTACTATAATGTCAGTAGTAATAATGTGGAGGATTTTTGTGCACTATAGAGAGGCCTCACCTGGGAAAAAGAGCATGGATTTTCTAAGATGCATATAGCTGGAAACACACAACTGATAATCAAGGTGGCACAAAAACTTATAGATGGAACCTTGGTTCAACGTGTCATCAAGTGTTGGAAGATGGAGTTGGTAAAAAATGCATTCAACCTTTGTTTTTGTACTTCCCTTATGTCATCACCTCTCAATATCTTAGAAATTTTAATTGAGTAGAAAACCTATCAAAAAATTCGGGTTTCCAAGACACAGGCCTAGCTTTAAGCCAATCCTAGCCTCAATGTCCATCAGTGGTAGGAGTCGAGGTGCTAATCTAGGCTCTAGAGAATGACCTAAATACCTTGATGGGGATGATAGTCCAAAGACAAAATAGATATGGAAATGGTGGTGTTAATACCCTGGAGGCGATTTTGTTAGATGATCATGAGATGTAACAAAAACTGGGGTGGGAAAGTGAGGACAACTAGACCCCTCGACCCACACCTGCTCATTATATCTCTGTAGAAGCAAGTTTGGAAGAGACATATGGTGAAGGTTATGGGAGGGCCATTCAAAGGTGGTAGAGTAGAGGCATATGCATAGGTGACTCGGTTGTGCATGTCCCATTCTTGGAGGGCATAGAATTATCTCGTTAGTCATAATTGCAGGGAAAAAAGAGGAGTTAGGGTCGTGAGCATTTCTGATTGGACTTGGGACCCTTGTGTTGATAAGTTTTGGAAGTGCATTTTATATTTCTAGCTACATTCGAATTCAAAAGGCCATGTTTCTAGGTGCATTTCTTAGGGGGTTGGGATAACCAAGTCATTTCATGGTTCCATCCTGCGACTCGACATGGAGGAAAATAGTATAGTCTCATGGCTTGCTCGACTTCGTCCTCTAGTTGGGATCACGTACTTGTCTAGAGTATTGAGCGGATAGGCTGGGCTTTGGGGTCTTCCAACTTGAGGTGGCTTTGATGGGTGATGGCACTGGGTGTTGGCAAATTACTTGCTCCTAGAGGTCGCAGTGGGTTCAGAAAGTGTGGTTAGCAGCGATCAAGTGTTATAAGTTTAGTGGGTGCATGTCAGTGGTGGCAACCCTTCTTTCTTGGCGGATCAATGTCGTCATGGGACTATGGATTTTAGGCTCTCAGAGGAATGAATGGTGACAAGGTGGTTCAGCTGGAGAGGGATGGAGAAACAAAATTGTCAATTTTCTCCAAAAGAAATTATTTTGTGCCAAAGAGATCGGGCTAAGAGAGGAGGAGTTCATAGGGGTGAAATCTGTGTGCATACTAGTAGAGGAGTTGAGGTGGCACGAGGGGGTGGACCCGAGGGTGAGTCAAATGGTGAGGTGGCTTAGGAATTCATCCTTGTGCCTAGTCCAAATGTTTTTCCACCCTCACTGGAATCGATAACTGGGTTGCTTAAGTGAATTCAAATAAACCTGGGTGAAATGAGGCAACAATATCATGAAAATCGTAACAAATTGATTTCATTCCTAAACAACATCCAACATAACCAATGGGTGATGATGGACATGATGGATTTTATCAGACACAATCAATGATGCACTGTCGAGAAGTTGTACCAATTGGACGGGAGGATTGATCACTTGGAGCACCATGCACATGATGGTATTCGGCCCTTAGGCCCACCAACAGATGGGCAAGGCCCCACACCCCTAAGAAGCTTCTAATGTTGGTTGGATTTGAGTTTATTTTGCATGTTTTCTGGTGTATCTATGTTTATGGTTGGTATTTTGGATCTAGCGTTAGTTATTTTTCTTTTTGGATATACATCTCTCTCTTGGCCAACAAATCTGGTCAAAGTGAGGCAAGGGGAGCTAAGCACACATGGAAAATCTATTCAATAATAGAGCTCCTTTTTATTGACAAAAAAATAGTTGTAATATCTGTTAAATATTTTTATTAAAGAAGTTGGTATACTCTTTTCCTTTTATCATATTTTAATCTTTAATTTGATTTTTTTTATTTTTAATTAATTTTTTTGTACATATTTTTCATTATTAATAAATATAATTGGTTATTTTAGAAACATTTTCCCTTTCATCTTAATAAAATTTTGTTTTGTTTTACCCTCCCAATTTCCTAATATGTGAACCTTTTTTGTTACCTATCTTCTTTATTGAGCTAAGAGGCTCATTCTATGAAGGGGATGTGTAAGTATGTCCATCCCTCTTAAAATGAAAATAAAATATTCTTTAAATAGAAAAACAATGTCGGCTATAACAAAAAAGTAAAAAAATGCTATGCATATTTAATTAGTTGTCCATATGAACTAATATAGTTTTCCTGTAAAGAAATTAGAAGTAGAAAAAAATATGTGAGTAAGAAGTTTAAACCTTAGACTTTTCAAAAATATTTTATCAACTTCATATATATCTATATATAGAAAAGAAATGTCAAAAGAAAATACTTTAATGTTGTATAAAATAAAATATCCTATGTTGGTTAGGAATACATTTTTTTAATATGAATTAATATTGACTATACTTCAAAATATATTAATAACAAAATAACCATGCACATGTTATGTAATCTCTATAACATTCAAAAATACAATCTAAACAATAAAAAATTACACATTGTTTTTTGCATTTTAAAATAAGTTTGTATGTGAATAAATTTGAATAAACTCTGAGCTATGTCCACAAATCTAAGAAGTTTAATCTTACCATATTTTTGAGGTGAAGCTATGATAAACCCTAACTTTGAATAGGGCATTACCAAGGTTAGAGGTTTAATCCCCAAGGCTGCTATTTTAGAGACTATTTAGTATTTGATTTAGTTTTAATGGGAGAGAAAATTTGTTGATAATTCTTAGTAGAATTGTTTACAATTTTTTATAGATTTTCTTTCTTGATTTAAAGTAAAATATAAATATCAAATAACATTGGCCATAGTTAAATAATTAAAAAAAAAACACTAAGTATAATTTTTATAAAATGTAAATTTTTTATTAAAGAATATGCCATTATTTTATAAGATTTATTGTGAAATTAAAATTTATTTAATAATAAAATGAAAATTCCTTTCCACATTATAAATATAACCTAATTTATAACACTTAGAAGGAAACTAACCTATTATAAAATTTATTTAATAATAAAATAAAAATTATTTTCCACATTATAAATATTACTTAGTTTATAATTGAGTAGTTTATAGTGTGATTTTTTGAAGGTTTTTACAGTGGTTTTTTTCAGTTTAATTTCTCTAAATTCCGACAGGAATTTATTGAAAATAGAAGTTTGATGGATAACCTTGCACAATCGAAGTACCCTAGGGATTTTTTAGGATGCTAAATCCATATATACAGTAAAAAAATCAGTTTAAATAACAGATATCAAGATTTTGCCTCAATTTTTTTCACTGAAACTCCAACAAGTCACACTAAAAATTAATAATAATGAAGAGAACAAATTGAAAAATTAAACCATTTAAAAGAGCGTAGAAAGAGCATTCATGCACAGAAACAAGCTATAAAGGAACGAAAAATTTTCAAAAATGACTTTGTGTGCTGCTATGCGCTCTGCAACTGTACCTTCTGAATCGAGCTTCCAAGGCCAAGCCATGGGAGAAGACCTCTGGACATACAGGTATGTGCGGAGAACTATGTTGTTTCACATAGCGCTTTAACGTTTACGGTAATACTGCTGCCAGCGCTCAAGTGACACTAAATATGGGTGGAGGTCTTCAGGGTTTTTAAGAGTGAGCATTAGTTTATTCATGAGTGCAAATGTAGTTTTATAGTTTTAATGAATATTTGGAAGGTAAATAAACTCGGGGGATTTATGAGCGAGACCAGGATGATAAGTTTTTTCACTATGGAGAAAGTCTGTTTCATAATATCAAAGCCCTGTAAAGACTTTAGTTTCAACTGTTGCAATCACTAGTGGAAGTTCATGGGACGTTGTTGTTGCTGCCGCTGCCATCTCTAACCTGGTGCTCGGGCCTTACTGCCATGCCTCTGCGTTTTCTGTCAAGATTTTCCGTAACCACCTTCAAACCTCTGTATTTTCCGTCAAGCTCTACAGTCGTCACCTTCAAACCTATGTATTTTCCGTCAACGTTTCAGTAACCAACTTTTTTCCGATGGCTTATCTTTCGGGGTGTGCGTTTTGAATCCAACCACACTCTGACAATTGGCAGGGAGCAGACCATCACTGTCATTGACATTCCTTCCGATATCACTCCCTTATCATATCTAGGTACACTTTCTGAGGCTTCTCTTTAATGATTTCTACATTCCCCAATGTTTCAAAAACCCTAGAGTTGTTGGCTCTTCTGACATTATCTGTCCAAGGTGTTTCATTCACGTACTATTTCCTACCCTCCATTATTACCCCAACGGTCAACTTACCTAACCTAGCAGGGTGGGCTTCCTCGATCTTGCACCTTTCTCACAATTGGACACCACATTCTTGGCATCCCCTCCTCCCTCTGGCTTGACTAACTACTCAAAATTCGTGACTAGATACCTGTGGCTCAGTTTTAGTCACCAGGTTTGTGTTCGTGTTCGAGTTCGGCAATGTTGAAATTCGAATAAAGTTCGACATCGAAATTTTTTGCGTAAAAGTTCGGCATAAAATTCGACATATAGAAATTTGAAAAAAAAAATTTAAAAAAAAAAAAAAAAAATATATATATATATATATATATATATATATATATAACAATTTTAAGCATGTTGAAAGATAAATATGATGCACATAAATAAGATGATAGGATTATTGCTCAAACATTTACATCATTTCAATTTTCCACATATAAACCATGAAAGTGAGTGCCAAAATTCCAATAAAACTTTGTTGTTGTTCTGTGCAAGGTCCCTAACACTGTTCCAAAAGCACGCAAGTTGCTAAGCGGACTTGAAAGTACGTTGATCCACAATAAACCCGCGTTTGGTATGCATTTCTAGATGATGCAATGAGACGAGCTCACATCAGAATTCATATTCAATGTTTTCCACTACGTTGTTATTCTTACTAACTCTTAGAGAGGGTTTTCAAGAGTAGGAAGACTTCGTTGAAGTAACTTTTTTTTCCCTAAACTACCGTGTACTTTACATCGTTGACCAACAGAACATGTCTTCAGAGTCCATTTGTTTGTTGGCCTACTAAGTAACTAACAATTCAGGCTTTAATAATCCATTCAGATTTCGATGACGTCCATCAAGATGCGACGTATTCAAATTTCTCATTCACAGGATTTATGTTGATCTCGTCATCAACTTCGACGATGTTTTTTAGCATTACAATTGAGGGTTTCCATCTTAGAGCCCAGCAAGGTGAATTTGTTAGCGCTTCTTCCGGCCAAAATAGCGCTTATTATTTCATTGTGTTGTCTGTTACGTGTGAGGACTGTGAGCTCGGGCCGGCAATGTGAGCCTGTGGCGCTGTGGACAAGTCACAAAGACAGTGTGACCGTTTGACAAATTGGATTAGGTTTGTGGTTTGTTGGAAGAGACCAACGCCGCTGTGAATGATAACTGTGAGCCCGTGGGGCTAACTCTAAGCCTGTAACATGTCCGTTGTGGCGGTTGTGCGCTGTGGAGTCTGGAGACTGGAAGCCGAGAGTAAGTTTTTCGTCGGGCCGAGAGTCTGAGTAACCTGTCTGCTGTGGCGTCGGGCCGAGAGTAAGTTTTTTGTGAGCAGTTCGAGCAACAATGCAGCTGTCGGCAAACCTATTACCAATTTACCAAATGCCAACCCTAAACTCAAATTTTTTGCTGAATTTAATAAAAAAAACACGAATTTAATCAAATTTTTTCAGGTTCGTGTTCGGGATTTTGTTCGGCATGAAGTTCGACTTTTTGTTCGCCGAACACAATCGAATTTGTTCGGATGCCAATTAAATTCGCCGAACTTCGAACTTTTTCCTTCAGGTTCGCCGAACCCGGTGACTAAGGGCCCAGGTGAGGCTTATTTCCTCTGCCATAGGCCCATAAATGTGCCCAGGCAGGAAATGCCCGCCGCAGGATGATCTACAACTTTAATCTGACGGCGGACATTTCTTGCTTGGGCACATTTATGGGCCTATGGCAGAGGAAATAAGGCTCGCCTGTGGCCCATCTAGTTGCCAGATACACCATGGACATTATAGTGGACCCCTGGGCTCGAACACATCTGCCCATGAGGCATTCATATGCGCAACTGTGGACGTGGAGAGATTATTCGGGTTGGGCCTTTCTCAACATACCTCTGTTGCACATTATGTTCCTTGTACTGCAAATGATTTGATTCCCCTTTGCCCACAGGTTGATCGATTTAAGGGTCTCAACAGTGGGATGAGCAATTATAGACTGTGCGGGAGGGCTTCGCTCTCCTCCAACAAGTTATTACAGTCGGCTCTAAACATTAAACTATTAAGTTTTGGCTACGAGGACCTCTGGGAAAGGGTTACCATCTTGCAGGAGCGGGCTTTGGTTGGCTGTTGGGTCTTTACTGAAATGGAGGAGAACGAGATGATGGCCTGGGTAAAGAAAGTGTGGGGTAATCTAGTCGGGTACCCTCCCAAGGTGAGATAGATGATGAATTCATGGTACTCCATTCACTTTCTGCTTGAGGAAGATGCTGCACAGATTCAGAAGAACACCTTGGTTTGTGAGTGGGGGTTCCTGCAACTACATACATGGTACCATGGCTTCAACGCAATCATGGAGACTCCCCCCAGTAATCTCGTATCGGTCAAACTTCCGGGATTTCCCTTGGAATTTTTGATAAAATTGGCACTCTCCGCCATTGGAAATTCGATAGGCAGACTTAGATACTTAGATCCTGGTTGCATGGGGTCATGAGATAAGCGCATTGCCTAGTTACTAGTTGAAGTGAATTTCTCAGGGGGCCTGTCGGGCAGCATTGATCTAGAGTGGGAGGGTGCTCATCACAGATAGTGTGTTACTATTGGGGCATTCCTTTTCGGTGCCTCCAGTGCCATCAAACCTATCACCTGATGAAAATATGCCCTTGAAGCCGACCTTCATCATGGTGGGTATGGGATGTGGTGAGGGATTGCTATACAAGTTCCTCTCCACAGCATGCAGATTTGTCGCCTCTGGTTTTGGGTATGGTATCTAGCTACCAACCCCATTTTATCGTATCTTCGACTAATTTTCGCACTATATATTCATCTACTTCACCACTACACTCCTCTTTGCGATTGACAAATACTCCCACTTCAACTTCTTCCAACCCATACGACGGACCACATCTCAAACACAAGGTCCGCCCAACTAATGTTGGAGCACACCGGGCTGCCTGTCCATGGATATCACCTTCTCAACTCCCCACCCCCTCACTCTCCCACCTCTGCAAAAGGATGCCATTGATTCGTCTCCCTCCATGTCGCCTTTGGAAAATTCCTCTCCTTCGGAAGTTGTAGATCGATCACCCACTATGCCACCTCTGGAAAATGCTTCTCCATGCACTGCACCGGCTCCCGATATACACCCGATCCCTGAATCCCCCCACAACTCAATCGGAAGTGACTATGATTTCCTCTTCATGAACTTGGAACTAGACATGGCCGCCCTCACTATCCATGACAGCTGGGCCAAAGCGGCTTCCCCCAAAATCTCCCCTAGGTCTGCCCAGAACATCATTGTCTGTAAGCGGGGAAAAAATGATTGTCGTCATTTCAGGGGGAGACATAAAACCTGATCACTCTTCTCATTCAATTTGGATGGCCTACGTGACATACCTATCATCTCCACTTTCGACCCCCCGGGTACTTAGAGCAGTTACACCCACCCCTCCTGAGCCATGAATCAAATCCTTTCACTTAATCTCCGAGGACTTGGCGATCACGCTAAGTCTCTACGTCTTAGAAACATTTTTGCAAAAAACTCCCCCTCCATTGTTTTTTTCCAGTAAACCATGTGTATTGTATCAAAGGTCATTCCATATTTCCTCTCCATCAGCCAGGGTGGCAGATCACTGGATTGGAATCAGCTGGTTTGTCCGATGGACTTATTGTAATATGGGATCCTTCTTTTTCCAACTTTCATGCCTTCAGTTTCTTTGCCGAAATTATTTTATCTGACAGAATTCATGGCTTCTCTCCCCGTTTCCGTCTGATTAATATGTATGCCCCTTGTCGTAAACATGTCAATTTCTGGGCCCCCATCCGATCATGTAACATTCTGAACATTCCAAATTTGATTTTTCTCAAGGATCTAAATGCCACAATGACTATATTAGAGTGCTGAGGCGCACACTACCGTATGGATCCTTTGGCCAAAAGAATCTCCAACATTTTTGCAGATCATCACTTAGTAGATATCTATCCCTCGCTGCTTCTTCCGATCTGGACAAACCGTAGAGTGGGCTAAGACTACATTGGTAAGCGACTAGATAGGGGCGTTGTACACAAGGCAGTACTTGAGATTCTTGGGGACATGAGATCTGCAACTATAATCTCACAAATTTAGGATCACTGAGCTGTATGCATATATTGGAGATCAGTGCCTATATACAAAGGTATCCCCTTCAAATTTAACCGCTTATGGTTAGATGATCCCGAATTCTTGAATATGGTCAGGTAGATCTGGAATCCCCCCTGGTCCTGCAATCCTGGGTACTGCTACCTCAAACAAAGACTCTGCGTGCTAAAGAAGAGGACCAAGGTCCAGGAAAGACAGAAAAAGGCTCAAATGATATTGGAACTTTGCAGTGTCGACTAGGATATTGGGACCATACATGAATCAATAGTGACAGGGCCGCCAGATGAACAAGTCATGAGAACTCTTCAAATCCTAGAAGATAAAAAATTGGCCATACTTAAAGCACATGAATTCACATGTAAGCTTAAGAGCTGAGTTGTCTGGATCCGCGAGGGAGATCATAACACAAAATTTTTCCATCATTTTGAAAACGACCAAAAGAATTGAAATACCATATGGAAAATCGAGGGGGAGGATGGTTCTACTCTCCACCGTTCGTTGGACATCAGAAGGCCGGCTTGTAGAATCTTTTCTAATCAATATAGGCGCAGATATGGGGTCTGCCCATTGGATCAATATTGGGCACTTGATAAATACCCAAAAATGTTCAATGGGGCTGTTAATGAGGTGATGAGCACTTCAGTGAACAAATATGAAATTTTAGAGGTCCTGAAATCGTTCGCTGCTGACAAAAGCCCCGACCCGGATGGCTGGCTGATCGAACTATTTATTCATTGTTTTTACCTTATGGCAAATGACCTTTTATAGGTTGTTGAAGAGTCTCAGAACTCAGGTAGAATTCCGGGAGATATAAACTCCACTTTCATTGTGTTGATAGCAAAGTCATCCTGCCCAAAATCCTCCCTGGACTTCCAGCACATATCACTGTGTAATGTGGTATACAAGGTTATTTCTAAAGTGATTTCAAAACACATTATTGGACCTATGTCTTCTCACATATCACCAGAGAAGTATGTCTTCCTCCCAGACAGGCTCATTCACAATGAAATCACATTGGCACACAAAGGATTACATTTTGTATATACCAGAAAATTGAAAGAAATTATCATGAAAATAGACCTCCATAAGGCCTATGACAATGTTGACTAGTTGTTTATTTGACTAGTTCTACACAAAATTCGCTTGGCTCCTCGGAATGTTAGTTGGATCCTTCCCTGCATCTCTTTGGTCTGGTTTTCCTTCATTGTTAATGGCCGGCCATCAGATTTATTCAGGGCCGAGCGGGGACTTTGACATGGCTGCTCCCTCTCACCCCTCATCTTCATTCTCATCATGGATGGGTTGAGTTTCCATATCTAAGACATGAAATGCAGGGGGACGTTCACTGGCATACACATCTCCAAGGATATTTCCATTTCACACTCGCTATTCTTCGATGACATTTTATTATCTGGGATTATCTCTTGTGCCCATTGGCCCGCCCTACACTATACCCTTCTAAGATTTGGGGCGGCCTCGGGTTTGATGGTCAGTGGCACTAAGTACCTCATAATTGCTGGATCGGGGAATTCGACAAACATCTAGATTATTGCGGGGCTCTTCCAAATGCCACTGGTTCCAATTACTGAGGGATTCACATACTTAGGCTTCCACCTCAAGCCTTGCAAATATCGCAACAAGGACTGGCAATGGTTGCTAGATAAATTTCAATGAAGATTGGGTCTCTGATCCAACAGGTGGCTCTCCATAGGGGGACGACTTATCCTCACGCAGGCTGTTCTCCGACAGTTCATTGTTTATTGGGCTCATCTGTTCTAAATCGTGGTCTACATTATCTCACGCATCTAGAGTATCATGGCGAGGTTCATATGGTTTGGGGCTAAAGGGCCAACTAAATTTCACCTTTGTCGCTTGGATCTTATCACACTTCCAAAGTGGAGGGGGGGCTAGGGTTTGCTGGAGATAAGGAGATTTGCACAGTCTCTTTTTGCCAAATCTTTATGGCGAGCACTCACAGGTGACAGAATATGGACCTCCCTCTTCAGGGGAAAATATCATATTCATTATAATTTGCAGGTTTTTCTCAGACAAGGTCTCCCTTGCATTCCGAGAATCTCACTTATCAACCTAAGTTTCAGGCGCATTACTTCTCTTGTTCATGATAGATTCTTATGGAATTTCGACAATGGACAAAATATGCTACTGGGTGTGGATGGTATTTTGGGGCTCTCTCCGGATTTCCACATACCTCATCTCCTCAGACATTCCCTTGTGCATAAAGGATTTTTCTTCCTATCACATATCATCTTGTTTTGGAAATAAGGGTGTCCAGTATGGAAGGATGCACAACAACTCGACTTACTTGGACCTGCACAAGAGATGTGGAACCAGGTAACAATAGCCTTAAAACAAGCTGGCCTATGTCTCAATCCCTCTGGGGATCAATTTTTTTGGGTAGGTCGTTTAAAAAAGGGAGCCATTGATGTGTCAGAGCTCCACAATACTCTAATCTCCTCCTCCCCACTGTGTGATGCCTAGCCTTTTTTTATCGCTTTCAGGAAGCACAACATCCTCTTGAAGATCATCCTGTTCACTTGGCTTTCTTGGAAGAACTGGATCCTCACGTGGGATAATTTTGCTAAGAGAGGGTTCCAGGGTCCAGGGATTTGCCTCTTTTGTAAGCAGGATACTCAATCTGTCTCTCACCTCTTTTTTCACTGCTTTGTTGTACCAGATATATGGTCTTTGTTTGCTAATTTCTTGCAGGATCATAGTTGAAAGCCATTGGGAATATACAATGTATTCACAGCGGGTCACAAAAGGATCATAAGTATAACTCCCTTCCTTTCTTCCTCTTTTGGGAAGTCTTGTTGGCCAGGAATAAGCTCATTTTCAAAGGTATTCAGATGGAACCACATAGGGTCTATCACTCGATCATGGCTTGGTTGAACACACAAGAGTCACTTCCCTCTCCTTCCATAGATCTCTCCTACCGACTTCGTCCTCACCCGGTGAGCCTCCCAACTGGATTTTTTGATGGAGCTGAACAATAGGAACTTGTGGGTGTGGCACATGGATCAAACTGGAGTAGGGAGAACATTTATACATTCATTGGAATGGGGGCCTGGGAACAAACACAAAGTCAAAACTACTTGCACTCTGGTCTACAGATTCAGAATTTGTCTACATGTGGTGATGCCAAGACTATCATTGATGGGATCAATGGCCACTCCGATTTTCAACCTCCATGACTACTCAGTTGGACAAATAGAGTTCATTATCTCCATCGGCGTATGAACTCCGCACCTCTCCAGCGTATCTACAGGGAAGCTAATACGCGGGCAGACAAGCTATCCAAGCAGGGTTTGGATGTTCCTTTTGGGCTTATATACATTCAACATATGCGCGATTCCATCTGGTTGGACTCTTTCTCTCTGCCACTGCCTTAAAGACATTGTTGTTCCTTGGACCTTTTTTCAACAAGATCGAGGTCATATGTTTTTTGTTGTCCGTCCAAACTCTAGTTTTTTTGTTTGCAAATATTTTGATGATCATTCACTGTATAATCCTTTTTGGCTTGTATTATTTGCTTGCTATCTTTTTCAAATTTATCACAGACCAATGATTTTGATTATATATGAATGAGCGACATCGGCTTACTATTCTAAAGGAACAAGTCTGCATATTATCATCAGTGCACTTGAGCTGCTCTGATTATGAGAAACATTCAAGCACACATATCTGCACAAATGTATTATTTTACTACTATAATATAAAACAACGTTTTTTCTTCTATGAAAAATACAAACTAAAAAGGAAATCACATGTTCAATGTTCAATATTTAAATGAAATTCACAACCAATTTAAAAACATGTCTCACCAATTTGTTCAATGTTTGAATGTTATTTATCAAAAAATATGAAAGTGTTTTTGTTTATGAGTCGTACAAATAGCTATAGTTGTTAGACAAAGACTATTGATTATTATCGCTAGAAATCGTATTTTCCAGATTCCTACAATTAAAATGGCATTGGCCAATACAAAAACACAAATCAACACACAAGCCTTAATACAAAGTATGGAAACATTGTTGCAATGAAATTCAAAGAAAACAAGGGGAGGATTTGTATACCATCTGGGTTGAATCGCCTGCGCCTACACCCACGCCATTTGCAACTGCTCCATCTGAACCTCGTGCCTCGGTTGTCAATATTCGTAATTCGTAGTTTCCTTGTGAGCATTATGCAACAAAATTTTTTATTTTCAACAAAAAAAAAAAAAAAAAATCATTTTCAAAATTTTCAAGCGAGAGTGCACTGTTTGAAATCCGCGTAGTCTAAAAAAGTAACAAAATGGCCCAGAATCAGGCAGAGATTTTGAAAAAATCTGGCAAAGATTTTATCATAATCTTGTTTACAGTTGTTAAACTTCAATATTTTGGGTGCCCTAAGAGTTTTTGATAGTGCCGAATCCATTTCCACTCTCAAAAATGGATTCCAAGCACTGCAACTACCTCATTTTTTGAATTTTATTGAACCGGATTCCGGCAAAAAACTACCATCCAAACTATTCTGTTGCCTGGATAAACAACTTCTTTTAAAATCTTAAGCATCGAGTGGACGTGTGTCTACATTAACTACGTTGCAGTAAAAGAGTCAGAGCAGTCTCGTCCACCACCATCTGCATTAACTACATCAACCACAAGGAGTTGTGAAGCATGCAGTGAAGTCACCGGAAAAACAAAAGTCATAAGTCATGCAGCATGGCTGGATGGATAGCCATCCAGTACTGTCAGAATCTGTTAAATAGCATATAGCTTACGAAATATTGATCGCTAATAAAAACACCTCCTATGTGCCACCTATGCTCCATCAAACTGCCACGTCACCCCACGATACTGTAACTGTTCTTCTGGACTTCCCACGCACCTTCGGCTCCTTCGCAACAATGTAACTTACAGGCAGTTGTTGTCTAAATGTGACCAAATACCCACATCGCTCTTCTCGGCGACTTCATCGCTCTTCTCCCTTCTGATATTGGAGCAGCAATAAGAGCACAAGGTCGAATGCTGCAAATACTCCCGCAATTCCACCCTCAAAATCCCAGCACTATAGCTACCTTGATGGTTCTGGATGCTTTCTCTGACCTGCTAGTATTTACTCCAATTGATAATGGTGTTGCATCTCGATAACAAAGCAATTCTTGGAAAACATGGAAGCAACTCCCAGTCAAAAGATTCAAAAAGAGATCAACAAAATCGAGCCTATTGCCGCAAGTGAGACTTTGGTGAACCTATTGCCGCAAGTGAGACTTTGGTGAAGATATCCACTAGATGAATTCGCATTTCCCTTTCCAGATTTAATTTCCCCTCTACTCGATCTGCCTGTATAATAACATGCAAATCTTCGGCTTTTAACTATTTTGAAAACCCAGCGAACAATTGCTGCAGGGAGGGTTACGAAACCCCTGAGATTGAGGGTTGCGAATACATTTTCCAGGATCTTGCTTACTTCTGTTGAGCTTAAGGAGATCCTCTTTTTCTAGGGGTTGTGTATTGTTCCAGGGCTCGGGCTAGTGTGCCTGCGTAGGTTTTTTTAATTAATATATATATATTAATTTGGTTAGATTAACTTTGATTTTTTCAAGTTGTCTAGAGGTTTTTCAGGGTGTTGAATTCATATATATTGTAAAAAAATTAGTTTAAATAACACGAATCAAGATTCCACAAAAAAAACACACCATCTTTTATTAAAAAACAAAAGATAATTACAATTATGAATTTCTGCAGTCCCAAATTTCTACATGCGGAAAAAAAAGCTATTTAGATCCATGCAAACTATTCGTCACTAAATACTTGTATGTCTTAAAGCAACCCAAAACATTGGCTTACATAATTAATCTCTTTTTCTGATGTTGTTGAAAAGAGATCAACAAAATCGAGCCTGTTTCTGCAAGTGAGACTTTGGTGAAGAGATCCACTAGATGAATTCGCATTTCCCTTCCAGATTTAATTTCCCCTCTAGTCGATCTGCTTGTATAATAACATGCAAATCTTCAGCTTTAACTATTTTGAAGACCCAGTTAACAATTGCTCCAGGGAGGGTTACGAAGCCCCTGAGATTGAGGGTTGCGAATACATTTTCTAGGATCTTGCTTACTTCTGTTGAGCTTAAGGAGATCCTCTTTTTCTAGGGGTTGTGTATTGTTCTTGCTTGCGTAGTTTTTTTATTATTATTATATATATATATCTATCTATCTATATATATATATATATTTTAATTAATATATATATATATATATATATATATATATATATATATATATATATATATATATTTTAATTATTATATATATATATATATATATATTAATTTGATTAGATTAATTTAATATTTTCAAGAGGAAAAATTTAGTTGTCTTTAATGTAAATTTTTTTGGAAGTTTTTCTGGTGGATTTTTCATTTCTCTAAAATCTAGTAGGATTTCATTGAAATCACAAGCTTGATGGGTAACCCTTGCACAATCCAAGTTGCCTAGGGGTTTTTCAGGGTGGTGAATCCATATATACAGTAAAAAAAACTAGTTTAAATAACACAAATCAAGATTTCACCTCAAATGTTTCTGTCGGATTCCGGTACCGGAAACTCCAAAAAGTCGCATTAAAGACAACTCCGAAAAAAACACACCATCTTTTATTAAAAAACAAAAGATAGTTACAATTGTGAATTTTTGCAGTCCCAAATTTCTACATGGGAAAAAAAATCTATGTAGATCTATGAGAACTATTTGTCACTAAATACTTGTATGACTTAACGCAACCCAAAACATTGGCTTACATAATTAATCTATTTTTCTGATGTTGTTGAATAGCTGTAACAAAAAAATTTGTGCATTATACTTAGCCAAAAGCAAACAAGCAAATAAAAACAAAAAATAGCCCTGCTCCCAAGAGCGAATCGACAAGAAGAAGAAAACCTCAAACTCCTCGATAGCTAGCTAGATAGCACACCTCAAAACACCCCAAAGAGCCAATAATTATGCTCTACTAATGGTGTTGACACCCCTTGACCAGCTGAAACAATATGACTGCCCAGACATAAGAACTATTTGTGCCCCACACCTGCATACCCCATCAGATGAGGTGTCGTCAAAATATACCACTAACAAGGGAACCTGATATCTCTGTAGTATAAATTCTCCTTTGTGGCTTCAATCTCTAGGGTCCAATCTCCTAGAAATATGTCAATATATTCACACTGATGTTTCTTGCTTCATTGACAATGTTATCGAATAGTTTGGCATTCCTGCTCTACATATTCCCTAAATTATATAGAAAGGGAGTGTCTTTAATTCTTTTTGCCTCTCAAACCATTTTTTGAGACATCTATCAATAGACAAGAAATCCACATCTGCTTGTATGTTGAGAAGCACTAGAACCTATTTCCAAATAGTTATCACAAAAGGGCATGTAAGGAAGAGGTGTACCACCTCTTCCAACGCTCCACCGCAAAAAGAGCATATGGTAGTGCCATGAATGTAGAAATTATATAAATAATGCATTATACATCCAAGATTCTCCTGATCACACACTATTTTATCTTCATGCACAATACATAATCTCTTCTACTATTGATCATCATATGCAGAAATTAAATCAATTGCATGCACATTGAAACCATAAAAATTCACACATATGAACATAGTGTTTTAATGGGAAAGCCTGAAGCTAAAAACCCCAACTATCTGTATAATATATATGTCATAGAGTTCATGTAACAATCCTCATACAAAGCTTCTCACAATCTCTCAGTACAATACAATCACTACACACTAATCAAGCCCTGATCTAGCAATTCCATGCACCGATCTCTGCCACCTACTAGCCTGCCTCTATTGTGCAATCCCTGCTGAAGAATGACTCTGAATGAACTCGAATTGGTCTAGCCTTGCTCACACAATCCTCATTGGAAACTCTACTCTGTGTTGGATGCAATCAGTGCATCACTATAGTCACAACTAATAGTCAACCTGCCCTTTCACCTACCTCTCCACTGGTCTCCACTGAAACTGTCCATGCACTGTAGTTAACTGATGTATTTTTCAGTTGATTAATGAGTTAATATTTAGTGAATTAATTATTAATTAATTCACACCACTCTCACTAGTGTATCAATCAGTTAGACTAGATACAACTAGCTCAACTGTGTTTAACTGAGTTAAATTGAACACAACTCTACCAACTACTTCTATAACTCCACCAAACTCTGTCACATGAGTTTTAACTGAAGTCTCCATGCAATAGCTCCACTTAACCCTCAGGAATAGCGCAATTCTTTCTACCAGCTCTTGTGCCACATCTATGCACTTAATTGAAGTGCTCCAAGAGAATAAGATAATGTTTATAGTTCAAATATTATTAAGAGCTAATAATATTCGACATATTGTCAAACCAGGAGGTAACTTCGCAAATCAGAATATGTATTAGATGAAGAATGTACATGTATTTATACATGGAGGTGAGGCTATTAGGATTCATCTCCCAATGACTCTTGGCCTTCCTTATTTCCTAATATTATTTAATATACAATATTGAATATTCTCACCTAACCCTTAGGATTAGGTGTCAACATTCCCCCTTTAATTCGAAGGGATGTTGGTGAGCCCAAGCATCGATCTGAACTTTTCAAACTTTTCTCTTCCAAGTGCTTTGGTGAAGATATCAGCAGTTTGCTCATTTGTGGAACAATGATGTAGATGGATGGTTTTGGCCTGAACATGATGTCAAATTAGATGGTATTTTGTATTGATGTGCTTTGTTCGATCATGGAACTTTGGGTTCTTGGCCAACTTTATTGCAGAAGTGTTGTCGATCATGAGTGGTGTGGAATGCATTTGTTTCATCTGCAAATCTTGCAGGATTTTCCGGAGCCACACAATTTCCTTTGTTGCTTCAGCTGCTGCCACATATTTTGCCTCGGTCGTGGAATCTGCTGGAACTGACTGTTTGTGTGATCTCCATGAGACAGCTCCTGATCCAAGACTCATGGTGTAACCTGTAGTAGACACCCCTATTTCTTTGTCCCCATCAAAGTTTGAATTAGAGTATCCGATCAAGCTGAAGTCGCCTACCTGTGTATATTTGAGTCTCGTTCAAATACCTTAACACTCTTTTTGCAGCAGACCAATGCCCTTCACAAGGTTTTTGCATAAACCTTGAGAGGATTCCAACAGCAAATGAAATGCCAGGTCTGGTGGTGATCAGGTAAATAAGACTTCCTATAAGCTGTCTATACTTAGTTGCATCCTCAAATTCCTTCCCTTCAATAGATGTGAGCTGCAAGTTTTGTTCCATTGGAGTGGTTAAGGGATTGCATTCATCCATGCCAAACTTGTTCAAAAGATCTCTAATGTACTTCTTTTGAGAAAGAAATATAAATTTAGGATGTTGAATTACTTCAATACCCAGATAGTAATGAACATGACCCAAATCAGTTATTTCAAAACCTTTCTTCAATTCTTTCTTCATGGATGCAATATAGCTCTCATTGTTCCCTGTTATCAAAAGATCATCTACATACACCACAAGATATACGACTGTTTTTCCAACTTTCTTAACAAACAAAGTTGCATCATCAAGATCAAAATGTTTGAAGTCAAGTTTCAGAAGATGCTCGGTTAATTTCTCATACCAGGCTCGTGGTGCTTGCTTGAGGCCATACAAGGATTTTATAAGCTTGCAAACTTTGTGTTCTTGACCCTTTACAACAAATCCTTCTGGCTGGGACATATAAAATTTCTCCTTTAGATCTCCATTCAAAAAGGCGGTTTTACATCCATCTGATGGACTTTCCATCCATTATGAGCTGCTAGGGCAAAGAGAGTCCGGATGGTGGTCCATTTTGCTGTGGGAGCAAAAGTTTCTTCATAATCGATTCCTTCTTTTTGTGCAAAACCTTTTGCCACAAGCCTGGCCTTGTGTTTGTCTAGTGAGCCATCTGCTTTATTCTTGTTCTTGTAGACCCACTTACTACCAATTGGTTTCGTTCCCAAAGGTGGATCAACCAGCTTCCAAGTGCCATTCTTTATCAAGGCATCATAGTCCTTTTGCATCGCTTCTTTCCATTCATCATGAGAAGTAGCTTCTTTGAAGGAAGTTGGTTCATGATCTGTAGACAAACTCAATTCACAGTTATAAGCAATATCCATATCAACAGGAGAATCAGAATTATCTACATCACCTTTGATTTGTTTAGTGGAACTTCTTGTTCTTGTTTTTCCAACCTCATCAGGATGAACATTCTCCAGTGTCTTTGTCAGCCACTTGGGAGGACCTTTCTGAGATGGCCCAGGCTGCTCATTTGACTGAGTTGGGGTTGATTCAAGATTCAATCTCCCAATTCTGTCATTCACATCATTCAATGTATCATCCGTGGTTGTTTCTTCATGTGGGGGAGAGAGTGCTTCAGGACATGATTCCACAATTTGATTCAATATCGGAATCCCCTCTTCAAGATGTGGGATCTGATTATCAAATTCTTGGAAAGACTTTGCATGTGTGAATCTATCCAGGCGATCAAGTTGCAGCTCAACAACCTTGTCACTCTTGGAAGATTCAAGGAATATGACATCTCTTGCTATTACAAACTTCTTATTTGCTTCATCATAGAGACGATATCCTTTGGAGGTATTGGAGTACCCCAAGAAGATACATTTTCGACTTCTAGCACCAAGTTTGTTCCTTTGACCCTAGGGTATCAAGGCATAACAGGTGGAACCAAAGACCCTGAAATGCTTTACCGAAGGAATGTGGCCATGCCACATTTCAAAAGGAGTTTTGTTTCTAATTGAACTTGAAGGACACCCATTCTTTATGTCAACAACACATAGAACTGCATCAACCCAAAACATCAATTTTACATTCTTGAAAAATAACATGGAGCGAACCATATTTAAAATAGTTTTGTTCATTCTTTCAGCTACACCGTTCTGTTGGGGATTATATGGCACAGTTGTTTGATGTTTGATTCCATGTTGACGAAGATAATTTTCAAATTCACTTGAAGTGTATTCTTTTCCATTATAAGTACGTAGAGAGCCAATATGAGTTTGTGCATCATTTTCAATCTAGGCATGAAAATTCTTGAATGTTTAAAAAGCATTAGACTTGTTCTTCAATAAGTAAATCCAACACATTCTGGTGTAGTCATCAATAAATGTCATCATGTATTTATTTCCATTTGCAGAAGCAACAGGAAAAGGGCCACATAAATCTGAATGAACAAGCTCAAGTTTTCTATGTGCTCTAGAGTGTGAATCATGAAATGGCTATTTGCTATGCTTTCCTAGAATACACGCATCACATTCCTTAGGTTTTCAAGGAATTGTAGGCAGTCCATTAACACCATTTTTCTTCAACAAACGAAGGCTTTCATAGTTTAAGTGTCCAAATATAGCATGCCATAAAAGACTTGATGGGAATGTACCTTCATCATGATGTGAACTGAATGCAAATTTTTGAGCATGAGAAAATGAACCTTTCAGCTTCAAGAGTCTCCCTTCTTCTATCCCTCCATGACAAGTGAGTGATCTGATGCTTTTCTAACCTCTGCCTTGCCATCAAACAAGTGAATGGAGTGTCCTTTCTGGCAGATTTGGACCAGGGACAACAATTTTCTCCTCAACTCAGGGAGGTATAGAACCTCATGTATGATATGATCTAGAAGACCAGGCAACTTAAGCCTGACTGTGCCAAGCCCTGATGGCTTGAGTTTGGATTTATCTGCGAAATATACTGCTCCATCAACTTTGTTAGTGAATTCTTCAAAAAAATCTTTTCTAAATTTCATGTGACATGTTGCTCTTGAATTTAGCAACCAATCATCTCTCCATGAAGTAAATGAAACATCAAACAAGTCTTCAGTTACTCCATTGTTACAATGTGCTAGAACATAATGAGCGGATTCAGGTGCTTTACCTTTGTCTTTTTCATTAGTTTTACCTTTGTCTTGATTTCTTTGTTGCTCAATTTTATCCCAAGGTGTCCTGCATTTGGATGCATCATGTCCATCTTTATTGCAACGTGTGCAATGAAGATCGGATTTGTCAGATTGTCTGCCCCCCTTTTCTCTGAAGTTTCTTCTTCCTCTTCCTCTTCTGCCACCTCTTCCTCTGGATGAATCTGGAGCATGAATCTTTTCTCTATGTGCCAAGTATGCAACCTCTTCAGAAGATGAAGGGACTGTCATCTTCCCAAAAGCTTTCTCTCTTTCTGCAAACTTTTTCTCAAGGGTATCAAAGGTGATATGCTCAAGGTTTCCACTTGCTTGCAATGACTCAAGATAATGTGAGTAAGTCGGATATAATGCCTTAACATATGCTATGAGAGGTATGTCAATTTTTACACTAGTGCTGTCAATATCATGCATGATAGATCTAACTTCTGAAGCTAAAGCAAGGGGATCATCATTCTTCATTTCAAGACTGAACAACTTAATCATCAATTGAACAATTTCTAGTTCTGAATGTGAGTCATAAGGTTCTTTTAGCTTGCTCAAGGCTTCATAGGCATTTGAGAATGATGAAATATGGTGACTCACCTCTTCATTTACGGAAGCTGCAATCAAGGCATAGGCCTTGCAGTTCTTGTTTTCCCAAATGGCGAGCTCCTTGTCTAAAGTGGGCTTTGCTGGTGGATTTCCTTCTTGTCCTTCACAGATTCCTTTCCACAAATCATTAAAAATGAGAGTGTGCTTGATTTTCCCAGACCATTCAAGATAGTTCTCTTTTCCGGAGAGAACCACCCCAACAATAGATATGAGAGAATGTATTCTTCTGAAGGGAAAAAATAATTACTTTGCTGGAAAAAATTCTTTTGAGGAGGAAAAAATCTTGCTAGAAAATCTTCAATTCTGGAAATATACTCAATTGAAGGGGACAAAAACACTTTGCTTGAAATACTAAATTCTGCACCAATATATATATATATATATATATATATATATATATATTTTTTTTTTTTTTGGTGTTTGAAGAGAGAAAATTTATATGGATAAGCGTATTGAAAATGTGGAGGGGGGGCAGTATTATGAAGTGGTTTTGTAAATAAAATGGGACAGACTTGATGAATGGTATGAGGGGCGGTAAAATTATATATGAATGAATGGTATTAAAAAATGGGAGGGGGCGGTATATGGTTGGAGGGAGCGGTATTAAATATGACAAAGGAGAGCGATGTATAGCAGAGGAGGGGTGTTATTGAATAATGGACAGAGGGAAATATTGAATAATCGATGGACATAACTTATGGAAGGGTTGTATTATATGAAAGGGTGGGAGCGGTATTATATAAAACAGACAATGTATTATAAGTGAGCGTATTGGATATGTGGTATTATATGACAGAGCTGTATTATAGGCCGAGCGTTGCTGTGGTGGTATGGATGGGATAGGACTGGTGTAGGTAAAGTGTGCAGTTCGTGGGGCCGGATTGAAATGTCTGTTGGGGAGTGCATAGCTCAGGGCGTAATGCTGCAGAGAAGGGTTTGTTGTTGGATAAGCGTAGGAGGGGCGAATGGGATGGGGGGCGCTGGCGAGAGTTGTAGGGAGGGTGGGTAGAGCAGTGTATTGAAGCCCGCGTGGGGAGAGGGGAGTGTAGAAGATAGGGAGTCGAAGGAGATGTGAGGGGGCGGGGAGAGATAGCGGTGAGGGGAGGCGGAGTTTAGGGAGAGCAGGTAATGGGAAGCGACAGGGATGGTAGAGCAATAGGTATGGTGGAGCGATAGGTATGGAGAGCGACAGAGCGTAGATGAGAGATGTGTTGGAGAATGGGGGAGGCCGAAAGGCCGTTAAGAAAATCTGGAATCAAATATTTGCAGGACTGCAGAATTGCAGATATTTCAAGAGCTACAGAATTGCAGATATTTGCAGGACTCCAGAAACGCAGGAACTGCAAATTGTAGAATCTTCAGAATCTGCAAAAATCAGAGCTGTGCAGAAATTGTAGAGATAAATTTAAAAAAATGCAGAATTACAGTATATAGCATCAATCTAATGGAGTAGCAAAACTAGACATAAAAACTGACTGAGCAAAAGACTGTTGGCAGGAATGAGGGAGTTACACCACAAGCAAAAATGCCAATAGTGGGACTGGCTCTGATACCATGTCAAACCAGGAGGTAACTCCGCAAATCAGAATATGTATTAGATGAAGAATGTACATGTATTTATACATGGAGGTGAGGCTATTGAGATTCATCTCCCAATGACTCTTGGCCTTCCTTATTTCCTAATATTATTTAATATACAATATTGAATATTCTCACCCAACCCTTAGGATTAGGTTTCAACACATATCTATTTTTAGACTAACAATCTAAAAATAGATTCCGCCCAATATGTCTAAAAATAGAAGTCCATCTATTTTTCCAACTTGACCAACCATCCACAAATAGCATCCTGCAACTCATAGAATATGATCGACATATCTAAAAATAGACATAGTCTAAAAATAGACTTTGCACCAAAAAATAGCTTGTGGGCCCACTTAGTGAAGGCGACTCTTTTCACTAAGCTCATCATGTTGTTGCAATCTCAACACTCCCTCTCAACAAGATAGGGATTATCTGCCACCCCGATCCTGCCTCTATGGTATTCGAATTTGCTCCTGGTGAGCGCCTTCGTCAAGATATCTGCATTCTGATCCTCCGTGGGAATGTATGAAAGTAACATGATCTTGCGCTACACACAATCTCTGATATGATGATACTGGATGTCAATGTGTTTAGATATATCATGAAATACTGGATTAACCGAGAGTTTGATGAAACTCTGATTATCACAATATATCACAGTAGGTTCTAAGTGTGAACCGAACAACCCAACCAGGATCTTCCTCATCCATATAGCCTCGCATGCAGCCAAAATTACTACCTGTACTCGGCCTCCACTGAACTGAGTGCCACGGATCTCTGTTTCCTGCTGTACCAAGAAACTACTGTAGACCTGATACTGAATATCCCTCCAGATGTGCTCTTTCTGTCCGTTGGGCTCCTTGCCCAATCTGCATCTGTGAAGCCATGTAGCTTCACCTCATCCGACTGTCTATACCATAATCCATATCCCGATGTGCCTCTGAGATGTCTCAATACATGCTTCCCTGCCTTCCAAAAGAGCTTGGTAGGCTTAACGATAGCTTGTGAAAGCTGGTTAACAGCATAGCATATGTCCGGTCGTCTATTGACTAGATACATGAGTGAACCAACCAACTGTCGGTAAACAATGGCATCCACTACCTCTGCCAATGTAGCATCCTCTTTCCTCCAACCACCAGGAAGAGGAGTGTTGATAGGCTTGCAGCCTTACATGTTGAACTTCTCCAGTATCTCTCGGACATACTTTCCTTGAGACACAAACAGTCCATCCCTGCACTTCCAAATTTCCAATCCCAGGAAATAATGAAGGAGGCCCAAGTCCTTCATCTCAAACTCCTTTGCAAGATCAGCCTTGCATGAGAGTATCAACTGTTCATCACCCATAAAAATCAAATCATCTACATAAAGTACAATGATCAACAACTTACCCTCCACCACAATATGGTATAGGTTCGGATTCACCTCACTCTTGGTAAATCCAAGACTGGTGAAATAACTATCTATCTGTGTGTACCAAGCATGAGGTGCTTGTTTAAGCCCATACAACGCTCTTTTGAGCCTGCACACATGCGACTCGCTGCTGAAGATCTTGAATCCTTCAGGTTGATCTATGTACACCTCCTCCTCAATGACTCCGTTGAGGAACGCAGTCTTCACATCCATCTGATGAATGTGCCAACCCATCTGTGCTGAGAGAGCTAGGATGCTACGTATGGAAGAATACCTTGCGAAAGGTGCAAAGGTTTATTCATAGTCGATCCCCTCGATCTGTGAGAAGCCCCGGGCAACAAATCTTTCCTTGTACTTCTCCACACTCCCGTCAGCAGCTTGCTTCACTTTGTAGATCCATCTCGAACCTACCACTGATTTCCCTTCTGGCCTTGGGACAATCTCCCATGCACTGTTTTTGACATTCGAATCATACTCTTCCACCATGGCATCTACCCATGTAGGGTCCTCCACAGCTTCCTCGAAAGAAGATGGTTCTGCCACGATACACTTGCTCATCCGAACCATGTATCTAGTATATCAGTTAGGTGACTGTCTCTGTCTGCGCTGTGATTTAGGTGCTCCTACAATCTTCTCTGCATCAAGATTTAGTCGCTCAACTTCTGTAGCGCTCTTCCGCCCTCTAATGTTTGGCGTTGCATGAGTGGTTTCTTCCACTCCATGAACCTCCTCTTGTGGCTGATACACATCCTGAGGCTCATCCTTAGGAACTAATAGCTCCTCATCTGCATGCAAGTGTAGCTCCCTCTCAAGTGAACACTTCATGTCTTTCTCCTCATGAAATTTGATATCTCGTCGCACAATAGTATTCCGATTTTCTGGAAAATACACACGATAGTTGTGGGGTGTTTTTGTGTACCCCACAAATATCCCAACCTCTGTGGTAGGCTCCAGCTTATTCCTGGCATCCTTCGTCACATGAACGTAAACAGGTGAGCCAAAAATCTTCAAATGAGAAATATCAGGATTCTTACTAGAAAACGCCTCTTCGGGTGTACTCATGCCAAGTACTCTATGAGGATAACGGTTTTGCACATAAACCGCAGTGTTGCATGCTTCTTCCCACAAGTGTATGGGAAGGCCCTGAGCATGCAACATCGCCTGTGCAACACCCACGATCGTTCTGTTCTTTCACTCCGTGACCCCATTCTGCTGTGGGTTATGAGGCACTATGAGCTCTCTTCGAATTCCTTCTGCGTTGCAAAATTCTTTGAATTCACCAGAGATGAATTCACCACCATTATCGATCCTAAGAGCCTTCAACTGCTTCCCCAATTCTTTCTCAACTAGTGCCTTGAACTCACAGAACTTTGAGTATGTCTTGCTCTTCTTCTGCATGAAGAAGATCCAGCACTTACGAGAAAAATCATCAACAAATATCACATAATACCTGTGCTTTGCTGTCGAAGCTACTGAGAAAGGTCCACACACGTATGTGTGAATTCTCTCAAGGATCGTCGTGGCGCGACTATCCTTCTCATGAAAGGTGGCTTTCAAAATTTTTCCCAAAGTACATCCCTTGCACTGATCTGACTGCGCAAGTGTACCTTTGGGAAGTCCAGTAGAAATCTACTGCAAAATTTTCAAAGCACCATGGTGAAGATGGCCCAATCTCCTGTGCCATAGCTCGCCCTCATCTCGACTCACCACTCCTTTTTCCTTGCCTGCCATTGCAACACAACCATCTACCTGCAATTGATAAAGGTTCTTAACTCAAACCCCTATCCTTCGGGTTTCACCAGTTGCCTTATTGCGCATGAAAGCCTTTCCCTCGCTAAAGACAACATCATATCCCTTGTCTTCCAACATCGCCACAGAGATTAGATTCTTCTTCAATCCTGGAACATGCATGACATCCTTTAATATGAAGGGTTTACCAAACTCCCTCTCAAAGGAAATGGTCCCAATATCGGTTGCACTGTATCTACCATCATCGCCCATCTCGATGTGCACTCCAAGATCCTTCTCATCTAGATCAATAAACAAATATTTGTCTCTGGTCATATGGAAAGACACACCACTGTCAAGAAACCACACTGATCCCATCATACTTGAGACCAAGCATGCGATTAGAAAAAAATCCAGCTCAAACTGCGAGGTTAAGGCCTCTCCAGCTGTAGATCCAGTAGCCTGCTTATTTTTCTTCTTCTATGGACAATTAGTGGCGTAATGTCCGTATTGGTGACAGTGAAAGCACTTCACCTTGGACATGTCCTGCTTCTTTCCTTTCACACCGGATTGAGAAGGATTTTTCTTTCCCTTCCCTTTCCTTGCTTTGGCAGCCAAAGTGCAATTTTCTTCATCTTCATTCTTCGATGAAGATCCATCCCTGGTACTCCGCCTTATCTCCTCCTACACAAGATCCTACCAAAGTCGCTCCCATCCTGGCAGTTTCTCCCGACCATTGACAGAGTCCTCATAGGAATGTCAACTCTTCGGAAGCCCAAGGAGAGCCAATCTCACCAAGTCCTCTTCATCTACAGTAACCCCCACACTTCCCAGCTCATCCCTGCACTGGAAAAACTTCGTGAGGTACTTGGGTATACTCTCGCCCTTCTCCATTTTTGTTTTCCTGAGTTTATCTTTGAGCGCCAACTTCCTCTGGTCGCTCTTGCTTTGGAACAAGTCTGTCAAATATTTCCACAGCAAGAATGGAGAAGATTTACCATGAAGGCTGGACAATATGTGATCCTTCACACCTTCCAATAGAATTATTTGACACTTTGTTGTCTTCTTTTGCCATGCGTCAAGTGCGGCAGCATCGCTAGAAGCAGGTTTTGGAATTTTTGCATCTATGAACTCCTTCAACCCATTATCCTCTAGCACCGCCTCCATCTTGTCCTTCCATGCAATATAATTCGAGCTTCCCTTAAGGGCATACTCCAATCGCAATCTTTTGAAAGACATCTCAACTTCGACACTAAGAAAACACTGCTGCAAATTCGAATTCCACCAGCACAAAAATCAACCTCTTCAATGCTTTGCAATTGCTCCAATGATCAATATTTCTCTGATACCATGTAGAAATTATATAACTAATGCATTATACATCCAAGATTCTCTTGATCACACACTATTTTATCTTCATTCACAATGCAGAATCTCTTCTACTATTGATCATCATATGCGGAAATTAAATCAATTGCATCCACACATTGAAACCATAAAAATTCACACATATGAACACAATGTTTTAATAGAAAAGCCTGAAGCTAAAAACCCCAACTATCTGTATAATATATATGTCATAGAGATCATGTAACAATCCTCATACAAAGCTTCTCACAAGATCTCAGTACAATACAATCGCTACACACTAATCAGGCCTTGATCTAGCAAATCCATGCACCGATCTCTGCCACCTGCTAGCCTGCCTCTACTGCGCAATCCCTGCAGAAGAATGGCTCTGAATGAACTCGAATTGGTCCAGCCTTGCTCACGCAATCCTCATTGGCAACTCTACTCTGTGTTGGATGCAATCAATGCATCACTATATTCACAACTGATAGTCAACCTGCTCTTTCACCTACCTCTCCACTGGTCTCCACTGAAACTGTCCATGCACTATAGTTAACTGATGTATTCTTCAGTTGATCAATGAGTTAATATTTAGTGAATTAATTATTAATTAATTCACACCACTCTCACTAGTTTATCAATCAGTTAGATTAGATACAACTCGCTCAACTGTGTTTAACTGAGTTAAACTGAACACAACTCCACCAACTACTTCTATAATTCCACCAAACTCTGTCACATGAGTTCTTACTGAAGTCTCCATGCAATAGCTCCTCTTAACCCTAAGGAATAGCGTAATTCCTTTTGTCATCTCCTATGCCACAACTGTGCACTTAACTGAAGTGCTCCAAGAGAATAAGATAATTTTTATAGTCCAAATATTATTAAGATCTAATAATATTCGACATATCTATTTTTAGACTAGCAATCTAAAAATAGATTCCGCCAAATATATCTAAAAATAGAAGTCCATATATTTTTCCAACTTGACCAACCATCCACAAATAACATCCTGCAACTCATAGAATATGATCGACATGTCTAAAAATAGACATAGTCTAAAAATAGACTTTGTGCCAAAAATAGCCTGCGGGCCCACTTAGTGAAGGCGGCTCTTTTCACTAAGCTCATCATCTTGTTGCAATCTCAACACTGAAAACGCCTTCTTGTGAGAATCTCCCATGTAAGGATGTGGTTGTGGATAAGCAACCACATAAAACATTTCAATTTCAAAGGTACCTCCTGTTAGCACTCAAATCTACCTCAGGCTGAAATGAAGTAAAACTCAAGGCTACATCAAACCACGCTCAGCCTCGTAGCTAGCCCTACGAGGACAGGAGAGGGCTCTCTCCGTCAATCTCGAGAAAATAAGCAATAGGATGCGAGATGACTTACAATAAGAACTGATTTTAGGCTAGTAAAGAGATAGGTATGTTTGATTTTTGGTTTTTTGGGTTTTCGCTGGAGTAATGGGAAAACAAAATTTTGGGTCCGGGGATAAGGTCAGACCTTTGCAGAGATCAAGCTGGGGCGAGGTAGGTGATGATCTTGGTGCTTCGAATTGGATTTTATGGATAGATTAGACTGATGAGGAGCTGAAGAGGGCAAAGAAGAACTTGGATCCTCTCCAAACAGCTGAAAACATATAGAACTAACTGAATTTAAAGGCTAAGCACTGTAAACAATGGATTCAACCTTAATCACTCATTCAGACTTAGTTCAAAAGCATAATGAAAGGATGGCAACATTAAACATGAAGAAACTTACAGTAAACAAAGGAGAAACATCATCAAGAACAGAACACCACAAGGATCCCAACAAGTGCCGCAAAAAAATGCGAGCGCATGAGCTGTTGAATCTTTGATTAAACTGAGAGGGGGGGGGGTGAATCAGTTTAATACATGCATTAGCCTTTTAAATTTTCACCAGAGTTATTTACAACTTTAATATGTGAACAATCTTATTTGTACTAATATACAATTTTGATATGTATTCATACTTAAGTTTAAAGCAAAGCAAGAAATTGCTGAGCTGAACACCCACATCAACACATAAACATCATGCAAAGAGACACCAGATATAAGTGGGAACCCATAAAGGAAAACCACATCTTATTATTTTTGTGATGCAAAGGCAAGCTCCATCTCCCTCTCACCACTGTTTTTCTGCAGGCACCAACCTACAGGAGGCTCCAACCTCAATTTTGCAAGCTACAACTTGCAAGGAAGCACCAACTCCTTTCAATTTCCTTTTCTCGTGTGCACCAACCTGCCGTGAGGCCTAACCCCGCCCGCCCAACCGACAACATGCTCAAAGCAACTTGATAGGGAAGCTCCAACTTCCTCAATTTAACAAACTGAATGTTTGCTGATTTACCTCTGATATCAGCTCTGTTCTGTAGCTCCTCTTTCTGCTCTTCTGTTCTTGATCTTCTCTGCTTCACTCTTCTGTATTCTGCCTTCTCTTTCTTTACTCTCACCTCTTCTGAATAAACTCTCTCTCGCATATCAGAAGCTAGCTCTATAATTATAGATTTCCTCATACGATCGTTTGTATTCTCGTCGGGAATTCGAAATGGAAAGTCATGTCTCTTTGCCTTCTCGCCTTCACTTTTATCACTTTTTACCGAAATTATGTTCGTAGGGTGCTTCAATTTTAAATATTTCATGTTGGAGTTTGTTTTCTTTCCTGAGATTTTCCTTACCTTAATGCATCACAAACAATAAAAACGATTAAAACATTTACATTCTAATTACAATGTGAACTCCAGCTCACTCATTTTGTCTCTTGGCTTGCTGCGCATTTGTCTTTTCTCTAACTGTCTCTTTGTCCCTTTCTCTTCTCTGTATGCCTTTCTGTTTATGGCTGCTGCGTAACTCCTGAATTTATGAACTGCATTTTTATTTTATTTTTATACTAGCGCTTTATATATAAATGAATCTGCTGACTGTAATTCAATCCTTTACACGCAGCAAGTGTCTTGTTGATGTGGCGAGTTCCGCAGGCTGGAACATACATATATTACAATTGCATTACATTAATAATCGCCCTCCCGTTAAGCTGAGGCCCGTGGGTCTACAGACCACGCGGCATGTTTTAATACAACCGCAACCACTTTATATATATATATATATATATATATATATATTTATATATAACAGTGCCTTCACAAATTTCCGTTTGCGATTAGAACTGGAACTCAAAACACTTGTTAATCATAGTTAATAAGCCCATCGGGTCTGGCTTCAATCGCAACGTTTTACAAAGTCGTGCGATCAATTGTAGAGTTCCGATTGCGATTGAGATTTCGGATGCGATTAGTAATTAACTATGGTACATAACTCGATCGGGTCCGCCACTTCAATCGCAGCGTTTTACAAAGTCGTGCGATTGGAACTCGGATGCGATTAGCAATTAACTGTGGTGCATAACTCGATCGGGTGCGCCACTTTATATTACTTCCTTTCCATTGATCATAACACGCTCCACTTTAATATATATCATTGTATATGCCTTGGACCATTGGAACATATGTAATGCGCTCTATGTATACTCCTGCGTGGGTAGCGATTCCCGGAATGAGATTTGTTTTATGTATCATTCCGCCTGGGGTTATGCGATTCCCGGAATTTTCTGTGTTATTTGCATTACATTGCTGCTGGAGTTAAGGGATTCCCGGAATAAGTTTTGTATATGTTATATATATTCTTTGCCGCTGGAGTGAAGCGATTCCCGGAATTTTATAACGGCTCTGCTTCTGTCTCTGACTCTGTCTCTGCTGCTCCTGTCGCTCTGCCTCTGCCTCTATTGTTGAGATAACGGTTCTGCCTCTATTATATTCGTTTCCTCTGCCTTCATTTGCTTCTTTGCTGCCTCTTTGCTTGAGCGCTGCCTCCTTTGCTTGAGCGCTGCCTCCTTTGCCATCAATGACAACATTTCCAACAGTCTCCCCCTTTGGCATTGATGGCAATCCACTTTCTCTGTTTGCTTTTCTCTTTCTCTTGTTGCTTGCTCTTTCTGTTTGCCTGCTCTTCCTCCTGTTGTTTGTTCTTCCTCCCCCTTTGACATCAATGGCAAAGGACGACGCCTCATCTCTCCGTATGGGCTCTGTCGTTGTACTTCCTTTTTCTGAGTTACGTTTAGGTCCTCTTCAGCTGAAATTGTACTATGATGCTCCAGAGTGATGTATGAAACTTGTTGAGAGAACGCTTTGGTTTTAATAGATTATCATGCTGCTCTGTTTCATATTTGTAGTGCTTGTAAGCCGATACCATATAGTGAGCCGATATCATGCTGCTCTATTTTATATGTTTCTCTATACCATTGCTCTGTTTTATGATAATGCTGAATGCTTATAGTGCTGAATGCGTGCTAGAACTTGCTTCTGAATGAATACTGAATGCTTATACTGCTAATGCTGCCGAAAGCTTATAATGCTGAATGCGTGCTAGAATTTGTTGCTTCTGAATGCCGATAATACTGTTAATGTTGATCTTGTGGACTTGTTTTATGCTTATCTTGCTGGCTGGTCTCCCCCTGGAATGATATCTTCATTTTGTTCTCCCCCTGAAGTTGTGCATTCTATTCATATTAGAGAGTAGCATCTGCTGATACTACCCCTATTTTATCTCTCAAGTATTGAAATGGTTCTCTAGCAAGAGGTTTGGTAAATATATCAGCTGTCTGTTCTTTCGTTGGTACATATTCCAGCTTTACTATTTTCAGAGCCACTTGTTCTCGAAGGAAATGATACTTGATTGGTATATGTTTGGTTTTTGAATGAAGCACAGGATTTTTAGATATACTTATAGCACTTGTATTGTCACATTTGATTGGAATAGGTTCATCAATGCTTACCTTCATGTCTTGAAGAGTTTGCTTCATCCACATGACTTGTGTACAACATGCTGTTGCTGCTATATATTCGGCTTCAACTGTAGACAGAGAGATGGATGTTTGTTTCTTGCTTAGCCATGCAACTAGGCTTTCTCCTAGATATAATGCACCTCCACTTGTACTCTTCCTATTATCCATACAGCTGGCCCAATCTGCATCTGTGTATGCTGATAAAGTGAAGTTTTTTCTTTTAGGATACCAAAGTCCATACTGTATTGTTCCTTGTAGATATTTGAATATTCTTTTGACTGCCAGAAGATGGTTTTGTTTAGGTGCTGCTTGATATCTAGCCACTAATCCTACTGCTAGCATGATGTCTGGTCTTGATGCAGTCAGATACAATAGACTTCCAATCATGGATCTGTAAAGTCTTTGATCTATGTTAGCAGACCCATCATTAGCACACAGCTTGCAACCTGTGGTCATGGGAGTTGACACAGGTTTGCAGTCCTCCATTTTGAACTTTTTCAACATTTCTTTTATGTATTTTTCTTGTGAAATAAATGTACCTATGTTCTTGTCAATTTGTAGTCCTGGGCAGAAACTGAGTTTCCAATCATAGATACATTTCCCAAACTCGTTTTCATTTCATCACCAAAGAACCTTTATTAGTTCATCTTTGTTGCTTCCAAACATAATGTCATCAACATATACAACAACAATTAGGAGTTCGTTTTCATGGGCTTTTATGTATAGATTGATGTCTACTCCACCTCTTTTAAAACCCTGTTTTTGCAAATATTTATCCAGTCTTGAGTACCAAGCACGAGGAGCCTGTTTCAGTCCATATAGGGCCTTTTTCAGTTTACATACAAAGTCCTTTTTATCTGTCAATGAGAAACCTTCTGGTTGTTCCATGTACATTTCTTCTTCTAGATCACCATTAAGAAAAGCAAACTTTACATCCATTTGATATACCTTGAAGTCTTGGTAGCATGCAAATGCCAGGAACATTCTGATAGCCTCCATTCTGGCTACAGGGGCAAATGTTTCATCATAGTCAAGTCCTTCAATTTGTGAGTATCCTTTGCAGACCAACCTGGCTTTATTCCTGATTACTTGTCCTTGCTCATTCATTTTTTTTTTGAATACCCATTTTGAACCAATGATATTTTTCTCAATAGGTCTAGGAACTAGTTCCCAGGTATTGTTCTTCTCAATTTGGTCCAATTCTTCATTCATTTCTTTTATCCAATACTTGTCCTTGCTGGCTTCTTCAAATTTCTTTGGCTCTATTTGTGATAACATGGTTATGTATACTTCTTCTGTTTGTTCTGTTAGCTGCCTTCTTGTCTGGACTCCTGCTTTCTTGTCTCCTATGATCTGATCTTCAGGATGATTCTTCTGAGTGTATCTTGAGGGGTTTTTCGAGCTCAGCTCTGCATCATCTGTTGTCTTGCTTGTTTCATCATCATCCTTGTCTTCCTCTTCATGGTTGTCTGATGGACTGCAGCAGTCTGTATTTCTTGTATTGTTTGGAAGTTCTTCATCAAATCTCACATCAATACATTCAACTATTTTCCGAAGAGTTTTGTTGTAGCACCTGTACCCTTTAATTTTGGATGCATATCCTAAGAATATTCCTTCATCTGCTCTTGCATCAAATTTCCCAAGGTTTTCATCATTATTCTTTATGTAACACTTGCTACCAAAGATTCTGAAATGTTTGATTGAGGCTAGCTTTCCATGCCATAGTTCATAGGGAGTCTTGTCACTGCTTGGCCTTAAGTGAGCTTTATTAAGGATATGTACTGTTGTGTGCACTGCTTCTGCCCAGAAGGTTTGAGCAATATTATTCTCTTGCATCATAGCTCTTGCTATTTGTTGTACAGACCTGTTTTGTCTCTCTGTTACTCCATTCTGCTGAGGTTTCCCTACAATAGTAAATTTTTTCTTTATTCCATGTTCATTACATAGGTCTACAAAGTCATAATCTGTGAATTCTCCTCCTCTGTCTAATCTGATACATTTCAGCTTGCATCCAGTTTGATTTTCTGCTAATGCTTTGAATATCTTAAATTTTTCCAATGCTTCTGATTTATTTTTGAGAAAAGAAACCCATGTCATTCTGGAAAAGTCATCTATTATCAGCATGAAATAGGATTCTCCACTTGGTGTCCTAGTTCTAGCAGGTCCACACAGGTCCATGTGCACAAGCTAGAGTGGTCTTCTTGTTGACAACTCCTCTTTAGATTTAAAGGATGTGCGAGTCTGTTTCCCTAATTGACAAGATTTGCATATAGTACTTGAAGGCCTTTTTATTTCTGGCATATCCCTGACAGATTTCTTCTTGCTTAGTCTGATGATATGGTCAAAGCTGAGATGTCCCAATCTCCTATGCCACAACCATGACTCCTCAAGTTTGCTAAGATGGCAGGCTTCATCTTTCTCTTTCACTATGTACACATTACTTTCTGTTCGAACACCTTTGAGTAGAGTTTTTCCCGTTGTGCTTGATCTGACTACACAATCTTGTGCTCTAAAGAGAACTTCACAACCTTTATCACACATCTGACTGACACTCAGTAAATTTGCTTTCAGCCCATCTACATATAATACATCTTGGGCCTTTCCTCTGCCATTGTCTATGCTGACTGATCTTTTTTCCTTGATCTTTCCTGATTTGTCATTTCCAAAAGTGACATTGCCTGATTTATTTTCGTCAAGAGTTAAAAACTTGTTTTTATCTCCTGTCATGTGTTTAGAGCAGCCATTGTCCAAGTACCATTGACTCTTCAAATCTTGAGCAGTTAAAGCCAAGTCACATTTATTCACCTTCTTTATCCACTGGAGGCCCCCTTTTGTTTGGTATCTTTTGTGAGGTGATGAATTATATCCCTTTAGAGAACACTTGGAAGATATATGCCCAATTTGATTGCATATACAACATTTGATTATAGTTTTTGTGGAATTGTGAGCATGAACAAAATTGCTTTGACTCATAAACCTCCTTGAGGTATTGAACATCAATCTTTGTCCATACTTTCTACATTCAATAATTCTATGGCCAAAATCCTTACAATAAAAACAATAACCATAGAAATTACTTGCATACCTGATGTAAGGTTGTCTCTTCCATGCTTGTCTCTTTTGCTGGTTTGAATCATTCTTCCTTGCATGACAATATGCAGCAATGTGTCCCTACTTGTGGTAGACATAACAGGTGGCATTCTTCATAGGAGGGAAGAATCTCCTTTGATGGCTTCCAAATTTGACATACTCAGGAGCATATGATCCTTTTTATGTTATCTTAGTAGTTATTGCATTCTTTGTTACTAGAGGTTTCTTCTGCTCTCTGTCTCTCTTATTGCAGATTTCTTCTTTTGTAGGAATTATTTGAGCTACTTCCTCATCCTTCTTTGCTTTTACAAAAATAATCTCTCTGTCAACCTTTTCTTTTCCTTTACTTGATTCTCCTTCGTAGCCTATTCCAGCCTTTATCATAGGGGATCTTTGAGCAACCAAAATTTCATTCAACTTAATAGAGCTTGTTGTTTGAGAAGGGTATATAGAAACTTTCTGTTGAGCTTTTTCTAATTTCTTTCTCAGACACAGAATTTCTTCTTCCAGCTTCTCTTGTTCTTGAGTTTTATCTTTGATTTGTTGAAGTAACATATCTTCTATCTTCTTGGCTTCTTCAAGCTTTACCTTCAGCTGCATGAGGACTTTTGAAGTTTGTTCTTCTTTCACACATTTTAGGAGAATCTCTTTTTGTTTTCTGCATTTTAGTTTGAGTCTGTCAATCTCCTCCAGAGCACTTCTTAGCTCCCCCTCAAGGTCTACTTCCCCTTCTTCTTCTTCATCTTCTAGTAGGAGTCCCTCAAGATCTTCTATGGCCATCAATATAAATTCTGAGGTTCCTTCTTCACTTGAGGGTTCATCTGAGTCTTCAGATGCACTGTTGTCTTGGTGAGCATAAAAGGATTTTCTGCTGAATTTCTTTCCTTTCTGCCAGTTCTTTGATGTGTCTTTCTCTGATTCTTGAACTTGATTTCTTACTTTCTTGTGAGGACATTTAGCAGCATAATGTCCAACTCTTCCACAGTTAAAGCATTTGAAGGGAAGTTTACCTTTGTATCTACCTGAGCCTCTATCCAATTTCTTGACAAATTTAGCCTCTTCTTCATCAGAGCAGGAGTATATGTCTTCCTTTTCTTCTTTCTTCTTTTCTGTTTTGAATGCTGCCTCCCTTGTGCTTGACTTCTTCTGTGGGAGCCTCATCTCATATGCTGTAAGATTTCCTAGCAGCTGATTCATGGTCAATGTCTCCCAATTCGTTGTCTCTTCTATTGCAGATACCTTGGGATTAAATCTGGATGGGAGTGATCTTAGAATCTTTTGCACAACTATACTTTCTGGTATGGTTTCTCCAAGAGCTTTCACATTGTTAACAATTTCTGCAACTTTTAAGAAGAAGCCGCCAACATCTTCATCATCATTCATTTTTAAGTTTTCAAACTGGGCTCTATATACTTGAAGTTTGGCAGTCTTTACTTTCTGTTCTCCCTCATGTATGCCTTCAAGAGTATCCCAAATTTTCTTGGCAGTGTCTTTGTGCATTACTTTAATAAACTCTGCTTCACATAATCCATTCAGGATGGCATTCATGGCTTTTGCATTAGCTACAAAGCTTTCTTTAGCTTCTTTTTCTGTATCAGTCGGGGCATATCCTAATTGCACAGCAGCCCAGACTTCTATTCCTAGAGACATGATGTATGTCTTCATTCTGCTTTTCCAGAAAGCATAATTTTCCTGAGTGAAAGAAAGGGGCTTTATTGGTTGAGCATCCTTCTTTACTAGCCATCTTGGAACCTAGGATCTCCTTTCGGTTGTTAGACTTGTACAGAAGGACCCGCTGCGATACCAATTGTTGAACTCTTAGTTAAGGCGAGAGGGGGGCGGGTGAATCGGTTAACACATTCATGGACTTTTAAAAAATTTCTTTAAACTTTATTAACACCTTCATTTCATTATCAACATAATGTGTGAGCAATATTTATTTGTGAGAAGCAATTAATAAGAAGATTAGATAATGTACCAGCAGTCTTAATATGTGAGCAGCAAGTATTAGCAGAATAGATATACCATATCAACACATAGACATCATGCACATAGACACCAGATATAAGTGGAAACCCATAAAGGGAGAAAACCACATCTTATTATTGTTGTGATGCAAAGGCAAACTCCAACTCCCTCTCACCACTGATTTTATCGGTACCAACCTACGAGGCTCAACCTCGAATTCGGCTACAAGCCCGACATATATCAAGCTACAACTTGATAGAAACTCATACTTCATATAACAAAAATAAAACATGGCGGTTACCTTGGATATCAGCTCTGTTCTGTACCTTCTTCTCTGCTATTCATCAAATCTTATATCAGACCTGCATCATCTCTGCTCAGCCCCTTCTTCTTCTTTGCTCAGCTCCTCCTTATTCACATTCTTCTTGCAGCTTGCTTATTTTCTTCAACTCTCTTTAATTCTGTTGCATACTCTCTTCTTCTCTCACTCCTTTTTCGTCAACCTCTCTCCCCTTGGATATTACCCTGTTTTATACAAAAATAGCTTCATGGATGTTTGTATTCCACTGGGAATTCGAAATGGACAGCCATGTCTCTTTGCCTTCTGCCTTCTCATCTCTTTTCAGCTCACTCAGAAAAATGTAATTGTAGGTGCTTATTTTAATATTACAGTGGGATATTTTCTCTCTTCCGGAGACTTGCCAATGCATCACAAGAATATAAATTTAAATAAAACATTTACATTCAAATTTAAATGAGAACTCCAGCTCACTCGTTTTGTCTCTTGGCTTGTTGCGCATTTGTCTTTTCTTTGACTGTGTCTTTGTCTTTTATGTCCTCTGCTGTGGTGTAACTGTTGCATGCGTGCAACTGTTCCTTTTATATCTGCTGACTGTAAATCTGGAGGAACTCCAATCCCTTTTATGCTATTAGTGTCTTGTTGATGTGGAACATTCCGCAAGCGGAACGGACATATATCACAGTCGTATATTAATAATCACCCTCCACCTTAAGCTGAGGCATATACATACAACCCACAGACCACGCAACACATCTTTAATACATTCGCCTTTTATATATATAACAGTGCCTTTTAACTTAAATCAACTCTCGACATCCTTATATAAGGTTTTAATAAGACACTGCCGCTTCTACTATAATCAATGAATAATCTTGATAATACTTAACAAATGCCCTTTCGGGCCCACCTGACACACTTTTTGATGCATTGATTCTCCTTCGATTGCGATTGATCGCTCCTGCTCCGATTGCGATTGATCACAATCGCAACTTCAAATACTGCGATGCGATTGAGTCACTGTTCACTGTTCTTTTCTGATGCGATTGACTAATATCGATGCGATTGGGATTCAAATTTTATTAATCAAAGTTTATAAGCCCATCGGTTCCGGGCTTCCAATCGCAATCGCAACTCTTATATTCTCCGATGCGATTGGGTTGTTCCGATGCGATCATGTCGGACTTCAAAAACTTGTTACTCATGGTTTATAAGCCCATCGGGTCCGAACTCTTAATCGCAATCGCAAGTCTTTTAATATGTGTTGCGATTGGCCACTGTTCATTATATTTTTCCGATGCGATTGGGAAAGGACTTCAAACACGTTTGAATTTTAATTCATACATCCATCGGGTCCGGACTTCCAATCGCAATCACAACTCATATGTTCTCCGATGTGATTGACCAATGCCGATGCGATTAGACCTGGAACTCAAATATATATTAACCATGATTTATACGCCCATCGGGTCCGAGCTCTTAATCGCAATCGCAACTTTCTATTGTGATGTTCCGCTCCCCTTGCGATTTCTGATTGCGATTGAGGAGGGGTCCCGCCATTTAAATCTTCATTTTGTGCGCTCTTTAATAAAGTGCTCCACTTATATATTTGAGCTTAGACCTTTGTTTATGTGATGCACTGCACATATATGTTTATATATATTTTTTCCGCTGGAGTGAAGCGATTCCCGGAATAATGTTTGTGCTATATTATATGTATAACGTCGGTTGGAGTGTGCGATTCCCGGAATATGGTTCTGTATTATATGCATTGCATTGCCACTGGAGTTAAGCGATTCCCGGAATAGGGATTATGTATTATATGTATAACGTCGGTTGGAGTGTGTGATTCCTGGAATTTTGTAACGGCTCTCTGCCTCTGTCACTGCTGCTTCTGTCGCTCTGCCTCTGTCTCTACCTTTCGATAACGGTTCTTCACTATGCTTCTATGAGTGTTACATTTTGACTTTCTTCTTGCTGCCTCTATTGCTTTCGTTGTGCCTCTTTTGCCTTCCTCTGCTTCAGCGCTGCCTCTTTTGCCTGAGTGCTGCCTACTTTTCCATCAATGACAATATTTCCAACATATAGTCCAAATATTATTAAGAGCTAATAATATTCGACATATCTATTTTTAGACTGGCAATCTAAAAATAGATTTCGCCCAGTATGTCTAAAAATAGAAGTCCATCTATTTTTTCTGACTTGACCAACCATCCACAAATAGCATCCTGAAACTCATAGAACATGATCCATATGTCTAAAAATAGACTTTGCGCCAAAAATAGCCTGCGGGCCCACTTAGTGAAGGCGACTCCTTTCCACTAAGCTCATCATCTTGTTGCAGTCTCAAAATAGCCTATCCATTTCGTCCGTACCTGAATTGAGAACCAAATAGTCAACATAAATTAAGGTTTGGGCCCCACTTTCTCAGATTTCATTTATATGCATATATAGTTAAATCCAAACTCTGAATCTTTGTCAATACACTTATAAGAATTCGGGTCAACCTTCGACCTTTATAATAAAATGTATTATATAGTGGCCACTGTGTAGAATGTGATAGCCTACTTTATGATAAATTGAATAAAGGAAATTCCATCACACATAAGTATCTGCGTTAATCCACCATATTAAACCTTCATATCAATTAGATCAATGTTTCATTTATCAAGCTTTGGATGGCCCATATATTCCCTTTTTACCTCCTAATGAAACCTTATTATCAAATATATTAATATCTGAATAAACCCTCGATTTTTTTTTTAAACCTTAGGAATTTCAAAATGTATCCATTCGCATTAAATATATAATCAGCTCTAGGCCAT